>VYXB01009803.1:97038-196606 GCA_013397135.1 Pachyramphus minor | reverse complement strand
GGGCTCCGGAGCCGCGGACACTCCCGGCAGGTCCGCGGGCCGCGGAGCGGCGGCAGCGCTACCGCGGGCGGCTCGAAACTCGGCCAGGCGCCGCTCCACGGCCGCCGACATGGCCGAGCCGCGCCTGCGCCAGGGCCGCGACGGCTCCGTGAGGAGGCGGGGCCGGTGGAAACGGAAAAAAGCGGGGAAGTAGAAGGAGAAGGGCTGGGTTCCCACCGTGGGGAGCCTTGTGTAGATCGCAGAGTCGGCCGACCGGCTCTGGAGAAAAGCTGTGGTTCCCCAGAGGGCTCTTCTTGTGTTTTGTTTTCACAGAATCACAGAATCTGTCAGGTTGGAAGAGATCTCGAGTCCAAACCTGTCACCGACCACCACTATGTCAATTAAATCATGGCACTATGTGCTATGCCCAGTCTTTCCTTAAGCACTTCCAGGGTTGGTGACTCCACCACCTCTCTGGGCAGCACGTTCCAATCTCTAATCACCCTTTTTTGTGAATGAATGCCTTCTGATGTCCAATCTGAACCTCCCCTGGACAGCTTGTGGCTGTGTACTCTTGTCCTTTCACTAATTGCCTGGGAGAAGAGGCCGACTCCCACCTGACCAACCTCCTTTCAGGGAGTTGTAGAGAGTGATAAGGTCTCCCCTGAGCCTCCTCTTCTCCTGGCTAAACAATCTTAGCAACCAGTGTTGATACCAAAATGAAGAGGGGAGGAAGAGACTGAAATGTGGGGAGACAAAATCCTGGGGAAGGTGAATGAAGTGTTCACAGCCAGGTTAACCAGCAACATTTGCACTGGGCATTTCAGCGGATGTTTTAGAAGAGTGTTGAGCAGCCTGGGCAGGGGCAATGTGGAGGACAAGGAAGGCACCACCATGGCCATGGCTGCTTACGACGGGGTGTGAGGAGCCAGGGCTCATCCTCTGCCACCCGCTGCTGGCCGTGGAGAAATGTGTGTGGTGAGCTCCCTCCAACACAGGCCCATGGGCCTTGCCAGCATCCACCTCGGTCTCTCTTTAAATAAAAAGCTACGATTGGGAAAACCAGCTCTATCACATAATGTTTCAGCTATCAGCACTGCCAAGAAATAAAAATTTATTTACAGGATCTGTCTATTAGCCTCAGGGGTAAAATATTCATCACTCTCCAGCAGTAATAGTCAGCAATGAGACGTCATTTCATCCTGCAGTACTGTTTCCAGTTACTTATAGCCTTCTCAGAAGTGACCTTTGGGCTGAATGTCTCATGCATGTGTCAGCTTAGAAGTCTAATAAAAATCAATTTGGGTGTTCTTAAGTTATCTTAATGTGGAAAAAATTGTATTTTTTCCCAGCTAAATCATTTTTCAAATGCCTATTTTATGCTCGGTTACAAAATTATTTTTCTTTTAACCTTCCGACTTTCCAAAAAGTGCTGCAATGAATGACATTTTTCTCTTTATTTGTGGAAATTTGATTTTGAAATTACAGTCAAAAATGTTTTAAGATAGCCTGCACAGGGCATAATTTTACTTTGATTTTTTTTCTTCCTCTTGTTCTACTGTTCATTAAAATAGCTCCTGGTTCTGTACACATCATTAGTCAAACTAGTAGTTATACCTGAGCTTAATACCTCCTTTGCAGGCTGCACCCAGTGATTCCCGTGCTGTCAGATTTGATTCAAAATTTACTGGGTTTACTATGTATTTGCTATTATGCATCCAAATAGCTATTTTATGGCTTTGTTGAGCTACCTATATTGCCATGTATTGTTAGGAAACACATAGAATAGTGCCATGAATCAGGCCTTTGAGGCCTAAAAGCACTCCAGTACCCTCATCTGTAAATCAGGTTACACTGAAGGCAAACACCTATACAAATTTGTACCCATACAGTCTTAAATTACTTCAATATATCTCATTTTAAACAAACAGCTTAATTAAATAGACAGTTTCGTTTGTTTGTTTAACAAACCATATGGACAATTTGTTCCCTACTCCAGTGCCTACAAAGGTCTTTGGCAGTTCACCAGTCCTAATCTTGGGATCCTCAACCTGTGACTGGGAGTGCAGAGGGAACATGGAGAGGCTGAAGAACACTTCTGTAGGACTCGAATCACTTTATGCCTTTTTCACTGTTTATGAGAAAAACAAATAGAATACAGTGGGTCTGTAGGTGTGAGACTATGAGCCAAGTGTTTCTCCCCTTTTGTGAAGCCAATGATTAATTGATAAATCTCTAAATCTGCCTTTTTGAGAACAGAAATCTTGAAACTGCCCATCAACTTTTAGGAGGCAGCATTAAGATCACTTTAAAAACCTAGGATTTTTTTGGTTTTAATTTGTTTCATACTAAATTGTACTACATAGAAGCTCACATGCGTATTTCTCTCTGCCAAGAAGAAAACCTTTGTTCTTTATAAATTTCCACTTCAGCAACTTTGAAACCTTTTCCTTTATCTCAGCTATCAACTTTTCATTATATTTTAGTATTTATGATACAGAAGAATTACTGCATTCTGCTCTCAGCCAGATATCACCAGCTTAAGGGACTAATGTTCCAAGCCCTTAGGAACTTTGTGGCACTCTATCAGCAAGTGAACTGAAGGAGGTGAAGTGGCTGCTGAAAGAATTGACAAAACAAGAAAGCTGTCAAAGCCATGCCCGAAGTGCAGTTGATTTTATATTTTTGGGGTGGTGACTGCAGAGTTTTTCTTGATTAGTTTTCAAGTATCTCTACTCTTTCATGCCCCTTAAAGAAGATAACTGAAACTAATTTGATGAGGTATTTTTACATGACAAGTGGCATTAGAACTATTTGTGGCAAAATACCAGCTCAACTGAGTTAACCTAAGCATTGATAGCAACACTGAGATCCTGTGGCACCCTTTGCATGTACCACATCAGCAGCCTGTCACCATATCTTGGTGTCACCCACCAACGGTACAGGCTCAGGGCCTTGCTCTGTGTTTTGGATTGTTGTTGCTTACTTCCTACAGGTCTAGATACCTGTTTGTGTATGCTAGATTTTTCAGTAATCAAGTCACATTAATTCTCTTGATGGATTAATCTAATTCATTGTCAGGAGCTCTCTCCTTCATGAGATAAGAGTTCACTCTTGCACTGACTTGCTAAGTGCCATAAATGCAGACAGAAGGGCAACCCATTATTAATATAATGACCTGGCTTAATTAGTTCAATGGAGCTGAGGGAGCATTAGCTCTAGTTGTTGAGGTCTTGCAGAACATGTATAAAATAGATTGAAGTGCACAGACTCGTATTCGTCTAATTCCATAAAGAGCTTCCTGCATATCCGTTTACTAATCAGTTCTAAACTATAGAGAAGAGCTGCTTCCTTTGTAAAAAATGATCATTATTTTCCTTTGTAAAATAGCATCATCGGGGTACTTTACCATTAGACAGAAAGAAATTTTTTATTTTATTCTTTTTACTGAACTAGTTTAGGTTCTGAATTGCAAATTTTGATGTCCATATGGTTTTGAAACATGTACATTTGTATGTTCAGCAGTGCATGCTAAGAGTTTCTGAGATACTAGCACTTATGTTCCTGCTTTATATACTGAAATGAGCTATCTTTAAGCACATTTAAGATTGGGCTATGCAGAGTTATTAATGTTTCTGTCACAATTCTGAAATGTTCCTTATTATTTAATGGGAAACTTCCATCTGAGGAACAGAACAGAGTGAAAATTCCTCACTAGTGCAATGCTAGCTGTAAATGTCAGATACTTACTGAAATCATTGTAACAGAAAAGGGACTATTTATTGCGTTTAGAAGATAACACCCAATGAGCACCCTGGGTGGGATTGTTTTGCTGTATTCATAACTTTGATCTGATTCCAGAGTCAAGGTTTTGAAAACTGTTCTAAAATTTCAGCATTTCAGAATATTGCCTTTTGATTTTTATCATATAGCTAGTGTGGGGAAAGAGGCATTTGCCACTTGGTATTCCTTATAACTTAAGGGAAAGGAAACCTGATTTGTGTCTCCTGTCAGTCAATGTTATGTTGGTTTTAATCAGTTTACTGTTCTCAAAACTTTTTTTGAAAAAATACTTTCTAAATTAATTATCAAAGTACTTTTGTGAAAGTATTTTCTGGAAATACAAAAGGCTCTTTGGGCTTGGAGTCAATATTTTTTATTCTAGGTTTGTATAGCGCTTAAGCACAACTAGATGCTGTAATAGCATTTCTCCAGACAGGAAAAATGAAGTAAATAGAATTTCAGAGAAGATCTTAAAACCAGTTGTAGATCTGAGTTCTGGTTCCAAGTCTATTTCCTTCAAATCCATTGGAGTTTTAAATATGGAAAATTCTATATGCTAGAAGTCGAATAAAGAGTGAGGAAGACAGAATTGGAGAACATTATCTGCTTACACACATGCACACTCAGTCGTCAGAAGTCTTTCATTAAGAGTGCACTGTAAGGCTTAATGCTCACATTGGCTGCCAGTTTTATACAACCACTTCTGCAAAAACACAAAGGGCATCACAATACTGACTAGTTTCATTTTTAGAGGAGCAGACTGCCCAGAAGGGTGTTGCAGCAACCTTTTCTCGTGCCTTCAAGCCTCTGCCCTATATGATAGGGCAAGTCATCGTCCAGAAACACTGAGCTATCATCGCAGTTGGCGGTGCGCATTCCAGCCAGCTGGTTGGAACCCAGGCTCTTGCTGATAAATGTAATTTTCTTATAAACAGTTCAAATAAGGGTGAGACTTCATCTGTGCCCCTGAGGTAGGCATAAGGGCTATTTCTTAATTCCCACAAATTATTCAGCAGACTACAAGATGAATGAGGGAGACATCATGGCATTCCTATTCCTCCTTGGTTGTACATGAAAGAAATTAGTTTACCTAAAACAAAATAGTTGAATATGTGTACCTTCATGTAATCCACAGGACAAAAGTCCAAACTAATGCTTCTGGCAAGCTGTTGGATTGTATGAAAATATTGTCTGTTTACCCTTTTTGGCAATTTCTCCTTCTTATAACCAGCTTTTAGGCCCAACACCTATGCTAGATTTTAGAATATTTATGATGTTGACCACTGGAAGTGAAACTACTCAGTCAGATCACAGCTAAAGGTTAGGACTAAAGCCTTCCCTAATGCTTTCAAAAAGAGGAATAAACTAGGCAGTCCACCAAGAGAATGAGCCTTTCACCATGACCTAGGCAGACTCTTTTCCGAATTGGTATTTAAACAGATGGTATACCAAGTACTTGATTCCAAACTCTGCTGCAGAACAGTGCAAATAGTTGATTGTCATTGCAACAGAAGCTTTGAGCTCTAAACTGCCTTCAGTAATACACAAAGGTTCTTTAGGGGTCCACCAGTGAAAGTTAGTGGATGGCACACAAAAGTAAAAAACAGATATACCAGTAATGAACTTAATCCCTAAATTCATCTTTTAGTTATGGAAGGAATTTTTACAGGTTTGTGAACCCTGGGAGGAAGACAGGAGCAGAAAGCTTTATATGCCACCAATGCAATGAGTCAAGCTGGAGCACCATCAGAATCAGCTGTGAAAAATCTAGTGTTCCGTGGGGAAATGGTCAAAATGTGATACATTGTACAAAGTGAGGGCATCACCACAGGTACAAAGTTCCCCAAGCACTCATTAATTTTCTAATGGAACTGGTGATTATTTTTTAATGCTCTGAGTTGAATCCAGAGCTATCAGGTATCTCATCTGTGTTCCAGAGCAATTTACCACCCCTAGGGATGAGTGGTTTGAGAATCACAAATTAATTTTACAGAAAATAGGACATGAGGGTGCTCTGCTTGCTTAATATGACAGCACTTCTGTAGACACAGAAGCACACAAGAAAGCTTTCTGAATAAAAAGTGTCTAATCCCCAGGGCAAAGATTTTGGGCTGTCTTGGATCACATGCAATCTAAATTCTGTCCAAGTCCCTCACCCATGTTTAAGTGGGTGCACCTACTCTATTTATCTTCCATCTAATAACTGTCATTTTGGATCAAGCCTCAGTCCGGGCTGCAAATTTCAGGTCTGCTCTAGGTAATTACATGCTATTTTGAATCTTACCCCCCAAATGATGACTTTAATTCATTAAGAAACAACCAAGATATTTATCCTCCTGATTGTAAAGAAAACACAGGAACCCAAAAGGGTACAATCAGAGTAAAAGGTGCAATAGTGGTACAGAACATTTTAGTAATCAGAGTTCCTTGCTTTTTTAATTTAAATTTGATAGTTCACAGACAGAGTATTTTTCATGACAGTATATTAATAAATGGAATAAAGATCTGGAAGAAAAGCTTATATAAAGCAAAATGAGAAAAGAAAAGCAAGATATTAGACAGCCTTCAATCCACAAAAGACTTGCAGAAAGACAGCATTTGCTAACTGCTGAAATTTAGTAAAAGGCAGTTTGGCCTATTGAAACATGTTAATAGCTCTGATTTAAGCACATTGTCAACCCTGACTTGCAAAAAAATCTATCCAGTACTCCACAATACAATAGATAATGCAGAAGCCTACCTCTGACATCCTCAAAAAGTGGAAAATCCAGTCTTCTACTAGCTACCATTTTGTCTTGAAGTTATTTCCATGTCTTGAGTCTGACTGTGAGCCCAGAAAAAACACATATCAAACACCACATCAAGCAGAGACTCAGTAGCAGCTGCCTCTCGTTAGCGAGCAAGATACAACATCTCATGTACATCAGATGGAAAGCCAGTAAAGTGGGACTAGACGAATACACAGGTAGGAGAGAAGAACAAGGGGAATTCATGTGAAAATAGCAGAGGTGAGGTCAGAGACACTCTGGTGGGTCTCAGAGAAACAGGCACCAAACGAGATTATCGGTTTTCCTGAAGTGATGAGACCCTGTGATGTGAAAACCTGACTCCACTGAAGTCAGTGAGAACTTTGCTTCAGTATATGTCATCCCAACCCCAGTGTAGTGCTGGCAAAGTAGCTTCACATTACTTCCCTTAAAAATAAACCACACAACAATAAAATCTTGCAACTTTTTTTTTTTTACCATGACAAATCTAGACAGTTTATTCTATTTATAGTACTGTAAGCGTACCCCACAGATCTTGTACCTTATGCATTTTAAAACAACATAAATTACATGAGGAGGACAATTAAGACCTAAACAAGATTATCTTCTTATGTACTGGATTGTAAAAACAACCTGGCATGCGGATGAGTCTCTAAATTTATGGCAAATAAAGTTCAGATCTAGATCTGTCTGGCTCTAGTGAAATAAGAGAACGTGGAAGGTTCATCTTGGCTCTGGTGGGTTTAGAAACCATGGGCTGTGTTTTAGCATTTTTGTGCTGATCCTGAGAGACACAGCATTGCACCAAGTTCAGCATGTAACCTTCCTCCAGGATTCTCTCTTCAGTCAAACTTGACCAGAGTTTCAGTATTTCACTTGATTGGGACCTCACAGGCCATGCTTTGAGCAATCAAGCTACAAAAGAAAGGGGGGAAAAAACAAGTCCAACAAAACCATACTTTGTATGTACTGCTTAAGTAGAGATTTCAGATGGCAGAAAAGACTGAGGACCGTTTCTATATCATTTACTTATCTCAGAGGGCAGGAAAGGTTGAGATACGTTCTTTGGTCAGCTCTTCTTCAGTCTTATGACTATGTGGCTGTCATAAGCAGGACATTGCAAACATTTAGCAATATTATCCTATCATTTCTGTTTTAGCAGTCCAGCAAGGACAACAATATGTAGCAGTTAAGTTATGATATCATGAGGGACAAATATTTACAGATTAAAAAGTCTGACATTTATGTTTCTAGAAAAAACATAGGCAACAGCAAAAATCTCTTCATTTTGGTTTTGTACAACCAAAGTGCTTGTGGCACTGCCTTCACGTTTTGAAGTTGAGTTCTGGCCTTAAAGACACACCAGTCTATATTTTCTTTCTCCGTTCGTGATCTCTAACTCCCTTTCACTTCTGGAAATCTTCCACAGAATGTCAAGATTTGTTGGGGCTTTGTTTGAGATTCTTTAGTGTAGCAACACAGGAGGTTAAGAGAGCCGCGAATTCCCTCGTGACACTGTGAACCGAAGGAGAAATGATAGTGCCCTCTGCTGTCACTTTAGGTGATTACCTTAAAGATTTCTGTGTTAATGTCGCTAGTCTTACCTTGCCTGGAAAAAAAGCTGACAGAATCTTTGGTTCGAAATTTTTATTTTATATTAGGAAGATTGTGACGGCCTTGTGATTTATTTCTATTTTACTCTCTTTTTTTTGTAAATTACTTTTGCCTTCTGCAATTCAGTTTAGTTTCTCTTTTGAGATCAAAAAAATGTCAAAGACATTTTAAATCTATGTCTTCTACTTATGTAAGATAACATTCACCTTTCAAAATATACCTTTTCTTTCAATAAACATATTTTTTAATCACATGTACAGGGAATTTCAGTATATGTTTTCTAAATTCCACTGTCCAATCTAGAGCCAGACAGGCTCAATCTTCACTTCTGTAATTCATACAGCTAACACGAGAAAGCTGCACAATACAGTTGAGATTACATTTCTCTTTTCCCTGCTACACATGCAGGTGATTCTGACACTGAGCTCCCATGGACATAGTTGTGGACTGACTAGAGAAGCTTGAAGTGATTTACTGCCAGAATTAGGGGCTGAAGTACAATTTATATCAGATGAATATATACTTTCTCTGTCTCTAGTTCCTGCTTACCTTCTGTGATTGATATATGCTTGTGGTTCTGGGTTATATACTTTCTAAAATAAATGTAAAATCACAGAGATTTTCTTTATGTATTTATGGAAGTGGACTTGCTTGCCGTAGACCTGATCTGATAGATCTCAGGTTGCTTTTAATTCCCTCACATGCATGAACAGAGTGAAATATATTGGATTGATAATATTGTGATTTACACAAAAGTATCTGTGTCTCCAGACTGTGGGATACTGAAAATGGAGCTCTGGACCAATATCAAGAAAATCCTTTACTTTAGAAACTTCATGTGAAGTATTAAGCCAAAAATGGATCAAGTCTTGCTGTATCTATAATGTCTGTCTCATTAACTGAATTTCAGAGTTCAGTTTCAGTGAACTACTGCTATTTCTTTTGAGACGAAATCTAGTATTCTGTCCTCTTTCTTTATTTTTTTAAATGCTCAATATCAACATTTTGAATTGAAGTGCTAGAAAAGATTCTTCTGTTTTCCTTAAAAGAAGCTGTTCTGCTGGCAGTGTTTTTAAAACGTGTATTAGTACTCTGTTAAATTCTTGAACAAAAGTGATTTTCATGAGAGAAATGCAAAATAAATACCAGTAATGTACACAAAATAATAAGCTCTTTACTAAGAGACAACAAACACATAATTATCCCAACACTGCTTTTGCTTCATGCCATTGCCCAGATATGTTAGCATGCAGTAAAACAACAAAACCAATGCGAAATCAATAGGACAGAACTGACTAGGTTCTCAGTGGGCATCAGCTGCTACATAAAAATCACTAGCGCTGCATACCATACATTAGCAAGTGTCTGACCCAATTTTCCTCATGGAAGGTTCTGGACCAATACTGAGTCTCATATGGTTGGCTCAATTCAGTGTCTATGTTTACTTCTGGGAAAAATTCCTAGGAGATTGAACAAAATGGCATCTGCTTTACAGTTGTATTTACTGTGCATCATTACTACAGGCTATATAGCAAAAACAACTTATGCCATATCTCCAGACCTATCACAATTTGGGTCTCTCTTTAGTTGCGCTTTTATCATCTCAGCCTCATGCCGCAGCATTGTGGCAGGCAGATCACAGATGAGAGCATGGCATAGTTCTTGGCCTGTTTGTGTCATGGACTGAGAGTAACAGCAGCAGGGTCAGGGCCCAGGAAAAGCAAATTGAAATCAGGCGAAATTTCTGTACACAGTTCTCAGCATTCTTCCCGTGTTACTGACATCCACCTCTCCACAAGTCTGTTTTTTCACACCTGTTTATGTCCACTAGGTGGTAGCAAAAAGGCATTGTTGGGAAAGGAAGGCTTTGCAGGCTCTTCCCTGCCCGGGTGGCTGCATCCTTCTCCCCAGATATCTGCAGGGCAGATCTGGAGTCAGGCTGCTGCTCGGGGTGGACAGGGGGTGGGCAGGTGGGGGAGAACTCCGAGGAGCTTCAGATGTATGGATCCTCAACTATGAGCTTGCTAAAGAGTAAATGCTTCTCAAACTTTGGGAAGATGTAAGGTAGGCAAGTTGCCACAAATGTTTTGCTTTTTCGGAACCACAAAATAGTAAGTAGGGAATTCTTGGGAAATTTCTCCTTGAAAGCAGACCCAAAACCTGCACAGGAATGTTCTTGAGCATTCACACCCATTGTCACATGCATGGAGGTTTCCATGTTCCGCTCATTTCATCACAATATGCTACATACAATAAAGCCGTCCCTAAGCAAAGTGCTAGAGGTCAAGGAGGAGAAAAAGGCAAATGATGACATTACTGCTTCATTTAGCATTACATACAACTAATAAATTAATTAAACTATTTGTTTGGGTGAAGATTAAGTTGGAAGCCTGAAGATACAAACGTGGATCTCCTTCTGCTCCACATCTGTAACATGGCTAGCACTAGAACTTAGTAAAAATACATGAAGCATCTGATCTTGTAGAAGTTTTCATTTTCCATATAAGGACAAACTGAATTTTTTTTAAATGGAAGATGATATTATTTTTGGTGGGAAAAAAAAGAGTAAAAGAAATTCCTCAAAATAATTAGAGCATTTACATGGGAAAGGAAAGAAAATAAACCAAGAAAAATCTCTCATTCAGATCCCAGCCCTGCTTGACTCAAGGCAAGCCTTGATTTCAATGGGAAGCTTTAGCAGAGACTGTGACCTCTAGGTCACCTCATGGGACACAGTGATGCAGTCTGTGTCTACCCAGCCTCTGCTTCTTTGCAGGTCTCTCCCAGCATGTTAATCTGAATTACCACACTACAGGAAACATCTTCTGCTGAAACATTCTTGCAATACATTTGGCCAAAAAAAGCATCTTTTATTTGGAAAATTGCTCCAGGAACTCCTGACCATCTTTGTTCAATGAAGCAGGAGGGCCATGATTTCAGGGTAAAAAAGACAAGCTCAGCAAACTGCCCAACCTCTTGTGCACATACAACTTCCAAGCTACTGCTGGAGCCTAATAGAAAGGGTGACAGAATGACTACATAGTCATTTGGCACCAACCAAGTAACACTAGGAAAGATACAGTTTGTTTCTCTTCACCTCCTCAGTGTTTAAGCTGCAGTAGTTAAGATTTCTTTGGAGAAATCCTCACCAGACTGCAACCTTTAGTTGAGGTCTTATTGTTCTGCAAGAGAAAAGCAGAGCAAGGAGAAAAAAAAAGAAACAGAACAGAAACAGTAACTTTTTATTAAAAGTGAATTGGTTCAAGAGCAAAAAATTCAGAAAATGTCCCATGTCAACAGGATAAATTATATGATCTTTTCATTGGCACATTCCTACAGGTTTGATTCAGAGGCAAGGTAATCAATAATCCACATATTTTCATGATCTTAACAACATCATAGAAGAAATACTTTCACAGGGATAAACTATTCAGCAATTTCTTTGGTATAGTAATCATAAGCTAGCCTTTCTTCAATGGCAGACAGTCCTGTACTTCTGTTTTTTTTTTGGTCACTAATTTTTTTAAGCAATATTCAAAACAGAACAAAACAAAAAAAGTACCATGGTTTATTTGACTATTGCTTAACTTCATATCCTTTTCACAAAACAAGTTTGCATTGGAACCCAATCCCTGTGGCACTTCCATTTCCTCATATAAATTGTTATTTGTCACAGTTCCTGCATTTAAGTTATAACCCAGTCTTGCTCCATTTTTAGATTTCACTGTAAGAAGAATGCTTTAAATCAAGGTGAATACATTTCTGTTGCTATGATAGACTTCACAAAGGCTTTTCCTGATGTCAGATCTTCTCTAGCTTCTTGACAAATACCATTGCTTTTATAGATGATTTTTCCCACTAACAGGATATGTAGCCTTTCACCTCTAAGATGCTGTTTTGAATCCTGCCCTTCTCAATTGCCAAACAAATGTCAAAGAGCAGCACTTTAGATTGCAAGACTTGAGGGATCTTTATCTAATTTCCAGAGAAAAGATATTCATAAAGCATAGAAAGAGTCCACTTGGCCTTGCTCACCAAAGAGTTAATAATCAAAACCTAAAGTTAGACCAGCTGTTATGAAATAAAATGGACATTTTCAGTAAGTCATGCAATTAAGTATGTTTTTAGCAGACTTCGGGGTCAGGGAGAGGATATCCAGTGACCAGAATCTCATGCTGTACATGTGCAAGCTAATGGAAGCTTTGATACATTTACTTTACCTCCTGCCAGCAAGAAGGGTCTAGTGGCTGCAGCATCCCTGCTCATTTAATGACTGTTTGCCTCTGTGCTGATGCCTAACAGTGCTTTCTCCAAACTAGGGTTGGCATACAAGCAGAAAAAAAAACCCAAGTTCCCTTTCTGCATGCCCAAACCTTACCTATCCTATGGTTAAGTGAAGTATTCTGTTATCATGTTCTTCATGGATGATGGTCCAGGAGCAGCAGTAGCAATAAACTGTCTTGATCTGTACAATTTCAGTAACCTTGTTCTTTTGTGACTATGAGCTTTGCAGCCTCCAGGTGTCACCTTATTTTCTGCCATCAGATGCATGTGTTAGTCATGCGTAGTTTTATTTATAAATGCAATATTACCAAAGCCCCAGAGCTTTTGGGTAAGCACAGAAACTGGACAAATGGGGACACTGGGCCTGAGCATAAAATTCTGCATTTTTTGAGCACACTGTGCTGCGTTAGTAAGAGCAAGTAAACATCCTAAACAAAGGAGAGGCCAGAAGGAGAACAAGCAGAAGCAGGGCTAAAATTAAATCCAAGGGCTTTACACACACATACACACACACACACACACACACACACACACACACTCTCTCTCTCTCACACACACACATAAAATAAAATTAAACAAAACAAAACCAAAGCAAAACACAACCAAAATGACCCCCACCAAAACTCACACATACATGCATGATGCATGGAGACAGGGAAGAAAGGACTGCCCTGACCAATATAGTGGGACAATACAGATATTGCAATTGGCTCTTGCCAGTCCTCCTGTTGCTGCTTCCCATCTTTGCCTTTTTGGGGGAGTAAGGGAGGATGCCAGCTGCCCTGGGGCCTCTCTGCTGAGCCACTATACTCCTCTGTCAGTTGCAGTGGGCAGACATAGTATTCAAGAATCTTCAAGTTTTTGATCTAAAAGCGGCCTGTTTGGTTCTGGCAGGTTTCTCCTTTTTCTTCCTGCTGCATTCTGAGGTGAAGAAACTTTTCTGTTTCCCAGCACTATCTAGCACATCCATGAACAACTTCCCCTTGGCTAAAGCAGTCTCTAACAGACCTTTTGTTCCTGACATCATTATAAATGTCCTACTTTGACTTCACAATCTTCAACCCTTTTTTGTCACACCTTTTGTTGCCTTCCTGAAATTTCTGGTTTTGTTGACCTTTTTTCCGTCATTTTGCTATTTCTTTGGCTGTGGGATATTGTGTTGATTCTGCTGATTTATATTTTTTACTGTGTCTTTATCTATTCCACATCCCAACCTTGAGATAACTAACCATTTTTTTCTCATTGGGTACTTCTGACTTGGTAAAAAATTTCCTGAAGTCCCTAATAGTTACTTTTCTTTCACACTCCAAGCCTATGCAATTTTCTTCAATATTCAGTGAAGTCCATAGCCGATCCTCAAGAAGTCAATGAAAGTCATGTTTGTGCATATCAGGACAGAATTTGGCAACAAAAGCTTAAGTTTTTCCCCGTGTAATTTTGCAAAAACTTAAAAATAGAAATATAAAAAGAAGGGAAGGTATTTCCCAATCCCCATTTCTCACTAGAACAGAGTTGTTTATTACCTCAGTGATGCGGGTTTTGGCTCGTATCTGCTATCCTGAAAGCTCCAGATTAGTGTTTCTCAGAAGATTAGAACATGTGAGGTCAGTAAGTGTTTTTCTGGGGCTCTCAGGGCCTCAACTTTGAGCGTTCACCTACCTGCAAACCTGAGCTTGGTTGTTTTCAAATATTTGGAAGGTAAGTGCAACAATATGTATTTGGGTAGATACCTGCATATAATGATTCAGTAATTCTACTATATCACAAGGACAGATCAAGAGCTTCAGTCCCTTGTTCTGGATTCTAGCAACAACTTGCTGTGGGATACTGGAAACACAAAAGGTTGCTACACTAACACAAAGATCTGGAATTAAAAGATTGTATAAAAGGGCATAGAAGATTATTTAGTGATCTGTCATCCTAAGTGATACCAGGCTTAGTGCAGGGAATGAATTTATTACAGAACATGAGCCTGAATATCCTCAGTAGACAAGAGGACATTCCTTGAAGAGGGACAAATAATCTTGGAATTCATCTGCAGGTGAAGTTATTTGGTTTTCCTTATTTTTACTTATTACTGCATTAGATAAATTCTCCACTCGAAGCAATATAACATTCATGGTTTTGCTTTTTACTCTAAAACAAACAAACAAGTGGTGTCTGGCCTGAGTTGTTTAGGAAGTTGAATTTTATGTCATAATTATGAGCACAATACCAGTTTCAACATTTTTAAGTCCTGGATGCCATTTTATGTAACCAAGCAGCAGTTAGAGCAAGTGCTCAAGGTCAAGAGGATAGATAAATAAACCTTAACAGTTTGTTGGAAAATGTTATTAAATCAACAGCATGAACCTCAGGCTGCTGTTTCTTACTCAGTATCTGGTGACCTGAAGGCAAACCTTTGTTTTTATGCTCTGAGCTCTGGGAAAGGAATTTTCGACATTTTTTATATTATTTCACCTGGAGATGTACTTTACCGAGGTCACATAGTAACTTTTTCATCAAGGCTCTGCGCAGGAGTTTGTATTCCTCTTTGTACAATACCAACAACTCCACAACTGTTTGGTCACAATCAAATGCTAAGCTTCTCAAACAAATGATTTCATGTTTTGTTCACTTTATTTCTCTACTTTTACAATTTATCTATTTAAAATTTCCAGTATTGAAACAAGAAATATATTGAAGCAAACAGGAAAATTAAAACTGGCCTAAGGATACAGTCACAGCAACGTCTGTAGATACAGCCTGCAAGGGAACTGTCTAGTCTCCAGACAAGAGAAACACAAAAGAGTTTATACTTGCCAGGGCATGGATATACATTGATGTTTCTTCCTACGTAATTTTTAGTAAATATTTTTAACAGATCATCTCACTGAAGAAGAATACAGATTCATTTAAAACAATGCAGAGTGCTTGTTTCTGGTTGTAACGTGTATATAATATTTTAAAAGAATTATCATAAATTAATAGGTTTTGCAAGGCCATGATGATACTTTTTTTTACATTACCTGATAACAAATTAGCAGGCTGTGTTTGCAATTATTGCATTTTGTATGGTGTTCAGTAATTTATGTAGAATTCATTTAACAGACTCATTAAAACTCAGACTTTGTTAATAGAAAGTTTTAATCTGAAAATAGAAGTGTAATGGATTTTGGTGCGGTGTTGCACCTGCAGTAATGGCAAACAATGTGGAAATGTACAGAAACCTGGATGAAGTTTTCTTATCTCCCACTATCCATGGTTTATATTTAGAAACAAAAAAATCATGATCGTGTAATTCTGAACTATGCTCTGCATGTTTGAACATGTATACAAAGCTCAAGTTTACCTAGAAGAAGAAGTTAGCCCGAGGTCAAACATTCCCCTTTCAGGGAACTGGAAACACTAAGAACTTTGAACTCTGTGAGTTTGAGTTTGTGCTGCATTGCTTGGTGTGCCACCTCTATGGCAGGAGAGGAGGCAAGAATGACAGGAGGGTTTCACCAATCTGGAGCAGAGAGCAGAGGCGAAGAAGCAGGTTTGGAAGTCTTTTGTGCTTGACTCCTGCTTTAAGGTGTCCAAGTGAGAAGGGTGGATGAATAGGGACAAGAATTGTCCCTATTTTAATCACAGTCCCTCCTGAGCTAGAGGTCCCTGCAGCCTTGATCATGCTCCTAGCCTATCCTTCTTCTGACCCAGACGTCATATCCCTCACCTCCCTGTACTGCAGTGACCCACTATGAGTTCAAATTACCTGTGTTCACTCCACAGCTCCTTCCTTTGTCCTCATCACTCCCTTTCCTTCCAGCTTTCCTCCAATCCCAAATCCCTTTGCACCATTCCTGCTTCAAATACTCCACTTCCCATTTTCTCAAATGTCCCAAAAATCAACCACAGGGCCCTCTACCTCTCCCATTCAAGAACATCTCCTCATTTAACCCTCTCCTGTTTCAAATTCTTAGTCCTGACCCCTCAAGCCACCCTGTAGCCTCTTATCACTATCTTTGCATTCCTTCCATCAACCCCAATCCTCTATGCTGCTCTCAAATTCTCTTCCAGCTCACCCTCACCCCATACATACACTCCCCCTTGTCTGCAACTCCTTTCCCACCTTGTCTCAGATCACCAAATCTGTTGTGGCTTTTTGTTTCTGCCTGCTCAGCTTTGGTGATATTCTATCCTCTTTCCCTGGAGCTGGGTGACCAGCTAAAGTCTTCCCCTTGCAGGAAAGAATCAGAGTTCCTTCTTTGTCCAGGATTTCAAAAGTTCCGTCCGGACTTATCAGATGCCAACAAGAACAAAATAGTTTTCAAAAGAAAATAGCAAGGTGAGGAAAAGGATGTAGGATAGTCATATTTATCAATAAAAGTCTCTGCAGTCCAGGTATCTGCACCAATTCATCACAGCAGTAGAGTGGAGAAGGGAATTTGCCTAGAGGAAGAAGTAGAGCAGAAAACAATTAGTCAGGTCAGCATTCCCATAAGCAAATCCCTGGAAAGGTAGAAGGGGTCAGAGCAGAACATCTACCATCTCCCTCAGGTCTGCATTACACTTGTGCTCTCCAAGGCATCTGGAGAAGCACAGCCCAAGCTGTGCTATGTGCATCACATTAGAGCTCCAACTCTGAATGGAAGAAAATGGGGCCCTGGTCCCCCAAACTTTTGGAAATAGCACGAGGCAAGCCATGGGGGACCTAACTGAACCAACAGGGGAAATTTCTGGTTTGGATTTTGAGAAGTTTGCAACACAGGCCATAAAAATTTCCCCAGAGCTATGTATGAACAACTGCACTGCAGCAGCCTAGTGCTAGTGTCCTATAATAGGACATTATAGTGGCAACTGGAGAATTCCTTCATGTATATTGTTGCAAAATGTTGCAATATTTATGAGCATATCCTTGAACATTCTTTCACACTGGAAGTGACTAAACCGATGCAGATTCAGATGAACTTTCTCAGAATACTGGGCAGTGCTGAGGAGCAATGCAGTCGGACCATTGCACTAACTACAGTGTAGGTGTTAACAAGGACACCAGGCCTGGGAATAAAAGTAAGAAAAGTTAAAAAAAAAATAGTTTCCTTTCTGCTCGAGTAGAATTTCTTGAAAACATAAAATTCTTTCCTTAAGAATTGAAGGGCCTCTTCATTGAAGAAGGGTCATTTCTACTGACAACAGGCATCCAGATTCTGAGGAAGAAACAAAACAGCCAAATGATCAATACATTGTAATGAGCATTACACTAACAAACTTATATGTTTACAGCCAATGGGACATATTTGAACACTCCAGATTCTTTCTCATAGATGTCAGTTGCACAGACACTACCCTCCTCGTTATTGTACATGAGATTTGTAAATTTTTCAGTTGGCATTACTGAAATATTTATTTTAAAACAACAAACAGTATTTCCTCACATGCCAAGGAAAACAGGAATTTTAGCATCTTAAGCCTTCCCTAGAGATGGCAGGATTCCCTTGGTTTGTGTGTTACTCCACAGAATGGCATGTTATGCCAGTGTGAGGGAGGGATGTCTCCCCTGGTTTTTTCCACTAGCTTCATAGTGAGGAGCTCTTTGTCCACAGACTCCTACAAGTCTCCTTGTTTTCTGACTTTATTCATCATTCATTTCTGAATCCACCAGGTAGGACAGTTTTGTTCAGGGTGGGAGGGAAAAAGTAATTGCATTTGCCCAGACTCCTATGGCAAACAGTAGGCTTGAAAGGAAGAAGCATGACAGGTTACAGCTAGTTGGGTCTCCCTCTACTTTGGTCTGTCTTCAGGAACCCATTTCTTCATACCAGTCAAAAGTTTCTGATCCTTATCTGCTCACCTCTCCATTTAGTCTCTGGTTTCCCTCTGCCACCAAGATCTGTGTGTGGGCTGCTTCTTGTGAAGGACAAATGCTCCCCTCAGCAGCCAACCCTGCAATCAGGACACTGCTCCTCTGCCTGACGGAGACTCAGAAACAGCTGGGGGCCTTCTACCCTTGGTGTTTGGCTCCTCTTGCCCCAGGTTCATCTCCTATCACACAGTGCCATGCTGGCTGCCAAGTATTCCACTGAGGTAACCCTTGGCATTTTCAGCCCCAGGGCCTCAGCCCTGACGCAATTTCCAAAATTATTTTTTAAAAAGCCACAAATATTTTGAATTCCTAGCAACTGAGAAACCCCAAAAGCAAGAAAGCAGCATTCTTCTGCCAGGAAGGGAAGAGGAAGGGCTGCAATGGAGAGCAGAATGGTGGATTAAGCACTGCTTCATCTTTCTTTTCCCTCTTCTTTTAAAACTTGCTGGTAAATCCAAGGTCAAGGGAGAGGGGAGAAAGAAAGAGACAACATTTGGAGTGGGGGAAATAAATTTTGGAATCCTTTCTCCAGGAGTAGAAGTGGAAAAGATCACATAAAGCAATGGTGGTAACTTTCTTTCTGTCTTCTGTAGCTTCCAACCTCCATAAAAGCCATGTATTAATACAGGTGAGTGATGGATGCTATTATTTTTCCACTTCTTCCTTCATTAAAAATAAATAAACAGAGGCTTGGTTAATGGTTAAAGCTGCTGAGTTCATGGAACAAACAGTTCTCTTTTCCCATCTTGCCTGTAGTTTAATTATGAACTTAGACTGCCTTCAGGCTACAAAGGGCAAGAAAGCAGGAAATACATATATCCAGAAATGCAGCCAGCGTTTGATGTCTCTGAGCTAAAATTAAATAAAATAATAAAATTGAAGTGGAGAATAAAAGTAATATGAAAACCATGGAGCTTAGAGTCAAGTGGAGAAAAAGCAAAAAATGAGGTCTGAGATAGCTGAGCAACTAGCAACATGGAAGACTTCCAAATTCAGCAGTAATGGTAGAAAGCTGTTTCTGTGAAGGTTGTTAGTAAATGATCTTCAAAGTAGACACAGATTAAAAAATAAATGAACAAACTGTAGCTGCTATAAGTGTGCTCTCTAGGTTTACCAGCACTGAACAAGCAATGTAGAAGGAGAAAAATCAAGATCCCATGGTCTGGAATCAGAACAGTGACTGAGGAATCCAGAAACCCTGTAGGGATGCAGAGGAGCCAGAGAATGGGATGCGTGTCCACACTCCTCCAAAACACATAGGAAACGTCAGGATTGCCTAGAGGTATATGATACTCTGAAACACAAGACATCAAAGATCAGTATTTGTCTGTCAGGGAGCTGAAAGCAGAGCTAAAGGACCACATTGGATAAAGAAGCTCATACAAATCTGAGACTCAACAGTGCCACAAGTAGTCAGTCGCTAGACAACTTCACAGACACAGGCAGCAGGCTTCAACTCCTGATACCGCAGGAAGGAGAGGGCTTTCTGTCTGGGTTATTCCCTGGTGGAAGAGGGCAGCTCATACAGATGCCTACCAGAAGGGGAAGAAGGATTTGGAGCTTTAGCACAAATTAAAACTAGACCCCAAAATGTTTCCCGCATTTTTGTGCAGTTCAAAGTGAATCAGAACTTCTAATCTCAGCATCATAGCAAAACACAGGAGATCAAGGAATTGATCCAAAATTCACTAAGCATTGTGAATCAGGCTTGCCTTTGGATATAATAAAATACACGTGACTGTTGTATTTGTAAGGAATACGAGGCATACACAAACTAGCTGACTTCACAGAATGTATAAGGTCACAATTATCTGAAGAAGCCATAAAGCATGATGAATGGCATAGGTGTGCTCAAAATTACTATGAATTCAAAATTCATAATTACAAATACCACCATAACACATTCAAATCTAGTTTTTTAAAAGTCAGATAGGTAGGTAGTCAGGCTAATTTCTAGGAGAAACTCCAGGGAATGTCTCCCATAGTTTAATGCTAAAAGAATAGAGTACCCCAACATCAGACACATCAAGAGATGTGCAGGATGTAGATTCTGAAGACGCAGCACACGCATACTGCAGAATCTGAAAATATCTAGCTGATGCAGATTAAAAAGATACTGTAATTTTAACCAGTCTGTAGAGCTCAGAGAGTTTTTTCCTGATTGGTGCCTTTCCCTGTGTCATTTAGTGAAATCTCCTTGTTAATCATCCCGTGAGTTTTATAAACAATTGAGGGCTAGGTGAACACTACAGAAAGGACATAGTTTTGAAAGGGGAAAAAGATAGGCAACCAGCCACCCCACAAACCTAAAAATCCAAATAGCTGCTTTACAGTTTTACCTCTTTAATCCATAATGATGATAATTAAATTTAGATATTAGCATCCAGATTACAGGCAGTAATATTTACATATGTATCCAAAAATCTAGCTATCTATGATGCAAAGGGAATCCTTAAGAAAAAAAAAAAAGAGCAACTTGTGGCACAGCATCTCATGAACTTTGATATGTTGATACACATTTAAAACTAAGACTGAAGAGGGGAAGTAAAAAAACCTTTAGTGATGTTGGGAGATTACCCCTTGTCATTAGAATAAACATGGACTTTCAAACTGAAGCCAGAGTGGATTATTCAAGTGGATTATCCACATCTATATTTTAGGAAAGAAGAACCCAGATACTATTGTGAAATAAGACGGACATAATAAGTACTCTTTTCTTTGGTTTTGGAACCTTTAGCACAGGTGATCAGATTACAAGTGGGAATTAATTAATTTGGGAAAAAAAGAAAAGCATACCAGTGTATTAATGCATGGTCCAAGGACAGCGCATAATTAATCAAATTATGCACTTGTTATGTTACAAATTAAAATGCCCTATTAAACAAAATCAATAATTAGCCTTTTCCCTAGATGACTAGTGAGATTGTCACAAGAACTGCTGTGATTTTCCTACATTTTGAATAATTTTTTTCTTTGCTAGAATACCAAGCATCTTCTCGATGAACGATCTGACCACTAGTTGGCATTGTTACTTCACTCAAATAAATAGTCTTTAAACGAGGTGCTCCACTACAAATCCCGACGTCTCATTTTGCCTATTTCATCTGGAAATAGGGATGAGGGGAAAAGGGAGGAACGAATAATGTGTGATTGGCAAATTATTTCCCTCTCATAGATACATAGGGTGCTATGTATCTATTTCAGCAAATTTTTTGTTCTACTTTGAATTCGGAAGGAGAGAATGAAGCAATAGAAAGTTATTTGGGGGTCATAGTCGTGTGTACTTAAGCAGTACAGTCCAGGCTGTGTCGATCCAGTAGTATGGAAGCTTAAATAACAGAAACACAACTGCTGAATGCGAATATGAAATACAAGAACCTTATACTCCCATAGGTTGCTCCTTCGGTTACACCAGCGCTATTAGTGGTGCCTTGTGCTCTGTTCTACCACTCTGAGCTGGTGGCAATAAAGCAAGTGACAGCTTCTCTATGGGGAGATTCTGTTGTGGATAGAATAATGGGAAGGGTATTTTCCTCAACTTCCCAGGAAAAGGAGGGTGATACCTTCGTGAGTCAAAGTTCAAAGAGACCTTTAGGGCAGCATCTGGCTGTGCTGCTCAGCCCCTAGTCTGTTCACGCTGAGGCTGCTTTATCACACACAGGATGGGATGTGGGATTCCTCCTGGCTGTGCTTCCTGTAGCTCTGTCATGCAAGACAGGGGAGCACCTCTGGGGTTCAGCAAAACAAATTGGTTTCAGAGGTCTCTGCAGCCCGACAAGTGGAAAAGAGAACAGGTTTTCTCTCTCTGCCCTGTCAGTGGGAGAAGAAGAGGGGATTTTCACCTTTTGGAGTCTAACTGATATTGAAACAGTTAATGATTTGCTTTAGTTGTAGACGAAACTTCCTTTCAAATAAAGTTAACATTTAAGTTTCACGGAAGCAAGCTTTCAAAAATACCCACTTCTCAAAGGAAAATGAACACAACCTGAAAGAGATGCTTTAGAACAATAAGAAAGATGTAATCTCTGTAATACTGCAAATCCCAGCTCATATACAAACCCACAGACTGATACTGCTAGCACATTAACTACAGTGAGTCACAGTAAAGTTCTCAAATTAAATCCTCATCTACACTACTGACACACTTTAAAGCCTTAAGTATGTCTCATCAGCAGGCCTGAGCTCTAAAATACAGGTAACACTTACCCAGAATTAGAGAGATTAATTCATTAGCAGCTAAAGTGCTAGGTAAATATTTACAACAATTAACAACCAAGTAGGATGTTTTTGTCACCAAAACAAAAAGAAATATAAAATGCAAGCAACACCAATGTGAATGGTGAAAAAGAAAAGCAAACATTTCCTTCTATTCTAATGAATGTTTGAAAGCCAAAACAACAACAAAAAGCAGCCAATTAACCAGACTGTGGTTTTGAGTAACTTTAGTAGCTTGACATCGGCTTTCAGAACACACAGTAGGGCTGATATACGAGAAAATTTAGGCAGATTTTGCAACTGCTTCACATAGAGGACTTTCTAAAGTCTCGTGATAGAAAGCAGCTGATCCCACAATATCCAAGATATCCCTTGTTGATCTATATTTAATTAAATTAAACCACTCACAAGATTATTCTATGCCACAAGGCAATCCATGGATGATCACAGGAGCTATAGTAAACCACTTCCAAATTTTCCACTCTCAAATATCTTAGCAACAGTTTTCTTCTGAAGAAGCTGTACCTTAGAAACTCTCAGCGAGTTGGAGGGAGCAGATGTAATGCTGCTTCAGACACCCATGTATGTAGTCTAATCTCCCTTCTCTTAGTGAGAAGCAACTGAACAGTGCGTGATGGCTCCTAGTTTACAACACAAACTGGAGTCTGATATTCAATTGTACTCACTATCACAATCTTCATAAATGCTGTCCACTATATTTAGCATTAAAAGCTTCCATCCTTTGAAGATAAACAGGTTAACAAGCTTTAAAATCATTAATGAAGTAAGGCTTGAAGAATATCTCTCTGAGCAGCATAAACATTGGCTCAGCTAACATCTCATGCCATCAATGAAGAAAGATCACTAGCACACCCAGGCCAAGATGCTGTGGGAAATAAGTGGAAGGCAATAACAGCTGGAAATATTTGGCACGTACAATAAAGTTTTGAAACTCTTTGGATACTGGGTTTCCAAGCTCTTTTTTTTTTTTTTTTTAACCACAAAATATTTCATTAGCACTTTTGTGAGTAACAAAGTCAGCAACACCCAGATGTGGCGTGGCACTGCCATTTGCCATGAGATGATACAAAATCCCTCTCCTTCCTTCCTTTCACCCTCCAATTATCTATCTGTTTGCAGAATGCATGTAACAGCACATCTTCAGAGCTAGTGTTATATGATCTGGGTAGGAATACATATCTGCCTGTATACATTACAATTGGAAATCGAGTTGTCTTAGGGTACTTTGCTCACTAAATGGCTTTATACAATAGTGCTGCACATCTGTCCAGCTTTACATTTCCTAATGGTTTCCAAACATGACAGGCAGTTTTAGCCACATTTGATGGATGGATTGGTTGAGGAGATCCCAAATTCCCACGGTGCTTTAGGAGATTTGCATCATGATAGAAGATACTAGCAAGTTTCCTGAGGAGGAAAAAGCTGCAGCAGGGAATCTGCAGCCGTCCCTGCTGAGTGGGGTCAGGGAGAACACAGCTCAGAATGAGGCACCAGCACACACTGCCTTCTGCCCACGTGGAGGCTCAGAGGAAGATGAGAGTGAGTACGCAGGGAGCAGAAAGGCAGGAAACAGTGAAAGGGGAAAAAAAAACTACTGGTGGAGGCCTCAGAAAAGATACAACTGTTAATTATGGAGAGGTTTTTTAAATTTATTTTATTTATTTATTTTCACTGGCAGAAAGTGGGGATGTAGGGTACAAGACGTGGGGGAACTAGATTTCTGCATCGCAAAAGAAAAGCAGTTTCTCTCTACTGCAGTGGTTCCTAACTATTTAGAAATCTTACTCAATCAGCTGAAACATGCTTATCCACTGGTCAATGTGATGGGGGATGAGAAAAGTAAGGTGAGAAATAGTTGTGTACTGTGGTACAGGAGTCCCAGTCACTGCATGGACTTGGCTGTGCTCACTCCACAAATGTAAACAAAAAAGATTATTCCTGTCCTAAAAAAATTAAAAAAACATAAATATTTTTCCAGCCTGTCCTAAAACAGTAAAACCCAAAGTAAACATAAACCAACCACCCTCTTTAATGGTGATTATAGCCTTGCTGGATTCTGTGCACAATAACAATTATTTGAGTTTGTTAAAGGTCACAAGGAAAAGTACAGCAACAAGACCTTGTAGCTGGTGGTGTGTTTTTATTCCTCAGCTTAGAGCATACACAGTAGCTGGCTCCACAGCAAGTGCTTTTAAACACCAATCTACAGAACAAAAAAAGAAATTAACTTTGCACTACTAAGAAAAATAAACTGATAGATAAAGGTATGACTCCTGGGCTCTGAAATTTCATACCTATTTCGCCTGTGCAAAAGCCATGATAGAAAAAGCTATATAGCACTCCTTGAGTGTGCAACCTACAGAGGGAGATCTCTCCTGTTGTCATTTCTGTTACATACAGAGCTCTGCCCCAACACAGAGGCACAAGAAATATTTAAGGAATCCAGAGAGTGCTTCTCTCCTATGATATTTTTTTTTTTATGCAGCAGAAAGGAGGAATAACAGAGTTAAAATAAATTTAGATTCAATAAGTACAGCATGACAAGTACTCAGTTGTACTCCAGGCCCCTGTTTGAGTAAACAGAAATGTGTCTCGTGAAATGTTCAAAACAAAAAATAAGTAGCCTTTAAAGACACTGGCTGCTTGTATATACAGAGGTTGGGGGAACAGTACTCCATTACCGACACCCTTTTAATGAAAAAGAAATCAGCAGCTCTCCCTTTAGCAGGAATTGAGAACTGAGATACAGATCCTGCAGCAAGGCTTCCTGCACTCCCAGGAAATCACACAACAGATGTACAGGTGCCCATTTTCCACACAATACCTACCTATTGATAACCAAATAAGGACCTAAGAAACATCTCAGACAAAATAGTTGTAAACAGAATACAGCAAAAGAGAGAGACTGAAGGCACTGCTGCTGTGCTAGATCCCTGCAATAAGCAAGAAGACTGCTAAACAAAGTTTGTTAAATAGTTTAGGGGGACAAATCTCTACTGATCCCTACAAGAAAGGGGCAGAAGTCTTAGCACAGGATTACCAAAAACTAAATACAGTGCAAGCAGTGATCTGGTTTCCTTTTGAACCTAGCAGATAGACATGGATTCTTATCTTCAGGAATTTTCCAAATTAGTTACACAATCCCTTCCATTGGTCTTATCATGTTCAATCTCCCAGCAATTTAAACTCCTCAATCCTTCCAGTCCTGTTTGGATGTTCTCTCTATGAGTGTTCAGGAACCTTCAAGTTTCTGGCCTAAATTAACTAGACAATAAACACTTGATCTGGGAGTAATATTATACTTTTGCATAAGATTTTTGCCTCCCTGATACAAAATCCTCCAGTCACTTTACAAATAGTTGTCCTATCCCCTTATAAGCCTCTACCAAACATGATAAAGAAATTAAGGTATTTTGTCTCTTTGTAAGGAATAACAGGGAAATGTTTAATCCATCTCATTCTTCTAACCAGCCTACTAATCCTCATCACTACCTGTCTGAATTCACATTAAGCTTTGTTAAAGCTAGGTTATCTCAGCCATACATAAAACTTTATCATTGTCAGATACAATGGCTTGGATAACTCTACAAAACCACCTTGCTTAGCATGCCCTAAAAGTACATTATACATTTTACTTCTTCTTCACACTGGTTGCTCATAGACACTCACAAATTTAATTTACCGTCATATTCTTCTCTTTTTTTCTTCTACACTTGTATTTGTTTCAAAGACCCAGGAGCAAGTACAAGCAAGACAGTTCACTTCAGAGATGGCTCCTGTGCTGCTTCTGCCACACCACAGGGCTTGTGGCATACACGTTGTATTCTGTGCCACTCTCTTAAGTCAAGTGGGGGCATTAGCACACTAGGCTAATGGATTATTGCACAAGATTTTGGTGTTGCAGAAATATAATACTCACCTGCAATCAGGAATTAACTTTCTCAATATTTCTATAGTAACAGATACTTGCAGTTACATGTTAATTGAGAAGGATAAATTCACATGGTTTTGCATGCAAAATAGCTGACAAGGAACAATTTTTGTTAAACAGCTGAGTGAAACCCAGTACTGCTTCCAGTTCTGGAGCTCCTGGCATAAAAAAGGACAGGTCCTGAGTCTAGAGCGGGGCCATGGAGATGATCAGAGGGGTGGAGTACCTGAAAAACAGGAGAACCAGTTACACTGAATGTCAGTTTACAGAAATGTGAGGGGAAAACTCTATGGACATTTTCAGAAAAGAAGTATGCAAACTGCCAAATGCAACACAAACGAATGACAATTCACATGTGAATGACCAAGAAACAGTAAAGCACTAATTGAAAATTGACCTTCCAGCTGCACTGCCCTTTCATGGCTGCCAAATGACACCAGAAAGCTCACAGCCATGACTAACACTACAGAGATAAGAGCAAGATTAATTGCATAATTTTTTTAAATTGTAGTATACCTGAGATTGAACTGACATGTTTCCTGTAAAACAGTTTGATTAGTCAGTTACCTTCAAACACATGCACATGCTCACAATGGTCTCAGGGAAAAGTACAAGTTTTTGGCCATATTAAAGAATTATTAAATAACATTAACTTAGAGTTGAGAAGAGCCAGAGCTAAGATTTTAGCTTCTTCTTAAATTTGAAAGATGGTCTACTTCTGAATCACATGGCATCAAAGGGGAAAGAAGTAAAATATTAACTAAAAAAATTGCTTTTGAGTGAACTCAGACACACAAGCTCTTTGTGTCCAGCAGACAACTGACTGTGATTAGTGCTCTGCTATAGCTTTGTCACAAGTTGGTTTGGTTATGGCACAGACTGTAACACTATCAATCAGGAACCTTGGAAAGTGGGATGTCTTCTTGGACACCTGGATTGTGAGAGGAGTGTACTACAAACGCATCCTACTACCTGCTCTCTTAATTAGCTGAAGAGAGGGCTTTTATGCTACCCTGCCCTTATACAGAGTTTTTACCAACTACTAATTTCCTCTCTTTCTGACATTTGCATTTATTTACAAATTACATGAACAAAGTACCTCTGAGCATTCAAGGGGGTACTTCCTTTGCTCATGGTGCCAAGCCTCCTTCCAGCAGAGCCTTAAGAGCTCCTTCTCTCTCTGGATTTATTGCTTCAAATAAATCTATGTGATGGTTCTGGAAGCTTTCCTTGGCTGCTGCTCTCCCAGACCCACACTTCCATAGGAAGATCATCACCATCTTTGGGTTTATTCAGCTCCTCATAAACTCTGCCTACACAGCTCACAATGTCACTGAGATTTCAATGAGATCTACGCTTTGAACAGCAATGATTGTTATTTCATCTATGCCAGAAGAGAGCCCAGTATCTTTCTCACACTTCTTGTGAAAGTTTCACCTAACTCTTCTACCACTGCTTTTCCCACAGACTCTGTACATGCCCTCCCCCAGGGCATAGACCATTTCTGATGATTAACCATAAGACAGGGCAGAGGACCATCTCTTTTGCACCTTTTCTCACTGCTATCGTTATTTTCTGCATAGGAATCAAAGGGACGATTGTGGTCATGGACCTGAATCTAGAGCCAAAGCAAGCTCTGTGTTCCCTTTCCTTTGAAAAAGGGGCTTCTGGCCAGGCAGCAGAACTATTGAGAGCAATGGATAAGGCAGAGCTGAATTAATCCTCTCCCAGGCCCCCCACCCCCTCACTAAAAACCTTGGGAAATCCAAGCTTGATCTTTAGGTACAATATGCGTCAAGGCCACAAAGTGCAAGCTTGCAACCAAAGGTGCTTTGAATACACAACAGATTTCCCAGATGGGAATTTCCTCCATTATTATTTTTAATTTTCCATTTCCTAACATTCAAATACCAAAGAATACATCCAAGCATACTCAGCTTTGAAGAAAGCAGTTAAGCAAGGACTAAACTAGGAAAGAACACTTGGCCTTCTACAACACAGCCATTACATTAACTCCTCTGAGAGCTGGTCTTTTGAATCCAAACACAGTTTGTTTTTTTAAAGTCACTAGCGATTACCAGAGGAAGAAAATAATTGTTGGGAAAAGCTTGGTTAATTCACTGACCAACATAACGTTTAACTCCATTCCAAGCTTTCTGCGGCGTGATGCATTGCAAGATGATGGCATGTGGTAACTGAGGGTCAGCTTCAAGAGCCAGGAAAAAACAGTCACCCAGAACTTGAGTTAAAGAGAAAAGCACAGTTAGTTTTTGGAATGGAATGACTGGTGGGCATAGAGCATTAGGTTTGAACTCTGGCAGTATAAAAAGACTTACTTTTATGTATAAACTAATTGTATCCACAAGTTTAACACCTCTGTGGGCTTCAGGACCAAAAAACCCCAGATTTTTAGAGCAAAATTAAAAGAAAAAAAATCTGTTTAAGAGACCCTAAAAATACACAGATAAAACCCTTGACTATCACAGCATCTTGGTTTAGTACTTTCATTACTAATAAACAACATGTAGGAAAAACTGGAAAATAGAAAGCCTTTTTTAGGACCCTTCCAGACCAAGCCAGAATCCCAGATCTTCTTCTTTTAGGCCAAGATTGCTGCAGCTGAAAGCTTTTCACAATCTGCAGTTAGATCAGAAAGGTAGTAGGAAAGGGGCAATGGACAATATAATGTGGGCCTAAATGTAGTTTGAGGTTTTGCCAGTGAAAACTGGTATTCTGAAAGAAAAACACATCAGCATCACCCACTTCAGCTACAATCCTTCTTCATTAGAGAGTAAGGTATAAGTAATGAGACTAAGTTTAAGTTCTGGCCGCGCTGTCAATGCCCAGGAGAAGAGGCCACGCTCTTCTAAACTCACAAATACATAAAGAAGCCTGATAACCTTTGACAAATGCAAAAAATGTCACATGGAAATAAAACCTCAGCTGTTTGTCTGAACAGATCACCATAGTAAAATGTGCTTATAAGCAGAGAACTTGATCTGCAGTCAGGAGATTTTATAATCTTTTCAGTAACTGGATGCTTCTGCAATTCCAGCGCTACCTTTAATCAGATTTACTGACTGTGTTTTACAAAATTGCCAGAGAGAGCCAAAAGGGGTTCTCATGCACCTCAGTACCTCTGCCCATAGAACAGCGATTGCCTCTTCATTAGGTATTGCAAAATACATTGATGGGAAGAAGCCCTCTTGCTCCACATGAAAGAAAGGAAGGAAAACACAGGTGAATTTGCCCTGAAATAGCATTGGGGAGGAAAAAGCATTTCCTCCTCTTTTCAAAATGTTTCTAGCTGTTGTATTTTTGTTACAGTGCAGAAAATGCCATTCCCAGAGTGAAGTGAAACTAAAATCCTGAAAAGTTCCTCTGATCTTGGCCCATCAGTGAAAGCAGTCTGAAATATCTGCTTCTACTAAATGTTTTGTTTGGGTAACTTCCACTAGGGATTAAGTCTTAATGCTTTATTTCCATTAGAATGTCCTTTGAACAGGATTTTGTAAAAGATTAAATGAAATGAGAAAACACTTTGGTCAGAACTTGTTCATAACAGTGTTTCTTCAGGACTTTATTAGCCTGGGATTGAATGAACTGCATTGTATCAGCTGACAATCAGTAAATAAAAGTCTTGGTAATTATGTTTTTTTTTTCAGTTCAGTGACTATATCACAGCAACTCCAGCAAGGGAGCTTTGTAAGCAAGAATGTGAAGCCATTCACTGAGAAACAGCCAGAAAAGGGCACATTTGCTTGCTGATATTGTATACAGCCTTGCATACCCCGCACTTCAGAATACAGTCAGCTGAAAATAAATGTAGCAGATTTTGTAGTCTCTGGACCGAGTTTAGATCACATTTAGACAGGCCTGTACCCAGGTCACATCTATAATTTCGCTGAATTTAAACACAAAACTAAACTTTAAGCTGGATCAACAAAAGCACTGTCTGGATCCCTGAATCCAGCAGAGAATCAAAAGGCATTTAAAAAGCATTCTTTCAGAAGAAAATCCTCCACCTTCTGCAATTCATTTTACAGACTAATAAATTAAAAAAAAAAAAGAAACTGACAGTTGAAAAGTGTGAGAGAACATCACTCTCCTTATCCCACATACTTTAGACATAAGCCAATCACTAGGTACGAGGGATTGGTATAAATCCTGGAGTATGAAGTGTATTACCTCTCCAAGCTTTTGTTCATATTATTTATTATGCCTCTTCTAGTATTGCTTTTTCTTTCCACAGTGGGCTGCGAAGAAATGAAGTACACAAATATTCCTGTGGTCACAGTAAGCCTTAAAAAAGCCCTTATACAGAGCATTTCCCTACAGGATGTTCCTGCTGTTTTTCAGCACGTGAGTGTGACAGTAAACCAAAGCAGTAATCTGTAAAAGAGGGAATAGTGTCAGGAGAAATATGTTGCCAGAGCACACGTGCTTTCTGACAGCAGTGAAGATGTTAATCATGACAGCATCAGAGTGTATGACTCCATGGTTACAGCCCTGAAAATTTGTCCCAATAAAAACATCTCTATATTTCTTCTTATAGTTTTAGTGGGAAAAAAGCTACTTGCCTGATTTGCAGTAAATTACAGCTCCAGGCAAAAACTTCACCAGAAGAGAAACATTTCTGACCATTTTCTTTTATCTTACACAAGATACAATCAGTTTCTGTTGCAGAAAGTCTCCAGCACTTTCAGTTATAATTTCATCCAAGGTTAACTAATATCCCTCACCCCTCCCCACTACAAAACCTGGACTTGCTCTGGAGCTGCAGCATTGCCCTGAAACATGCTGGTGATTTTCCACTATCTGTACAACACACCATCTCTGATGTTTCTCAAGTGTCTTGGCTACATGGATCAGGTTTTTCTAATGAATCCATTTCTCCACGATGCACCACACTTAAAGCTCTGCCCTCCCCAGAGAAAGTCATGTGTGAAAACAAATTCTATCTGTTTGCTTAATTTGTTTCAAGAAAACTAGTTACTAATAAGTTAGTAAAAGAGCACCCCTTTCCTCGCAAGTATTGCTTTTCTTTCGTGTTTGTGTGAAGTCTTCTCAAAAATCATTGCTCTTTGCTTTTGGTCACATGTAGGGGGCAAAATGAAAATATTTTATAGAACATGGTAAAACAAATGAGGGACAACTGTTGTTAAGCAGAGACTCGCCATATAGCTTCCTCCCCACGCATGCCTTTCTCTTTCCCCACCAGCCTTTCGCAGCTTCCAGAAATGCAACTTACTCTTAAGAAAGCAAACCAACCCCACCCCATTTCACCGCTTTTTTCCCATCCCGTCCTTCCACCATTATCTCTTTCCAGTGCCACTTCCCTCCATCCTCCAGCACAGCTTCTCAGCTGGACCGTAAAATGTTACCAGCTGCACCCTTTCTTACCATCTTCCTGATCCTAGGGCGAAGGTGGAAGAAGTTAACTCAAAACAAGTGTCAGCCTAAATACTGTCCTAATAGCATGACTTGCAGGTACACAAATGGCCTTGGTTATCGTTGCCTTCTACCTGTACTCTTTACATTAATTCCAAGCACCTGAAAAACAACATCCAGCAGCTCCTGAGGGAGCTGACACCATCAGCTGAACCCTGTTCAGAGACATACCAGCCTGGTTTCCTTAGTAATCTCTCCCCCTTCCAAAAACCAACATGTGGCATCTCCTCTGGACAAGGGCAAGAGCTTTGTATATTTCGATTTCAAATCCATTCCATTTCCTGCTTTACTTTATTTATCTTCATCAGGCACAATCAGGTTCAGAGAGAGACTTCTTGCTGCAACTCCCATGCAGGGAAAGTGTAACACTTTCTCTGAAGCAGAGCTCAGAAGTTCTGTTGGAATCCGTCTGGCAAGTGTTTTTCCTCATCCTTCCAGAGATCTTGTATCCTCCCACCCTTTTTTTTTCCCCCTGAAGTTCCCAAATCTGCCTTAAACTTCGTTAGTTTGTTTGAACACCTGGATGTGTCTTCCCTAACCATCTGGTAAGGCCTCCTGGAGCTAGTGAGGACCAACACCCTCACATATGTTTTTTTCAGATTTGACCAAGGGGCTCACAGAACCTGAGTTATCAGGAGACGTACACAGTCAAAATCATTTTAACTGTTCTGAGTTCAGAGCCACAATCTTAAGACATAGTTTATTTGTTTATTAAACAGCATTATGATGTCCTGGGAAACTTTTTAAGTTGCTTATATCCTATGAAGTGACATCACTGAAATGAAACAGCGGGTCACAGTGTCACAGCTGGAAACCTTGAATCCATCATAACAGGATCTTCAAGTTTCCAATTCAAAAGCTCTGGAGTGCTCAAGTATTTTTCCCCCCTTAGGGTATTAGCTCAGAATTCTGCTTTCCATGGATCATTGAATAGGACTTGGTACTAAGCAATTGATATGGTATCTCTGGAAACTCTAGCTGTGAGAACACTGTGTATGGAAAAGCACAGTGTCAGAAGCTGTGGTTCAGTCCTGTCCAGCCCTGAAGGCAGGCTTACGTTGCTGTGCTGCAATGCCAGGAGGTCCCTACAAGCTTCAGAACTGGATAAAATACAGGTAAACAATCCAAGTTTGATGACAGATAAACACAGGCTTAGTTGAGGGAATAGATGTATGCTACAGACATTGACTGTCCATGACAGAGCATGAGCCAAACAAGACAAGACAAACTATGTGAAAAAAATGTTCGTCAAGGCAGAGGATGCATCCATGCACACAAATGCATAGAAGAAATCCCTTATAAAGTAACATCTTATATTCAGCTTTTTCCTGTTTGAACAACAGAATTCAACGTTCTTGCATCTCTATGAGGTTACAGACAACAAAAGTGGTAGGAGAATACTGCTGACATAATTTGGATAGACGTAAGGACTCAAGCCATCAGATTTATCTGACAATGGGTAAATTTGAACAACAATGCAGACAGTTTCTGCAAATGCTTCTGAATGAAGTCATTTTCAGGGAAGGAAGTTTAGGCTGTCTAGCATCAGTTGTCTAAATAGTCTCTTATCTAGTGAGATTGCTAATGGGGACCATATTTCTATTAACAGATTTACTACAAAACTAGCATCTAGCTCACATAAAAACCCGAATCCAGCAGGATTTTTATGGCCAAATTTTTATGATGCAAAATTCCATATTTTCTCACCAACCACAAAATGGTTCAGATTTTCTCCCAAGCCCTTTTAGTGACTACAGTTCACTTCTGAGATTACTATTTTCTTTAGTCACTAAGATGCATCTGTAGAGGGGAAAAAAATAAGTCACAAACTTCAAAAAACAACATCAATAACCAAAAAAAATTAGAAAAATCTTACAAGGATAAACAGAATTTCCTGTCTGTTTAATGGCCCAGCTAGGATTAATCAGCCCAATTAGAAAGACTATTAAACATTTTTAAACCACAGAAACTGTCTGAGAAATTTCACCATGATGTGGAGGAAGGGAAGTTAAGTGGTAAGAATTCTTGCCCTCACATATAAAATACAAAGGGTTATTTCTTAAAGGTAAAACCCACAAGAATAATTATTTTAGTGCCAAATCTAGTTACAGTATCAACTAAGTCTGATGGAGTTGTCTATCCATTTGCTGAAGCCACTTAATTTTTTTGACCTATGGGTTATACTCCAGTGAAAGAAAAAGGGGGAGATAGTGGAAATTGAAGTAGATCCTTCAAAGAAGGAAAGAAGCATGAAGCAGTGAGGTGGATCACCTGGGAAATTTGAACAGAAGGAAAGAATGAAGTCAGATTATTACAACATTAGTGACTGAGACAGAAAAAAGTGATCTCTCCTCTCATCTGTCTGTATCTGAAACATGGGCGCACAGACTTGCTATGGGCCAGCAGAAAATTTTGCTTGTGAAAGACTCCAGAAGGAAAACCAGTTTAACACTACATTTCTCACTGCATAAGGGTAAAATTAATGGACAAAGGTTAGTATGCTTCCTGAAAAATAGGAAAGATTTCTCATTTTCTTCAAGAATGGCACAGCATTCTGCCCCTCTAAAAGCTATTAAGAGAATATGAAATAAAATCTCTTCCCAGCATGTCATGCTCTTTCATATAACACACTTAAAGAGAAAAAACCAAATTTTATGGGACAGTGATGAGCCTCTGAACAACCCCTCTTTTCATTAGGATCCAAACTGGGTTTCACTGCTTGAGACCTGCCTAGCTATTTCTGTTCCACAGTAATGCAGTCATGGAAAGTTTTCCATGTACCACAGCAAGGCCACAGAGCAAACAGTTTATCACTGGAGTGTCTGAGTTTGAACAATAAAAAACAAACAGGGAGTAATATATGACAAAACCTTGAAATCAGAATTTTGGACTCAAATTACCTGGTCAGAAGCTCTTTTGAATAGGTTGTATGAGGTAATAAATTTCTTGTTAGAGAACAAGAATAAGTCTACTTTGTCTGGAATCTAATCTTGAGTTTATAGCAGATTGTTATCAGTACTTTTCCCCTGGAATTCAGTTTCTCTGTACAGATTTAAAAGAATAAGTCGTCTTCTCTTCCTTCAAGGCTCTAGAATGTAATATAGCTGCTGCTATTTTTTTGCCCAAATTCGGGGTGATCGGCAACTGCCTAAATTTTTGCTTATGCTTTGGTTTCCTTTGGCTTTCCAGCAAGAAGTGCCTGCAGGATTCCTACAGAAGGCCTCCCACCAAGTTGGCATTGAGGGTCTACAGTATTTTTCCCTTTCTTGTTCTGTGCAGATTTTAGTGGGTAGTCAGTCATTAGGCGCACGCCCTGTATCTTTGGAAACTGGTAGAAAGAACCAGAGAGTAATTCACAGGCAAAGGTGATGGGGCTTCCTATGGTTCAGAGAAGTTGCCTGGTGGGTCTGGCAGGCATCTGTGTTCAAGAGCAGATGGACAAGCTCAAGTTCAGTGGTTCTTGCTGTGCCATATCTCCCAGTTGAGGACCTGCAAAGCTGACAACTGCCTGCTGGTACACCTTTGCTGGACAGGTGCCACAGAACCAATGTGAGAACAACATTACTGAAGAGGTGGGGCTTGGCTGCTCTGAAGACAGAATGATTTAAAAATATGAAGAACAATGAGGATCAGGACATGGGTTTCTCTAATGTTTACACAAATCCGGAGGAAATCACAGAAAGCAGGGATGACTTTTCTCATTTTGTTATCCACTTTAAGAGTCTAGAGGACCATAGGATTGGAAGGGACCTTTGAAGGTCATGTAGCCCAACCTCCCTGCAGTGTCCAGGGACATTTTCAATTAGATTGGGTTGCTCGGAGCCCCATCCAGCCTGACCTTGAATATTTCCAGGGATGGGGCACCTACCACCTCTCTGGGCAACCTGATCCAGTGTTTTTCCATCCTAACTGTAAAAATCTTCTTTGAAAATACTATTTTTTTAGACTGCTGTAAAAAAATCAAGGGCCTCTTGTCTTTATATGTTTCATTAAAATCTACCCAATCTTTCGCTTGTTTTATCTATACCAGTCTCACGGAAATACTTGAGGGAAGGTCCCCTTGACCGTTCTGTGATCATGTTATCATAAATGTAAGACTTCTCCAAAAGAACAGATGTGCCAAACCAGCCCAAGGATGCTGAGTTGAATGGAAAGTACATACTGATCAAATATTTACTATTCCTGATGTGGAGGGAGCTGAGAGGTGGCATTTCCATGACATTTTGTTCTTGTAAAGCCAAGAACTGTTCTATAACCTTTGAAAGTGCCTTGAAATTGTTAATCTCACACCAGAAGTAAATTGAGAGATTTGGAAAAGATGGCATTACTTATTCTCAGTCCACAGTATCACATATAAATAATACTTAGCAGTGAATATTACTAATAAATAAATCCTCATGATGAGTATGAGAAATAACTGATCATAACAAAAGAATTTACAGCTAAAGAGCAGGGTGACATAGCAACTCAATGCAAGGTTAACTTGCTCTGTTCTGTTGTAATAGGCGAAAGTGCTTAGCTGAAAGTTTATTTTAAAAACCATACTTGTATTCCAGAGATTAGCTAAGAATAGTATTACAAATATGAGGGGTTTCCATGTCATCCATTAGCCAGAGCTCCCAGAACAATACTGTACAAGAATCAGGGAAATAAAACGTTTTTACCACTTCCACCCTGCACTGGGTCATAGAGATGTTGCCTGAAGTACAGACTAGTAGGTCTTCAATATAAAACAAGCAGGAACAAGAAATGCCATGTTCAAGGAGGAAACAATGAAAAGACTCAAAATACAGCTGAAATGTTCAGAATAAGAGATGAAAATAATTTCAGCTGCTGATTTTTCTGGCAGAACAGAAGTCCAGTTTGTCTCTTTTAAAAATGCATGCACAGCCTTCTGAAGCAGCTACCTGCACCCTCTTTTTTGCTCCTTTGCAATCTATGCTGGGATGCATAGACATGTACATACCACCTCGTTTATCAGGCATCACCAAATACTTCAACTCTATGTAGCTCTTCTCTCTTGGAAAAATGCAAGAACTTTACCTGCCCTACATTTATTAATATTTGTCTAATATAGTTTGAGAATGTGCCAAGCGATTTAAAACAATAACAAAAGTTGCCACAAGGAGAACTCAGTGCATTTGATAAATGGTCTTATTGCTTCTAATAAGGGAGAAGATTTGTTATGGAGGAAGGGAATAAAGGTCAAAAAACCCCACCCAAATCAAAACAACAAAACAAAACCAAAAAACCCACATACACCCAAAGCCTCTCCAAAAAGAAGAGAAACCTCACAAAACCGTAAAAATAAAATTAAATTTAGAAATTCATTCACCACTGAGATATTTCACCTGTGGGAACTAAAGGTTGTTTAAACTATGAATAGGGTTTGGTACATGCAGATTTCACTTATTCTTTTATACCTTTTTTTTATTCTCAACCTGCATTTTATTATCACAGGTGTTGTATCATTGTTACCATACAGAAAAGAAAGTCAGGACTGTTGGAATGACTTTATACAGCTGTTTCACTCTACAGTCCTGTGCCTCCATGACTCTGCAAAGAGGCATAATTTATCACAGTGGGCAAAGTAATTTTAAAATTGTTGTTAATGAAATGTAAGTCCTACACTGTAATCTCCCTGAATTTAAGTCCCTCATAAAATGGGCAATTACATAAAATTGCTTTCATCTTGCAGAATGGGAAGAAGCAAGAAGAAAGCTACAAGAGAAAGATATTTGAACACAAGTTAATTGCAGATGCTGCGTAATTCTCACAGCAGCCCAGCCCACCTCCACCTGGGGGACATCACAGTGTTTTAGAACTTGTAGCAGTCCATGTACCTCTCACTAGAGCCTCAGTAAAAGTAAAAACAAACAAACAAACAAACCACCTTCCCTCTGATAGACCCATTGAAGTATTTCTCCTGCATTAACCTAACATCACACCACAGAGCATCCAGTTTTCTTCAACATTTTCCAAACAAGCTTATACGTTCATCCAAGCTTATGCATATAATGTTTAGTAATTTTCACTAACATCTGATTTAAATGTGATACTAACTTCTGCTTCTTCAAAATGCAGACTAGAAAATCCCTTCTTTCTGTCATTTTGTGGTTGCTGTGTTTAAAGAATCTTCCCTCTGGGAATTTGTTGTGGTCAGAAGACTTCATCACAAACTCACTGTACTACATTAGCTGTAAAAACAAGAAGCCAGTGACTTCTCCATTTTCTTTTCAAGAACTATGGTTTATGATGTTTTAATTAATCTCCTCTTAGCTTGACAATTTAAGAAGTAATATGAATACATTTTTAACATTTTATTAACAGAATTTCAGGCTGCGATCATTGGTACAGGGGCCTGTTTGCTCATTTGTAAAACCTAAGTGGGTTCATGTCTGAATGTATCATGTACCAGCTTCTTTTTCTTCCTAAAGATGGTCCCATAAGACATATATATTTAAAATTTTAAAATAGCATGAAAGGACCAGAGATTGCACTACCCTCATCATAAGATCCTGGGATGTCCAAGTAAAAGAAAGGCAACTCAAGCTGTACCATGAAATAAAAGCCAGTTGTTCAAAACTAATGATGAGACAGCTTTGATATTCTCAAAGGACAATTTGTAGAAAAAAATACAGTGATAACAAGGATGTAAGGATGCCCAGAATAGGCAAAGCTCAAGAAAATATGAGATAGATAATTTGTTGTTTCAGATAAGAGTGAGAAACAAAGAAAATCCCATTTAGTGCAACTCTACAGTCTCGTAGCAGAATTTCTGAAGGGCCAGACAAAGTCTACCACTTTTTTAGTCTTCCAAGAATCAGAATTATTTGGGAGATGCTTGAAATGGGAAACAAATAAGTTTTGAGGCCTCAGACATAATTTGTAAAAATGTCAGCTCATAGTAATCTACCATGAAAACCTCATACTATCACATCTGTAAAATGTATATTTTAAGACACAACTTTGGAATTTCAGAGGTGCCTGAACCATCTGTATCTCTGTCTCTCATATATGTATGTGTGTGTGTCTGTAGATATAAATGTATCTATAAAGCAATTTTTTTATCTTTAAAATATATTTTTCAGAAGTGAAAACACCATCCTCATTGCACTAAATTGTTTGGTTTAAACATTGATCTCTAGTGCACTGATAAACAGTATTTTTGTGGATTTGGCAAAGCTGAAAATATTTGCATTTTAAAAATCCCATAGTGCAGAAAAGCGATGTTTCAGAAATCAGAAACATGGCTTGTTCTCTGAGCATCATTCACTGTAGCTAAACCCCAAAAGAAGTGCTGCTAGTGGATGATTGCCAGTAGTAGTATATTCTAGAAAGAGTAAAAACAAGCCCTGAGAACAAAAATAGGTGCTGTTTAAAACAAGTTGTGCACAGGTACCATTCACAGAGAGGCAGGCAGCATTATACCACAGTCCAGACACAGATCAAGTTTCCGCCTGGCAAACAGGAGCTTTCCCATTAGATGTTCTCAGCCAGAGCAACAAAAAGCAAATTGGGGCCTGATATATAAAGTTGTCTCTTCTTGGCTAAGTTAAATCTCTTCTGGGGACCCCTTCTGAGAGTGCCCTGCCCTGTTTGCTCCCACCAGCTATGGGGGGAATGGCAGGCCCCTCCTGCAAGGGCACATGCAGCCAGCTGCGGGACGAGGCTTCCCACACAAGGTTTACCACCTTTGTCTGCCATTGACCAGGGAGGGATTTTTGGCAGCAGTTTTGCTCACCATATCAGGGTTGGCTAACCAAAGGCTTAGCATTTGAATGAATCCCAACTACCTACCTCCTTGTGGCCCAGACTCAGTGCAGCTAGTGCAACCTCAGCAATAGCATGTGACATACAACAGTGCAGGAACACAGCACCTGAAGCTTATTACCGCAAACCATATACCAAGAAACATGCTGCACACATTTAGTAGCCATATAAGGAACAACCCTGGCACTGATCTACTGTTCTCATTTAAGTCTTCCTCATCTCACAGTGCTGCAGCACAGCTTCGCCTGTACAGACTCCCACAGAGTTTTGGGTTGCTCAACCCCGCGTCTGAAAGCAGGATTAGATGAACTCAGTAACTTAATGACCAGTTCTACAATCTACAACAAAACAAAACAAAAATATAGAGCAAGCCCCCATATCTGTGCTTAGTTCTCAGCTCTGGTACATTTTTGTCAGACACCCCCAAAGTCTGAGGGTTCATGGCAAGGCTATCTTCTCTGCAGCCCTCCACTGGACTAACTCCATTGCTCCTCAGTCTTCACCAGGGCACGCCTCAGAAGCACCTGTGGTAAAAGTACTCCTACACCCCTGGATCCCCCCCATCATAGCAGAATGGATCCAAATTGAGACCAGTTTAGGCTGAAGATGTCTTTATGCAACTCCTCCCCTTCCAACCTGTCCAAACAGGTCCTGAAGAGCTCGTTCTTCTGCTTGATTTTTATAGAAGAGCAGAGCTAGTTTTGCAAAACAGATTCAAACAGGATGAATCCTACCTAGCTTGCATTTCATCTGTAGGAAAGCATGGTTTATAGACATTACTGGTGCTTCCAAGGAAATATTGATAATTTTCAGTCCTCAAAGTCCAGACAGGGAGAGAGGGACTGCCCCGGCAAAAGGCAGCAAAAGTCCCTGACATGTTTATAGGGACTCTTACAAGCAAGTAAGCAAGTGCACAATCAGCAGAAGTCAAAGTGCACATCACAACTGATACCTTTTAACTGGTATCTGATACCTTTCTAGCTTCAGGTATCAGAAGGCTGGATAGCCTTAGGCCAGGCAGTAAAAGACCCTGTTACATCTGGCATCTCATGCTCAATCACTTCTGGAAATGAACAATCCAGCAATGCCTGCACATCTCTAAGGGGCAGTCTGGGAAAGGTGAGTGTTGCTCAGGAGAGGAGAGAGTGGTACTTGTATCTTCAACCATTCAAAGTATTTGTGTTGGCACAGACATGGTTTAACTCTCAGGGAAAATTAAATTCTCATCCTCAGGAACACTTCACAGTGATGTCAGCCTCTGTGCTACTCTCAGGCTGAATATTACTGAGAAGGACACCAATGAATCAATACTGGCCACAAACTAAAGAATGTAAAAAAGTGTTTCTGTCTATTTCAGAGGAAAGGCGTATTTACAACTCTACTTACATTTTTAAACAAGCAACCAAAGGGTTTTTTTATCTCCTATATGATAGCCAGACAAAGAAGAATTTGTTTATTTAAACTGCAAAATTTTATAGATGGTGTGAAGTTTGGGGGAAGCATTTTAAGCAGCTGAAGCTTGAGCTGCTTTAGGTCTGGGAAAATACTTTATCTTCCATGTTTGATTTGGATGGCATTATTAAAGAACAGGAACATCCGATTTTGCAATGCATTCAGGCAATCTTGTTTGTGAGTGTCTGAGCACCACAAAACAATTTTGCTTCTCCAAGCTACATTCCCATTGATCAGTCTCCATACTCATCTATTTGTAGACTAGTTGCCCATTTTCTCTCCAGAGTCAGATTTTGTCAAACTATGGTAAAGCTACTCTATGCTTTTATGTGCCCTAAAAGATGCTCTTTCTGCTTCCAGTCTACCTTACCTGACCATATATATGGTCCTGTTCTTGCTCTAGCAAAGTTACAGGGTGCATGTGAGCTAACCTACATCTTACCTTGAGAGGTATCTGCTTCTAAGACCCAAAATCCTTCATAGGTTTGTATTGTTTTAGTGAACTATTGCCAGCAACATCTATAAGATTTGTTTTGTTATTTGTTCCCTCCATCATATTTGTATGCTTTTCTTTCAAGTCTCCCCATCTTCTCAAACTTGACATCCTTACACACAGTTTCAGTGTGTAACATCACTGATAAAGTAAATCAAGTGAAAGAAAACCTCAACTATACTATTTAATTGCAGCAGAAAGAAAAGCAGCACATCTTTCTTTAACTGCAGTCAATACCTTACAATGATAGATATTTTTAGCAACTCAAGATACAGGTACTATCTATTCCTTTGAATTAGCAGTAAATACTAAAAAACAAAAGCAACTCATTTGTACATATGTAAAGGGATTTTTTTTATCTCCCTTCATGTTTTCTTCTTTGGTTCCTCTTATTTTCCAAGACCTGCAATCCAAAACAACCCTCTGCCTTCACCAAAACTTGAGACATATGTGATTGGAGCATATATTTAGAACAATTCAGATGCTACCAGTTTCTTTAATTTAACTACTGGAATTAAATGTGGCTGCCAGCTAGCAGTCTTCTCTTTCGCGTGTTAACTGCGGTAGAGATTTCATAAACCATGCAAACTTGAGACGACACAGCTTTACCAAGTAAAAAGAGACCTGAGAGGGAAAAGCTCCTCACAGTCTTTTATTGCAGGTTCCCTTGTGCATTCTTGTTCCCTTGTAAAAGGTCAAAATCATGGGAGTGAGGAAGAGATAAAGTGTCTCTTGACAAAGCCTTCACCTTCTCCCCTTAAGGTCCCATGCCTTTCAAAATAGCTAATTCTGAGATTACACAGAGGGTTTTCCCCTGTCTTAAGTCAAAGGGATATGTGAAGAAGAGTTAAAATGCTGGAAAGCACCTCCTTTGAAGGAAATGCAGGGATAGCTGTGCATGGGTTTGGCAAAAATTAAAGAAGACACTCAATTCCTGGAGCTACCAGAAAAGTTTGGCCCAGAGGATGTTGCTCTGAATTCATATCAGGGAATACAAAGACAAAAATATTTAGGATGCTGGTAACCAGACAATAGACTTTTTCTAGTCCATTCTTCCTTTTCTTTTGGCAATACCTTTGATCTCTGCCCATTTGATACTAATCCGGGGGGGGTGTGGGGTGTGTTTAAGCTCTCTCCACCAGTGATGTTTATGGCTTTAAGTCTAATCACTTGCTCTACAAAACCTCCACCCCACAAAACTTACAAAACAGATGGTGACCTATCCTAAAACTTTACCTCAAGACCCACACCCACTCATCCAGGGAAAAACTGACACCCATTGGTTTTTAAAGTGGTGGTCCTCCTCTGTTTTCACCGTGAAGGTAGAACTTATGGTTCCATCTATATTTGAGTGTAAATTTATTCATTAAGCCTCTTCTCAGCAACTTCCATGAAAATGCAGGATTGGTCAGAGCCACCGGATGGGTCTGCCTTGGACACAGAAGGCCTCTGCAGTATCAGAGGCACCACAGTGCTATCTGCTATTGTAGAGTGTCCTTGGGAGGTAAATGTAACACTGAAACATGCTGTAGGAAGTTTTGTAGACTTGATAATACAGAATGGAATGCACACCCTTTTTCCCACCGTGTCACAATGTCTGTAAGTCGTGTAAGAATGGACTGCTTCCTATCATGCAGTAAATGTTATTAAATAATTGGTAATATTTTTCCCAACTTACTTATAGAATCATAGAATTTCCTGATTTGGAAAGAACCCACAAGGATCATTGAAGTCCAACTGCACAGGAGTCACACTAAATGCCCAAGAGTACTGTCCAAATGCTTCCTCAACTCTGTCAGGCTGACCTGACCACTGCCCTGGGGAGCCTGTTCCGTTGCCCAATGACCCTTATTTGTTTGATTTTGTTTTGAAAATTTAGCTTTAGAATCCTTTAGTAACAATTACCTGTGCCATGGCATACAAAGTCAATGGTCTAGAGGAATTGAATAAGTTTCTTTCTCCCTACCTCTCCCTCGTTTTACTCCCATCATATCCACACAATTCATAAAATATAGTTTTTGGTTTTTAAAAAATCCTTGTTTACTGTTCTGTGGTTGGATGATGCCATTTCCAAAGCTGTAAGCTGACCTGGCGTATTACCAACATTCCTAATGTTGCTGCTGCATTGGAAAAAAAAATGCCCCACAAACCACCTACATGAACAAAAATTCCTTCTGGAGAAGAGGCAAAGCACTGAGTTGGGAAAGGATAAAGGTCAAACCCATAGCACATAATTGCTCAGAAAAAACATTTGAGGTTTTGTGGTGTAAAAGTGACATGAAGTTTTTTATCAAACAATGGTACACTGATGCTATCATAGCTTTAGAGATTATTCCACTCCTTGACTTCAGTGCTCACAAATGGCAACTTTTAAAAGAATAAGAAAGTTCAGTGATAACTTAGTAGTGGATTAAAACTACTTGAGCAATCTGAGACACACAGTGTCCCAACCACAAGACTGCCACCAAATGTTATTTCTTGTCACCCTGTGACTCACTTAAGTGACAGCTATGAAAATTATGAAGTTCTCATTACTCTTCTTCCCTATGAAGTTTGGATCACTTTACTGAGAACTTGGGTAATATAGGAGCTAATGTTGAGTGGTTTACAGAATTAGACTGTATAGGAAGTATAAACTAGTGCTAACTTCCTCTGTTCAAAAGTCTTTATGATAAAAGTTTTAATTTTAGTCTTTTTAAAACTTCAGTTGCTCCCTGAGTAGAAGAGAGTTAGGAAACCAGCCATTTCAAGCTTGCTGTAAGTGGGACATGCAGTGTTAGTGTCCAGTTTCCAAAATGTGCTGCATTTCACACCTTGTGTTTCTACAATGCAGAGTTGGCTGCCTTTTTCCTTTTTTTTTTTTTAATGAAATGAAGGTGGCGGTATTTCAACAGAGGAGAAAGCCCCTGCAGAAATGTGGCAATGTACACAATATCAGGAAATAATATAGGGCAGGAAACTCATTGGACTGGGAGCTTTACATGCCAGTTTTCAAGTCTTGCAAATTGCAGTGAAATGTGCATGAGAAGAGCAGGTAAACACCAAATGAAAGAAATGTTCTTTATGTCTGGTCCAGACAAGAGCTGAGGCCAAAGTCAACACAAAGAAGTAGCTTTAGTCATAAAACCTCTGAGTCGGTCTTGATGGTTTGGGTTTTTTAACTCCTTCTTTAGTAATGTTGTAATTATGTGCAACAAAGAAAGATCTAATACAGTTTGCTTAAATATTAACTACTTATGATTTGAGGAGGAAACTAACCACAGACTTAAATATTCTACTGTTACATGCCAATGAATGACACATATCCCCTCTTCTGGAAGGACTTCATGTTTATCCCTTCTCAGTAGTATGCAGAAAGTCATGATTACTTTGTCGGTAGGAAGAATTGCTTTTCACTGCTAGTAAGGAGGGAATCAGAAAATTATGGTTACATGATAGACTAAAATGTACTATAATGGACAAAATTAATGAAAAAAACTCACAATATCTGGAACAAGAACAGTGAAGTCTGTGAGGAAAAAATGGTTGGAGACTATATACAGTACATTGAAAACAAACCTCTATAGAAAGGAAATGTATCTTTCTATGGAAAGACAGATAATATACAAATAAATATAAAATAATTACAATTTCAAATACATTTCAAGTCTTTACCAATAGTTGGGAGGAGACATTTGAAACAATGAGAAATGTTTGTGCTACACTATTATCTTTGTCATTTTCAAACTCCAGTAAGGCCATTTCCAATGGGAAGTTTGTCCATTTCCAATGGGAAGTTTGTCCATTCCCGTGCTTGTCAAACACAAAAATGCATAATTGAAATGGCCTGGTTTTTTATGTCAACTGGTGTGGAATTGCTTGAGTGCTCGTTTAAGATACAGGTTCAGAGTCCTTTTCTCTCTATCCAAATCCAGCTCTGGTGAGGCAGAAGCTGTAATCAACATGGAGAATTTGCTCTGTCCTGGACCGGATCAGCTGCCACCCACGGCCTCACCCCCATCATTTGCTGTCTAACCCTGGGTACAGAGGCAGGACCAGAGCATGGGCAGCATTTGTGTTACCAATATTTAACACTGACAAGCCTTATGAAAATTAAAACAACCCTCCCAGAGTGACTGTCATTTACACAAGAGTGAGTGGGTGAGTGGGTCCACAGGCAGCCAAGGGAGTAGGTATCACAAAACAGTTTTGTTGCTCTTTCCTTGGGCTTCATCTTCTGTAGAGCATGAAGCTGCCTGAACCTGAAGTAATACAGCTCAAAGACTACCATATTATGGTGGCTAATCATGTAATTAATGTGTTATTTAACTGCTGTATTCATTATATAACCACATTATTGCATGCTTGGGTTTTCACTTACATCCTTGTTGTTTCAATACCATGACTCAGTGGAGAATAATACTTAGCTTATTTTCCAGCTTTGTGGCCTCTCTCATTGATGCATGTAGTGGGAGACAGGAAGACATCAGGGAAACAGTTCAAACCCTGCCACTGTATGTAGACCTGAAAGCCAAATCTTCAGACCTTTTTGCATCCAGCATCACTCACTGATGGGAACTGTTGTGCTACATGTTTGGGCCTGGTCTGATTCACTGGAGCTGTGCTATCAGCTCAGTGAGCTATCAGGACTGAGGTGACCTAAATATTTCTCTCCCAGCCTTTGCACAGACACCGGCCGTAGCCTTTCCAAAAGTAAGAGCAATATGAGTGCAGGATATAATGCACCCTTCCTGTCACAGGATTTGATTCAGACTCTCTTACCCAAGCAAGTACTTACTTACTTACCCTGAGCAAGTACTACTTCTCCTGAGTCAGGCCCCTAATAATTAGCCTCTCTCCTGGACTGTGGTGCTCATCAGCTGGTGTTGCTCCTCCCTCCATTCTCACCAACTTTATGGCAAGTATTTGCAGTATTCACAAGGCTGGACTGGGAGGATGAGGGACAGAGCACACACAGCTTGGCACAGACACGGGCTTTACCATCTATAGGAGACAGTTAACTCCAGAAGTTGAGAATAGCAAGTGTAAAATGTTCCTGGATCTCTGATTTTCATTTAAAGGTTTAATCATGCCTTTTGACATTTTCCATTTCAAGATTTCCCCAGTGGTGAACTTCTCGAGTTGGGTCAATGCACCATGTAATCCCACATCTTCAGAGCTGTCAGCTGGATCACTGAGTCTCCTCCACAAAAACATTTTTGAGAAGGTGTTCTGTCTGTGCATGAGATGACTGTGAAGTTGTACAGTTCTGGGAATCACTGTTGACTGGGGGAAGAGACCACAGCTCCACAGAGTTTTGAGAAGAGGTTCCTGGGTTTTATGTGTGATTTGAACTAATTTAATAGACAAGGCAACTAAAGACAGAATGGCTACTGCTACCTCCTGTCAGATTTCTTCAGCCTTCTCATAGTGCTAGACAGCTACCTCATCTTTATAAATTTAACTGTTGTCACATCCTCTCAATCCTTCAGGTTTTAAAGTGACTCAAACACCGTGCTGTTTTGTGGACTGAAAAGGAATTTATTGCAACAATGTTCTTCGAGGGTTTTAAAACCTTCTTGGGTTTAGGTCATTTACTTGGAGCACATTTCATATATATTACTTCTTCCAGCTGTGATGGCTAGACTAAATATTAGTTCTATTATCCTGTAGAGACGGGAGCTACAGGTGGAGTCCAGGCAGAAGAAAAGCTGGGGTAGCTGCTGGTGTCGAGGGGCCATCCTGCAGCATGTGTTGGAGGTCTCTGCAGCCTTCAGACTGGGAGATAGCAACCACAAACAAACCTAAAATAACTTCCTGATCATGGAAAAACCTCACAGCAATATTTTTTGTGCTTCTCTCAAGCCGAGACAGCATGAAATACCCTTTTTTAATTATTTGAGGTTTTTTGAAAAAAAAGGTCAAAAAGTGGCAAATGTTCAAAACTGGAACTTCAGGAGAATATCTTGGAATCACGGAATTTTAACTCTATAAGGACCTCAAGATATAACCTGTAGCTTGTTTGATCCAGATTGGAATATCTGGACCTAAATGTTCCCTGGTAAATGCCTCAGCTGTTTTAAAAACTTCCAATATCGTAGTCTCCAAAATGGGCTATGTAGCTTATTCCTGACCTTAGAAAGCTCTGTTCAATACTGCAGATGAATGGTGATCTCTTCACTTTTCTGTCTTGCTTGTACTGGGCTTGCAGAGCAATTGATGACTCTCAGCTTTGCAACAGCTTTTGTATGTTTGAAATCTATTATCAAGCAACCCGATGTCTTTCCTCTGGACTGAATACATTCCTTCAAATGTCCTCCACCTTCCACTCAGCTTTCATCATTCTTCTTGATCATTGTAATTTGTGATTACAATTGTGAATTGTGGTGCCTTTGTCAAAAGATTTTGAAGGCCTATGCCACCAGAGATGCACCTTTACATTGTCTTAATTTCATACAAATTTGAGACACTGAAACTTCATACACCAGGAAAAATCTTTTCCCTTTCACAGAAGATTTCTGCTTCTTTATAACATTATAGTTACTTACATTACTTCAAGTTTAAAATACTTTTCTTCCCAACAAGATAGAAAACTACTTGTGCTAATAGGCTCAGATAATATTTCTGTCCAACAACGTGTGAATTCACTGAGCTTCACTTCAATTTGCTCAACACAACAAAGGTCAACAAAGATATATCACAGTATAATGTTACTAACATTTAGGGTGTGTAAGTTGTACATCAGTGGACTGGGTGTTTATGTGATGTTTATTTGTGGTTATGTCATTGAACTGCTGTCCAGAGCAGGAATGATTCCTTGATTTTTCGTACTGCTATCTATCACTCAGTTAAACAGGATTAATAATACAGCATGTTGCAAATATTTGCTAATGATCATGAGTATTTCTTTTTTTGTCCTTGTTCTTACACAGCATTTGGGCATCTGTCACTCGAAAATGTTGTGGAACTGTCTGGCAACACTGGTAACCATCCTCCTCTGCTGAAAGAGCTATTGGCATTCTCAGCTGTAGATTTTGTTTGTTTAACATAGTGATCAAAAGACACATTGTATTGCCACCAAATGCTGAGTCACCCTCCCCAGGGAACAATCACCCTTTCTTTCCAATGGGGTGGAGATAGTATATTTCTTACTAAGGCAGTGGTGACCTCAGTCAAAAATTTCTTGATAATACTTGCTAAGCTGAAGCAGGCTTTTTTATACTGAGATGACAGAGAAAAGTGGGCTTATTGCATACATGCCAGTAAGCTTTTGTCATTGCTCTGCTGAGATCACAGCAGCAGCTTAGTGTCTGGTTTTTTCTGAGTGCAGTTGAAGAGGGAGAGGGAAGAAGCATCAGTATAGGTGGTGCTGTGAACTTTGCAAAGACATCTGGCAGATCTTGGCTGTAGCAAAGAAATAGAAACATCTCTTGATTTTTTATTTTTTTTCCAGACACGCTGCCTCTGCATTTCATCAGATTCTAATGGAGACATTCTGTGGAACCATTGCTTTTAACTTTTTGTGTTTAGGAATATGCAGCAGCATCAGGATACAGCAACACAGACCCTGATGGTGACAGCACATGGTAGCACAGGGAAATGGTCGGAGGTGGAAAGTGATGAAACTGCCTGTCATGTGCTAGGGGACAGGATTGGACTGTGAGGAAGACTGGTTAATCCTGCTCTAGAGGAGGCAAAAGAGAAGACTTTGCAGCAAAATGCTGCTTCCTTATGCTCCAAGATGAAAAGCAGGAGGGAGGAAGGAAGGGGAGGAAAGGCAGGGTTCAGAGCCAGGGTTGTGGAAAAACCCACACCTGGGGATCTCCCCATTTCTTTCCCATTAGCTACCATAACCCTCACAGATCAGATCAGGGGGAGGAGGGAAGAGAAGTGCAACTAAAGGGAAGCACAGGGGACATAGGGTGGCACATCAGAAATTTGCTGCAATTGGTCAGTTGGGCTGGAACATGACAGAGCTCCTGAGAGTTACTCATAATACAAAGTTTCGAAATATGCACAACTCACAGTCAAAACATGGCTTGTGTCTGAGGGTGGGGAATGTTTTCCCCAGCCCCTGCTTGCGAGACAAATAGGAAAATAGGGACAAAAACTACTACAATAAAGTGTTTGTTAAAGATAGGTGCAATGAAGTTTGCTCAGGTAACACTTAATCTTGCTGCCTGCTTCCTAGAGACGGTCCAGGGCAGGTACCTGACAGCACAACTGGGTCCTGGCAAGACACAGAAATGGCACAGGAGCGTGCCTGGAAACCTGAGTCTAGGCTCAGTAAGGATTTTGGGGATTTTACATAGACTACCTCATGAATTAGGAAAACTGATACTGAGTGCTTAGGTTTTCGGGGTTTTTTAAAGACTTTCTGCAATCATAACAACTAATTTGTTTTAGCTGTGTGGAGACAGTAGCTGCTAGATGATAGTTGCCTTTAGTTTATTATTTTTTCTTATGTGAATTTTTTCCTGTTGTTTCCCAAATGTATAAGTATGAATCTCCTTATGTGCAGATACACTTCTGTACTATTTATGTAAAAAAATCACTACTTCGAGCAACGACAGTAAATTCTTCTGATGTGCAGAATCAATTTGCTTTTAAAAAATTATTGGATCTTATGGCTGGTTCAAATTTTGCCTATGCTAAACTGAGTACCAGTGCCACTGCTTCACCATCACCTGGAGTGATCCTTTCCAAAGCATATCTGAATAGACACCTCTTGCATGTTGCAAATAATTCAGCTAAGGCAATCCTTGCATGATTGTAGTGTGACTGACAGGGACCAGTTACATGGATTTCTCATAGTTGCAGGAGATGAAGCAACAGAACAGTGTTTGAGCCTGATGGGAGGAAAGCTTATTCCCTGCCTGTTTGACTTTATAAAGATCTTTGCCTGCCTCAGCCATGTATCAAGTCACTCTGACCTGCTACAGACAGATTTCCATAAATACAACCTACAAAAGGAAATGCTTACTCTAGCTAATGCTGCAGGAAATTTCAGGTCAATTTATTTATCATATTCATCAGTGTAATATAGCACTGGGTGCACGCACGATTTCTTTGATTATTTAGAGCATTGTTCTAAATCATTTAGTGTTGAGGACATGTTCCTGCAGATGGCAAGAACCAGCAAATTCAGGCTAAATTGGGGAGTTATAGTTTACTGTCTCAGTCAGTTACACTGACACTAGATGGGAGCCTAAACCACGGTACAGCGGAATGTAGTGTTCTCATCAGCTTAAAATTAACCTTCAGGTAATGTCCAGATTAGATGTACATCATGAGCCAGTGAGGGCTATTCCAATCGAAAGTGGAGATGCAAACATGATGGATGTTTTTCCCTTTTCTGTCTCTGGCTCTCCCCCTTCCATTTCCTTCTGTCTTCACCTCAAACCTGACATCATCATTGTGCTAGGTACTTCTATGAGTTTGCTCTTCCAAAAGCAGAGGAAGCCTCTAAGGGTTACTTGAAGGTATTGGGAGCTCTCAGAAGAACAGCACATTCCCTTCGAGTGGCTCATTCCCTGATGCTAATGTTTCCTTCTCCCCAAATCACTTCTAATTATTTTAATTTGTTTTGAGTTTAGGGACAGAGAAACTGTTGAATAATACCATAGCCAGACACATCTTTAAATTCTTTTTTTTTTTTTTTTTATTTTCATTTTCAGAAGTTTCCAGGGTGAATATTTCAGTGGGAAGAAGTTTCTGGAGTTTTAAAATTTTTTCTCTCTATAGCCTCATGGATTTCCTTACATTACAAACACTGGGTGAGGTTAAAAAAAATAGGTTTGCCAGTGAAATTCATTTTTTGTTTCTCATGCTGAGACTTCAGGGAGTTGTTGTCCTTGTCAAATGCAGCACTTTATGACAGGAAAGTGATGTTTCAGTACCAAAAGTCACCAGCACAAAGATCCTGGCAGTGTAGTTACACCTGATATTTACTTAAATCAACTTTTTTTTTAATAGCAAATTAGACCCATTTTTACAGCGAGGTGTTTAGATTTGGGGGCATATCAAATTGAAAGACAAAAGTCAGCTGCTGGTCTATTTAAATGTGTATTTATTTACTGAACTAAGCATACATTGGAGAAAGCTGCTTAAACAATATTTCTCTGCAGAAGTGCAATCTGGTTTATGAATTCACCACCCTTCAAAAACTTCAGTGTGCTGCAAAACTAGGTTGAAAACATGTAATAATGTTGCAGAATTATCTGAAGGAGATAGAGCTAGAATGAGGACAGCTGCTTACTTAAGCAGCTGCGAAGGAAAAAGATACAGCGTGGGATGAGGATGATAAACAAATTAGTTGCTTCTTCTTCCTAAAATCCACCAATATTTCATTTTCAACACAAGGCGGTGACAGTCACATACCTGCTAAGGTAAGCAGAGTAGCTTAGAGAGCTGTTATTCATATTGCAAATTCTAACGCATCAGGTTTCCCTTGCAATCACAGTGGCTGGAAACTAACTTTTTAATGAATGAAGGCAGATCTGAACAGATTTTATACCAAAGGTAAATGCCATATTTCAGGATCACAGAAGTCATGCAGCTTGCACAGGTCTGAGATGAGAAGCCTGCTTCCCTTGGAGAGGAACCTGATTCCTCTCCAAGGGAATTACTGCCTTTCCCCACTGGGAAAGCTGAGCTCAGGGTCTAGGAGGAGAGATGGATCACCAGAGCAATAGACCTCAGCAGAGTGTCTGTACATCAGTGGCACAAGGTACCGCAGGTAAAACAGTTTCTCTCACCCCTCTGGTGACAGTGTCCCTGTTTGTAGGGTGTCTGCAGAGCTCTTAGGAAAGACATTTCAAATGTGCAAAGACTTTCTTCAGTGCTGAGCCTGTGTCCCCAGCACCAGCCATGGTTCCAAGTATTGTTACTTTGGGTTAGGACTTTCAGCACCCCCCTAGACAAGGCACAACACTGCAGTTCTTTGGTAACATAGCTCCAGTCAATCCCTCATGCAATGTAAAGTATATCAGAAGAAAATGCAGTTCTTTGCTATTACTTTTTCTGCATCAAGAGCTTTGCAGGTGTAGTTACTGTGGTTTCCCTTCCTGCCTTCCTAATAAAGACACAAAACAAATTCTTTTTCAGATGAAATCCACTCTTGCTTTTAATTGCTATTCTGCATCTTGTAGGGTTCTTTCCTGAAATATGTAGGGTTTGGTTTTGTTCCACTAGAGCAGCTCAGGAAATTTCAGCTACTTTCTGAGTTAAATCTGACCTAAAATGTGATGTCAGCTCTCACACAGTGAAGTGTGTTAAAAATATGAAAACACAGTATGAATCATGAAGAACCAAGTGACTCTGGTTCCAGGATTACGATTTCAGTTGGAAAAAATGAGAGTCAGCAAACTAAGGACTCAAAATGATGCTTTGGATTTGATGCATTTTCAGGGTACCTTGAAAATGAAGAAAAAAATAACTAAATGCACCAGCTGATTAGAGCATAACAAGGAGATACAGTATAGTTTGCTATTAGTATTGCCATAGTATTGCTATTGATAAAACAGCAATAGTATCAGTAGCAATAGTACCAACAGTTTATTGCTACAACAGAATGTTCCTTCTTGAATTTCCTGCAGTGAAAAAGGAATCTTTGTTTGATGAACTTTAATCTGTAAAAATATCTAAGTACTCCTGTGCACACTTGAGTGGAACAAATAAGGGCAAACATACTAGTTAAGGAGAAGATAAAGGACACCAGCTTGTTTAGTCTAGCAAAATAAGGACAAGTTAGTGGAGTGGGGATACAATTACTGTAAGTAAATACATTGGGCCACAACACTAGGAAAGGAAGAGAATACTTCAGCTAAACGATGTTAGCTTACTAAAAACAGGTAAGAACTGGTCAGGAACACATCTGTGCAGAAAATCAGATTTCCAGACCACAGAGAAGGAGAATTTGGAACAGCCTTCTTTTAGGTTCAAAATCCCTCACTAATTTTAAAAGGAAACTGGATGTATTTGTGAAAACGGCACCTGTGATGCCCATGGAATATACCTGATTGCACAGAAGATACTCTCTGCTCTGACATTTTTATGTTCAGCCCTTTCTTTTAGATACAACGGTAAAAAAAAATCAGAAAGTATGCAAGGGAGCTATGCACCTTGGGATGTCTTTGCTGTACAATTACAGGGCAGTAAGTCCAGCTCTTGCACATCTGTCAGTGAGAGTTGAAATATGTCCCTTCTCAAGCTTAGAATTTTTATCAGTCAAACTAAGCTAAAACAAATTTTCAACAAGTGAAAAAAGTTACTTGTCTCCACGCTGTATTTTATTTATTTCTTTCTCTTTATGCTGTATTTTGTTCTCAAAGGAAAGAAGTCAGGAATGTACTGCTTTGGTAGGAAGGATAAAAGGGAGAAATTTATCACTTTGTAAATTACCTTACTGAGTTGCTCCAAGACAGTGTAGTTTTACATCTACCAATTACAAAGATTAAGTTATTAATACTTTTTTATAGGAGCATAAGCAATCCTCCCTAGTATGCTTAGACAGCAACAAGCGGGAGGAAAAAAAATACCTAATTTAATGGGCGTTGGTGAATCTGAAGGGCGGAAGAGTAAATGGGGAATCAGGCCTGCCAAGCTTGTACTACCTCAGACTACTGCCTCTTGTGTTTTTCTGCTGCCAGCATGATTCCTAAGGCATCAGCTCCAGTGAGATTATTAACCTGAATAAGGTATCCCTTCAGCAGAATTAAGTCATAGTCTCCAAACATTCAGAAATTATGACTCAGGCCTCATAGAAGCACAAGTTTTATCTTTAAAAGGCCTTTGATTTGTTAATATGTGTGTGTCTAATCTGATAAAACTTTAAATGCTGTTTTACCAGTCTTTTGCATGAAAGATCAGGACAGATTAGGATATGCCTAATCCTTAGTGTGAAATTCTGACAATGCTGTAGGCAGTGGGAGCTCTTTGAATGACTTCAATAGACCAGATGCTTCTTTCACTTTCATCTCAGGAACTCTTGCAACTAGTGAATAAAAGTCTCATTTCTGAATTACAGAGGAAAATTAGTTCTCTGCCTTTGTAATTGAAGAAATTAGTGACCAAAGGATCAGTTTGAAAGAAATTTTTACTGATTACAAAAGCTGGAGGACAATGCAGTTTCTCAGCTCTTATTAAAATTAAATTAAATTACCTAAGACCTCATTTCTTAGATCCTATGGTAGCAGGGTACATTTTGAGTTTATTAAGACATAAAACAAGCAATCCAAGATACATTTCTTTGATAAAGAAGATGATATTTTCACTAATTTTTTTAAGATGTCTATTGAACTACCTTACTTCATTGGCCAAGGGACTGCCTCTCCCATGAAAGCGCTGTTAATTAATGCAAGCTCACCAGAATCCTCAGATCTGTTCTGTAGCCAAGCTTGATGGTAATGTGAATACTCATATTCCAAAACAGTGCTTCTCTTCTGCTTCTCCAATGCTGCAGAGAAGACAGTAACAAAAAAACATCTCCTTGCAGCGGGATCTTGAGAGAAATATCTTCAGTTTGAAAAGGGTGGGGCACTAGAGGCTGGAGATAAAGATCAATGTGAAGTAAGCAGCCTGAGCACCTGCATTTGTACACCAGTGGCAGTATGGAACATTTCTGAAGGTCTTCATAAGTAAGAGGAAGACATGGCCTTTGGGGTAACTGGATGGAGTATCTCAGATATTTATACTTATCTTTTTAGTTCAGACGAGCAATCACTTCTAAAGGACACAAGGGCTGTAACGGTTTGATTTTGATAGTAAATCAGTTCCATAAATCCCTGATGATCCAAATGAAATCTAGTGTCAGAAAAGAAACAGCTTTTGAAAGTTATGCCAAGGTCTCAGTAGCTCTTTGAGGTATATGACCTTCTTGTGAGCCATCAGAGCATTAGAGCATCCAAGGGCAAAGCCACATGGGAATGATGTCTTGGATGCAAACTTAAACATGACGACTGCCAAAACATGTTCCAAAGACCAGTATCTGTTACTACAAATACTTATGCAGTTTCAAAGGAGGATGTGGAATGCAAAATATTTTCACTAGGTGCTGGTAGGATCTGGTGAAATCCTGGTCACATCTGTCTCAGACATAAATTTGGATGGCAATATTATGGGACAGGTTTGTTACTGCAAAGTGAGGTGTTGATAGTTCCAAGGTAAATGTATGGGAATAAGTCATCAGCTGGACAAAGACAACCTTCCAGGTGGAGCAGAGGGGGCAAAAAAGTTGATTTAGTGCTGGGGCAGGATCCAATGGCAATTCTGAGCCTCTCTCTCTCTGGCTCAGGGTGATGGACCACCACAATGGCAGGTTCTGCTGGCAAAGACCAAAGCAGAAAGCTCCTTTTGAAGATCTTGCTACCTTTGATGTGTTAAGAGATGTTTAGTTGGTTTTTAGCTTCTGAGGTTGCAAAAAGCAGAAGCAGAAGAAAAAGGTGGAGGGGAATTCCATCTTAAATGTGGAGGCTGGAGACTGATCAAAATGGATTGCAGAAAAGCATACTAGGAGCTGCCTGAGAGAACCTGAGGAATTGCCAAGGAGAATAGAACACCCATGGCACTGCTGTACAGGTTTTGGCAAGGCAAAATGTCTGATCTTGGCCCATGTTATGCACATATATCCACAGTAAAGTGCACATTGACAATGTCTCAAAAAATAATCCAAATTTTCTAACTACCGTTTTAAGATATGATTAAAATAATTTATTTTGATAAATTTTATTTGGATATATAAAATTAAAGTACAAATTACATCATGAGTTTTAAATTACAGTTGCCATTTGTACATTTCTTCCCCAATAAAAGAATTGTTCTCTATTTATTTGTACCACTGCTGGAGGTGTACATCACTAGTTGTTATTATGGACACAGAAACCGAGGGAAAAGAGCAATTATTTTCTGAAAATTATTACTTTTATGTAGTTACATATTTATTTTCAATACTTTGAATTTTAAAAAAAATTATATTGACAAGCATTAGCTTATTTTAGCATTTGCCATCCAACTACTGCAAACTTCCTTATATTAACATGTTCTTCTGTGAGTCTTTTCATAGTGTATTTTATCAAGAATCAGAATCTATTGGGTTTTACAACTGGGCTGATAAGAAAGATCCCTCCAAACCTTACAAGACATGAACTTGTTGTGGATGTCCCATCCCTGGCAGTGTTCAAGGCCAGGTTGGATGGGGCATTGAGCAACCTGATCTAGTGGGAGGAGTCCCTCCTCGTGGTAGAGGTGGATTGGAACTCAATAGTCTTTAAGGCCCTTTCCAACCCAAACCATTCTGTGCTTCTATGAATAGTTCAGCCTGAATACTGAAACTGTGGTCTACATTTTGGGAAGTGCTGCTGTGCTGACTCAATTTATCCAGTAATCTGTTGCCAAGCTGAAGTGTCCACATATCTGCAAGTGAATACAATACTTTTTCTACTTTGCCCCAGATTTCTACATACTGTTGTGCAGCTACTAAATCTTTCTGTGAAGCTGGCTTTCCAGCAGGTTTCAGTGCAATGTTTCAAGTCTATACTGTGTGACTCTTCAGAATTGAAAGTGCCACCTAGGATTACCAGCCTGCTTGCACATCCATGGGAGCCACTCAAGTAACCTTCTTAGACCACTCTTACTCCTGTTGGCTGAGCTTACAAACCAACTGGAGTGTGTTATACTTAGAAATGAAGGAAAGAAACACTGTGATCAGCAATTGGCAGAGCTCCTTCGTATTTTCTAGACTGGTTTGTTCGTAAATAACCTGAAATCAGATACCACTTTAATAAGTGACAGATTTTTCACTTGCAGACATCAGGTCAGAGTGAGTGGAAGGGGTTGCCATGCCCTGTCACACCAGGACACTACTGCTAGAGGAGCTGTAGGAAGCTGCTCACGCAGCATTCGCACAGGATTGCTCCCCACCCCATGAGCATGGGCCCACCATGGATTGCATGGAGTCTCTGTGTACCTGCTCCTCCTGCTCCATGATTTTGACCACCTGAAGAAGTGGAACTGCTGCCTGATGTGTTCCTGTGTTTCTACAGGATGCCAGTAGAGGGCAAGGATGACTTTAAGCTTGATGTGAGAAATAACACAGGTTGCCCTGCAGAGCAGAAAAATTGCGTGAGTTAAGGGAAAAGGCAAAAATGAATGGTAGTATGGGAAAACGAGGCGCCTCGGGAGCGCTTTCTTAGCTCTTTCTCCTGCCCTGTGAGCACAAGTTTCCGTGTGGCACAGAAAAGTGCTGTGAGTCATGGTGGTCAGCCCCACACTACGGCAGGAGCATTGCAGGACTCAAGCACAGGGACCTGTCTGTCCTAAGAACAGATGTGCCCCTGCCTGGCTGAGGTACTGTCAGTCCCCATCATGCCTAGGAAAGGGACAGGCCTGACTGCTGCCCCTGTTGTGAACAGAGGCTGCTCTGTTACACTGCTCCAACCCTCACGTCTTTATCAGCTTTCTCTCTCTCTTTCTGGAACAGCTGCTTAACATGGGCTCCAGGGAAGAGTCTTCCACTGGTATCATGTGGAACCTCGTGGTAGCTGAATATTTCTGATTGTTTTACCAGGAATGCTGAAAAACAAGAGTAAAGAAGGTTTTTTTGCTCAGGGGAAATGGAATTAGCTATAATATAAGCAATCTTTAAAGGTTTTGCAATCCAAATAACCCAAGAAATTAAGACTCAGAAATGTAGGTCTTATTTAGATCCTTTCCCTCAGTTGAATAGAACATGATTTATGGCAGTAAGTATTTCAAATAATCTCTAATATACCTTAGTAAAGGAGTTTTCTTTTCTTTTCACTGCCATTTCAAATCATATGTCTTCTCTACAAGCCAGTCCCAGGTGACTGAGAACATTATTTATTTTTCTACTCCAGAAACAGAAATAGTGTCATGTTTTCTAAATTTGAAGGAGTATATGTAAAACCTTTGAAAAGAAAAGAGGGGAGGAGAGGAGAGAGAAAAGAAAGAAAAAGGAAAAGAAAGGAAAAGCAAAAGAAAAGAAAAAAGAAAAGAAAAAAATCATTGCTTCTTTCAAGTAGAAAAACAGGTGGAATACACTGGCCTAGACATAGCAAACTGCCTTAACACCATTATGTCCAAACACTCAACACTGGAAAAGAGAGCCAGACAATGAACTGATCCCATACTGCATCATTCTCCAATGACCTTGAGAACTAAGGAAGCTCAGGAAATAGAAATGATACAGACTCTCCTTGTCTTTTTGTTATATACATGGGTTCATTCTTTTTCATGTTAGCACATTCTAGCCATGTTAGGGCAGCCAGTTAATCTGGGTAAGTGAAAGAGACTATGTTATTTCTACAATGTGCACAAACTATTGCATCTGACATAGCAGAGACTTGTTATGCTGAGTAACCCTAAACTATACAATATAGGGATAATTTAGGGAGTGATAAAAACAGATCAGACCTCTTAGAATGGACACAAACCACAAAAAAATAAAGCTGAAAGAGTCTTCAAGAGATAACTGAATATGCCGTTCTGTACTGGAGGTCTGTAAATGCAGCAACATTATCCCTGACAGTTTTTTGCATAAACCATTCTTAAATCCTACAACACTTTGAAATCCATGTCCATCTAGAAGACTTTATTGCTCTTTCAGTTGGAAAGCATTTATAGCACCAGGCTCTGCCTTGTTTGTTGCAATGTTGATGGATTTTTTGTTTTCTTGAGGCCTATAAGGAACAGTTCAGACTCCTCTTAGCACTCTTCAGTAGTCTTTTATCCATCAGAAAACTTGTGTTTTGTTTTCTTTTTCAGTCTGAATAAACCCATTTTCAGCCTTTTCTAATGGCTTTCTCAAATGTCATGCTTTCTTAAAACATTTTCTTGTTGCTGTGATACAGACTACTCTCAGCTAACCTGGCTTCCTTAAATCTGATCATCTGAGACCATGTTAGAGTCTGTATTAGCCTCACCATCCTAGAGGGTGGTGGAATAATACCTCCTACCTCTCACACATGCTAATTTTGCTTATACATCCCAGGATAACACTCAGCCTTTTGGAAGCCATCATATGTGTTTGGTGGGGGATCTTTTACACCTCCCAGATCCTTTGATGCAGAAGTAATTCTGCTGCTATTGCAGATAGTTTGATTTTAATTATCTTAAAAGTGTTTGGAATTACTTTCTTGAGGTGAGAGAGTACAATTTTAAGAATTTCCTGATATGGGCTCTATTCTGGTACATGTTGGTTTCTTTGCTCATGAATTGCTTTTGGTTTCTTCCTATTTTGCTGCCCAGAGGACTCTGCACCTACGACAGCCAAAAATTAAAATTGAGATGAGAACAGGAACTAATTATTTCTACTTGCTAATGGGAATAAAATGAGCATGAAATTAAACTTTGGAGAGTTGCATGTTACACATAAGAAAAATTATACTACCTGGGAAATAAAAAACCTGCTAAGGGAGGTGGTGGAAACAGAGCCAGTAGATCTCAACAAAGCCACTACTAGACCTCATTGTCAGCACACAGTCATATGGGTTTGCTTACTGCAAGGAGCTACAGGTTATGGAGGAAAGAGGTTGCTCACATTCTTTGGCCAGCACTTGCATCCACCCAAACTTGTGTTCTTACCCTTCCCACTTCAAATATTAGCCAGGACTAAACATAAGCCAAAGCAAAGGTTTGTTTAGCAGGACATATGTATGTAGAAGAATCTTCTTAATCCACAGCTAACGAGGTTTCTTATTCCACCTCATGTAGAGTACCTACTGTGTGATGCTCTGGAGTGAGCTTTATTGCCATCCTTCTTTATAAAGTTCTAGATGATGACTGTCCTCTTCTAGTTCTGTTTCTCATTCCTAGGGTTTCATTTTTGTGTACAATTACTTTGGTGCTGCTAGGCATCTCTGATACTTGAAGACTCTACCTTAGTTTGAGACTAATCAGCCAAGAGCTATGCAAACTATGTAAATACCTCTGATAATTCTGCCCTGGGGCCAGTGGCAGATGCTATTCATGGTCTGTTATGTTCCCTTCACACTTTCTGGCACCATAACACACTAGAATTCAACTATGGCATGTGGTACCAGCTATATCCATGCTATGAGCTTGTGCTAGCTTTCTATAGACTCCTTTATGTCACAGGTGACTTCTTCATAACCTTTTGGTGGTGGCTTCTACACAGATGTGGTGTGAGACTCCATTCCCGCTCCTGCCCTCTCACTGGCCTTCTGAGGCCACTTACATTCAAGTGTTATGAGATACACAAACAGTTCCTGACATTGATCTATGATATTTTTAAAGTCACAGTTTTGGCATTTATTGGGAATAACTGTAACTGGGAAATTAGCACATATGGATTTCTCTGGTGCTTAAAAAGATTCCACTGTGGGAGTTTTCTGTACCCTAAAGACTCGACATGTAGGCTGTCTAGCTTATATTGGTTGCCATCTGGCTCTCAGTCCCACTCTTTGTTTTCAGTCTCCAGGCCATTATGTCTTTAGTAAATAACCAAACATATTTTGTTCTATTCAATTTCTTTTCTTCTGTTGAATTGTTGATTAGGAGCCAAAGGTTTATTTAAACAGGTGATAACTTTGCTGCTTACTTGGTGCAACAAGAACGTGGTTTTAGGTCACATCTACAAGACAAATGTAGTCATGTCAAGAGGTTGGAGCACACAGCAACAAGCTAAACTGTTTCTAAGGCCTTGGAAGCCTTCTGGAGGGTTCCAGACTGGATAGAACTAAGATTTATTCTCCCAGTTCAGAAGCTGGAGCAGTAGGGGCAACCATGAATATAAAGTGGGACTGGGCAGTGTAGGAGTGGTGGTAAAAAGGAATTGGAGTGGGAAGAAGGGGAGGAAACATATGGAGCTGGAAAGGGTATAACTACAATTCACAATAGGAATAGCCTCTTTCAAAACCTATTTTGAATTCCAGCCTCACTAACAAGCCTCTGCGAGTGTTTCAACAGGCTTACCTAGTCCACTTCTACCCTTGCCCTTACCAAACTACATCTGTGCAAATCTTAATCTACAGCAGATAAAAATAGCATGGCTGAAAGTGTGCAAAAGCTTGACGTGTTTCACTGAAGGAAGCCATGACCGCTCAGCTGGGTGCCTTGGTTCAGTCTCCTTTAGCTGAAGCAGTTCAGCCTGACACTCTTTGAGTGGGAGAAGCCAAATCTATCTTCTGGCTGTCAGCCTGAAATGCCAAGAGGCTGCTGTGCCCTGCCTGCAAGCAGCCATGATGTTCCTAAGGAGCCATGGGAACTGGAATGGGACAGATGTTACGTAGCTGAGGAAAGGGAACATTAAGACTTATAAACAAGGAGAAAATCAGTGAGAGCCAGAAGATATAGACAAAAGGGGTGGAAGTGGTATCCTTCCTTGAAAAATTAGTTGGGTCATAACCGCATAGGTCTGAGTAGAACGTGTGTTTGAAACCAGCCACAGTTCTCCCCATCCTGAGTCTTGTTGTCGTTGGTTTGAAGAATGGTGATTTTACAGTAGATAAACTGTGTTAACCCCAAAGTCTTTTCCTCCCTCTCTGTGCCAGAGGAAGCTAAGTTTATCCCAAGCATTTCCAAAACCACACAGCACTTGGAGGCACAGTAATACATGGGGTCAGAAGCTTTTAAATGAAAGCCAGTCAGAGCTTCAATCCCTCTCCACCTTATTTTTTATTTTCATTGCATTCTCTGAAAGAAGCCTGTCTCAAGCCTACACATTTTAAAAGGCTGCCAGCTCTTTCCTGCAGATTTTGCAGCTTTCAGCTATTATGGCTCCATAAGATTATACTTTGCATCTACTGATAAACATCATAGAATTAAACTCCCACAGAGACATCAATAGCACTTGGCCAGACAGCATCTTCAGAAAACTACTTGAAATTATTTGCCAGAAAACTCATTTTCTAGTGTTTTAGAGCAAATCTCCCCACAAATAACAGATCCCTCAGCTACTGTGGTTTTGGTTCTCTGATTTCTCCCTGTACTTGACACAAATTGTATCTCTTGAATTTTTTCTCAGATCAACACCACACCCCTTTAACTTTGCCTGGGTGACATGCTGGGCTACCAGAGTTAGGGCTAAATGTCAGGCTCTTTTCTCAATGTAAAGCAGCTGTAAAGAATGGAGAGCCTGCACCACAGAACTACAGAAAACTTGAAGAAAAATAGTTTTTAAAATATTTGCTTTACTGTCTTGCTTTTATCGGTCCCCGTCCTACATCTCAGAGTGTAGTCTGACGTTTGACATTAGTGAATTTCACTTTCTGAAGAAATGCAGCACAGAAAAAAATCTTAAAGCCTGAGTTGTCTTCATTGTATGAAAGAAAGCCCCCCTTGCAAGCCTTTCTCACTTTGAGCCACCCATTTTCTACATTTATAAAAAACTAAGAGCCACAAAACAAGCCAAAGAGTGCAGTGTCCCTCTCAGATGTCCAAGGCATGTTTCTTACTCCTGATTATGTATTCATTTCCCCTTCTAATCTGCAATTAAAAAGAAGGCCAATTAGCTTACTACTTTTCCTTCCTTTCCAGCCGTGCCAGAGATGGAGTTGGCAAAAGTCCCAGGCTGAGAGGAATAGAATATATCAAGAGAGGTTGTCTGCATCTGAAGTCTTGGTTTGTTCCTTTACTCTTTAGTAACTGCCAATGTACAGCCGATAAGCCACAAATACGAAGGTTGCAAGAGAAGGACAACAGAGCTTTATGAATAAACACTTATCCTCCAGTTTCAGAAGCTTGTAACTTCTATTTCAACATGGATTTATTTCATGTTGGCATGCACATATTTTGCAGTTCTGCCCAGCAACCAGGAGTATGTAGGAACAAATGCTCCTCTGCACTCAGTTTATTTTGGTTGGTATGGATAGCACTCAACCCACAAATAAGCACAGAAGATGATTTTTGTCTCTGATCTTAGCAGCATTAGCAAGTATGATACTTCCTTATACACCCAAAAATTTAATTAGATAAACAAAAATGTGATAAACAATTGTCCAAAGCCAAAAGTCCACAGAACAGTGCAAAGCTGTTGGCAGGCCTTGAACAGGTATTTTTTGCTTTTAGTCATTCATACAGACTGTATTAATTCTTCTTAAAATTAAAAAGCATATTACAGTGCCACACGCTACTTTTATATTCAAATAAGATTAAAAGTATGTCAAAGTACTTGTTTTTTACTTGAATTAATAATGCATAGTCTAATCTGGAAACACAAGTGCTTTTGTTTAGCATATTTAGGAGAATAGCCAAAAGAATGTTATTAAAGGTTAGCATGGGAAATTTCAAAGAATGTCTGTGGGAAAAACATTAACTTGTGCTTCAGATATTTTGTGTTTTAACCTCCTCACCCCAATTTCAGAATTCTTATTTTCAGGTTTTTTGTTCTGCTTGCTTTCTCATTCACAATCCCACTCCAGTAAGGAGAAAAGGATGTGTTTTCCACAGCTTCCTCCATGTAGGAAGCATCATAGCCCTCAAAATATGAAGAATGAGTTATCATCATCTTTCTTCTGCTCTTTCCTATGAGCAGAAAGTAGTGACAATAGGGACAGAACTTCTGGCGTCCTATAAAAAAATACCTATAAATAGAAAACCAAAACTCTTTGAATTCACAGTCGTTTCAGTTCAATTTATAAAATCCAAACTGATTATTAAAACATTTCCATCAGAACATTTCTCGTATGTCAATATATTTTTCATTTATGCACTGATTTTTTTAACTAGAAGGAGTTCTGGTTATGGGCTGTATTTGGAAGCTTGGCCATCAGAGGAAGCCCTCCCAGCTCCAACATGCTACCTGGCTTTCAAGGAGCCTCTCTGTGTGCACAATAATGCCTCCAGCATCCCAGCAATCCTCCCTTTCCAGAGAAGCCCTTCTGATGGGAAATAGCAGATTTCCTTGGTCAGTTAGATGAATATTTGTGGACTTCTATGCTCCTATCAGTCGTGGTGCCTCTCACTGTGCTAGCCTGGCTGTGTAGTCCAAGATAGCCACTCCTTGAATTTTTTTTCATCTCAAGACACAAAACACGTGCTTGGATATCTATAGTTTTTCCACAAAATATCACCTCCCCAGAAAAAACTCCCACCCCTGGGGGTCTGTTTTTCCTGGGAGATGAGAATAAAGTCAAGGTAGTAAAAGGCAGTAGTGCAGCCCTTTTTCCCTAAGACTTTGCCAGTGTGCTGTGAGTCAGAAAGATTTGTATTAGCTGCATGGAAGAAGGTATTTCCAATAGGAAAGGGAAAAACAATCCTTAGCCACCCCTTCAAGTATACCATAAGACCGGTAGACAAGTTTTGGTGGAGAGCTAAGGGCCTGCCAGGGAGAGGAAAGGCCATGGGTTTGCTCTCAGAATGATAAATGACCCTTGGCAGGGCTAGGTGTATCCCACTCACCCACCACTTCCCATTGCTCCTCAGAAATGGAGTTGCAAGGAAGCCACAGCACCCAATCATACTGTAAAGCCAGGCAGGGTGTGTGGAGAAGGCCCAGTCTGTGTGCAGGTCAAGGGAGCTCTCTAAGAAACAAAAGGAAGTAAAAATCTAAAGGGTGCTGTACTCAGCACAACATTTTATTTCTAGATATCACAGTGTTAGTTATCCTACCAAGGGAAGGTTGAGGCTAAAAAATGGTTTTTAAAAAGAAAGATCAAAAACCAAAAGAGCACCCAGCNAAAAAAAAAAAAAAAGGCACAAGGTACAAGTCACGAATTTTAAAAGAAAAATCTTCCTGCTCAAACTATAGCCAACAGATCTCCACAACCTCCTTGCATAAGAGTCGAGACAGATATTTTATGGGTTCTTCAGGACCTAGGTCCAGCTACAGGAAATTGCCCTGAAGGGGGTAAAGTAGCATTTTACTGTGTAAAACAGTCCTGAGCAGCAACTCTTCCTGCTCTATCACTGTATTCATCTCCCAGAATTAAAAGTTTGAGTTCTCCATGTCCACGAGCTGCAGGTTGCTGGTGTCATGTTGTTCCACACATTGTAAAGGCCTATGATAAGCATTTAGTGAAAAGATTTCAGGTGTTTTTAAGTGTCAGTTGGCCTGTGATTTTATCTATTAAGCTATTGTGTTCAGAGGAACCCGCAGCCAGGCACGGACTGTAAGAACAGGTGTATAACAGATACAGGTTTGTCCTGTTTTCCTACTTCTTGCTACACTACCCCCTATAAATTAATAACACTGCTAAAATACCGAGGGTAGAAGGTGAACAATAGTTTGTGGGCTTAAACTTGCTGGGAGCCAACAGAAATGTTACTGAATGCTTACCAGACTCTGTGCTATGTCCTGCCCTCAGCTCCATGAGGAAACCCCATCTCCCTCTTTGGCTCTTCTTGGCATCAATAAGCAGTCAGGCACCTCTTCCTCCTTCATTGCACCTCTGTTGTGAGGCTGGAGGAAAGTGCAGAGATCGGCTACCCTTACCTGAATCAAAACAGCATCCACCCTTCCCTGCTGTGCCCATGGGTTTCCCCACTTTCCTAGCTCATGCTTCATCAGTGTCACTCAGTTGCTGAAAAGCTACGGTTCAGTCTCTTCTTCCTCAGGCTGAGGTTGTCCCAGTTTCTTTAGATGGCTCCATCTCTCTCACAGGTGTCACAAAATCATATTTTGCTGCCCATCAAAGCAGGTAGCTAGCTATTTTCCGATGCGTTTTAAGAAAACGGCTGGAGTTGAAGGACTGCAAATACTTCTAGCCTGCAAAATGGTGAGCATTGCTACTAGAAATCTTGTGAAAATTCAAACAGCCACTCAGATATTTTAATAGCTCTGCCATGAGATTCAGATAGCCATCATAAATGTCCATTTTATTTTATTGCAATATTAATTCTAACACTTCCCATCTCAGTGCATCTTCTTTAAAAGCAGGCCTGATAAAACACAGCCCCTAAAATAAACTTCAGTTTATCTTTTAACAGCTGTCCAAAATCTACACCGACTAATACTTCACTATGCTGTATCTAATTGAAGACCAGATGCCATTGAACTGAAGTCATCAATACCCCATACAAGTTCAGACATCTGCTTGCATAAAACAATTTGATTTCTGGCTCCTTATCTTCCAGCTCTTTGGATCAGGACCAGTCTCATTTGTGAGGTGCATTGCAAGTGTAGATAGTTGTAAAAAGAAATTTTGGTTACCATTCTTCTCATGACACAGAGGATAAATTGTAAAATTTTTATTGCAAAATATTAAAATAAATTACATTTTACAAAGACTTAGCAAATATTTACATACAGTGTGATTCCAGTGACAATCAGCAACAAAGAACAGACAGACAGGCATATTATGGAGTGATAAGAATCAGAACTGTACAAACTTCAAAAGCCATATGAAAGACAAGCTGATTTTTAAAAGTTAAGTCCATCACAAATGGAATGAATCCCACGAGGCACAAAAAATACAAGTCTTAACCAGAGTTTTTGTGTTTAGGCCAACAAACTTGTATATTGCTTTTTGCTCTTCTCATCAGTGGTGCTTGTCTGTCTCTACACACTCTCCCAGATCAACTGGAGGATATGTAAAATCTCAACATATACAAATGTGTCACCATGGATCTGTTATCAGTCTGGTTTTACTTCTGCATGCTTTGTGATATCCATTGCCAGCAACAGATTCACAAATCATTAGTTCAGAAAAATTTAGCACTCCAATTTTGTATTTCCTCAGTGATTTCGTACCAGTGTATCAGATGTGTTACGTTGCCTGATGCAAGACAGGTATCTGAAAATGATGCCCTTCTGGTAAAAAGAGGCTTCAATGATACAATACAAAACCAAGAAGCTTCACAATGATGTCATGAAGAATGGGATCTTACAGTCTATAGCACTTAAAAGGTCTTTTGTAAGAACAGACTTCTGTGGTCACATTTCAGGATTTTTTAATTTTGGGGAAAAAAAATTTAAAGTACTGGCTCATCTTGGCAAAATCAGTAAGTGGACCCATCTTTCACAGGATGTGACTGGAAATACAACCTACTTGTAGGCAATACGTAGAAGAGTTTCCACTGCCATTCCATCCCTTCCTTACATGTGCTTTTAAGCTTTTTTCTTTCTTTTTTAAAAATCCACCTTTCCTCTCTTTCCAGGAAGCGATCTGTTTCACCTGTAAAACCAACTCCACAGCATCAAGAAAAATGTTAACATTATTAGTTAGCCAAATGAAATCTTAATTGACGTCCAAAGAAAACGCTTCCAGATTGACCAGATAATTGAAATAATTACAAGACATAACCAAGTAGCACTAGGAATTCACTCAGAGGCACTTTTGAGCCTATACAGATCAAAACCCATCCTGGACACCCCTTTAAGTCACTACACGTGAATCTGAAGGCAGAAAGACACTAATTTAGATCCCCCAGGCAGCTGCTTTTCTCAAGACACGGAAGACAGGCAGGCAAAAAGCTGTCTTGCTTAGCACTTCGGCAGCTCTGAGATGGCACCATAATTTGAAAAACCCTGGGAATAGTTCAACTTTTGGAGAGAGCCAGTATGAAAGCTATGCGCCAACTAAACCCCTCCAAAACACTGAAACAAGTAGGGCTTAATGAGGCCAATTGTGTTGGCCCCTGTGTACCAAGGAATTTTTTCCCAGTGTTACGATTACATTAAGGCACATGGTGGGATATCTTGAGAACAGTTTTGCGAGGTGTGATCATGTTTCCCCCAAAAAGTGGGAATATTGTACTTTGTTTTAATAAATTTAAACTATTACTTTAAATCCCATGATAGCTATTATGCTGACTTATACGCTGACTACACTGGGAAAGGCCAGAGAGCCACATCTAGCTTGATAATATGAAACAGATCCCATCTATTCTCAGCTCTGGCGTACAAGTGCACTTTGCTATGGAGAATAGTCTGGGTTCCAGTGTGCAACATCCCCTCCCAGTCAAAGCAGCCCAGCCAAGTGTCTGGGTTGTATTATTTCTGTATTAAAGAGAATTTTTTCTTTTTTTTTTTTTTTTTTCAAATAAAGATTGGACTATGTTTTTCCATTTCACGCACTTTCAGCAAGTCTTTTCTCTCCTCGTTGTCCCGTAGCTTTCTAATTGTTACTAAAACTTCAATCTTTGCATCAATAATGGAAGACAAGCCAGAGGACAGCAAAAGCTATATGGAGTGCTTGCTCATATTCTTTTAAGTTAATATGCACTTTTAAAAACAAAAATATAAAAAAAAAGAGAAGGCTGGACTTGGTACACAAGCATTCTGTGCATCATGCACATAGTCTTACCTACCATTTCTTACAGTTACAAGGTATAGCTGTCAACCAGAACCCTTCAGATACACACAAATACTTGAAGGGCTTGGAGTCATTTTAAAACAGTGGGGATGAAGGTAACTTATCAGAAGTAAACAAGAATCTTCTTGATATGGCCTCTCCCTCTTTCTTGTCAGATACAAGTGAATACATCCAAGCACCCCTGCTCCAAATTGCATTCATATAATAAAATTTGATTTCGAAAGAGAATTCTCTCTTCAGCAATACTATCATAAATACAGATTAACTACCACATCCAATTGTGTTGATCCCACATCTTTGTAGTGTAACAGAGTTGGTCCTAGCCTTGTGTTCACTTTCTATTTGAAAAAATGTCATATATGTGGAAAATTCCAGGGGAAAAAAAAGACTAGAAATGACAGTCCCTCATTTCTCAGTAGATGACTTCAAAATCTCCCATCAAAACACTATTCAACCAGAGTGCCAGTTTCCCCACATATCCTCCTTCTTCTGTTGAAGAGGCCAGATGCAGCCAACATTTGCAGTTATTAGAAATGGGTAGTAATTCAAGATTGGCATTGCAAGATTCCATAGGCTCTTCTTACAGAGCTAGTGAGTCTGCCAGCATTACACTGAAAATGAGAATGAGGCAACTTTTAACTGTTCGCTGAACTTTGGAAAATTTTGGACATACTAGAATGACTTAAATACTCTAAGCAGAACAGCAGAACATGACATGTTAAGGTTCAAAGGTCTTAGCTATTTTTTGTTCCAAGTATGTTGGATACAACTGAAGTCAGTACCTTTTGCCAACATGTAATCTAGAGCCTCATTTGAAAGAGTTGTCAGGGTTAATGCACAGATATGGAGAAAGAAAGAAAAACAAAACCACGGTAAAATTTTCTTTGGAGCCAAAATAATTTGGGCATAAATACTATGAATAGGCATATTTCCTCCTAATGAATAGTCCATCTCCAAGTCAAAGATAATACTTTCAGAAGTTTAGAACCAAAGTTCCTTTTTCAAAAAGTGCCTTATGGCCTGAAGTCACTTGACCCCATCTCAGTTTGCCCAAGGTTTGATATTGGCCAACCTTCTTTAAAGTGGGATAGAAAAACCATTGTATATGCACATAGGTCAAACTCTAAAAAAAACCCCAAATACGTGAAGTGTAATCAACTGTTCCAAAAATCATCTCCCATTCAAGTCTAGTCTGAAGTACCAAGGCAGGGAGGAACATCAAACAACAATACTGACTAACACACTGCTCAGATCAGCAGCAGCGCTACAGTCCCTTCTGACAGGCATTAGGGCATTTGGAAAATATCTGTGGCTCCCAAGGTGTTTTTTTCCTAATAAAAACAGTGTCAATAAAACTTCACCTGTACACAGATACTGTATAAGGTTCATTCAAGTATTTCCTTTAGGAAATGGACAGTGGAAGGACACTTTCAACATTTAAAAAGTTCCTGCTTGTGCTCATACATGCTTTGATCAATAAGTTTTCCAGTCACTTCACTCTAACAGTTCTGGGGCTGATGTTTGGCAGCCCAATTGGTGAGCTTCCTCTTAAATGATTCTTCCTTGTTAGAGGGCTCCTTCTCAATCCATTCCTTTGGAATTTTTCATTTTAGTATTTTATCTATGAAATTAGAATTCACTATAATTTGAGAAGCACTGACATATTCTAGACAGATGTTTCAGAAGCTTCCTTCTCAGTCTGCCAGTGCACCTCAGCTCAGATCTTCTCTCTAAGTACGGCCAGGTAAGCCCCTTGATTTCATTTGTGATCAAAGCAGGATTCCAATGCAGGTTTTCAGAAGTGAAAGGCTAGTGGAGTAACCAAACACATTTGATGCTCAAACAGCCTCTGTGCCACAGTATAGTCACACTCCCAAACCAGTTCCTCAATGAAATGCGTGAACCCAGAGCAGGTCCAGTGTATTACCTAGTCTTTTTTTTTTTTTTTTTTAAGTTGTTCAAGAACCATAAAATCCCAAGAAGGAGTGGGACTCCAAATTCAACTGTTATTTTACAAGTTTTTCAGAAAAACAAAGCTGATGGGCTCAGACGCCAACTTATGATGGGAAAAGGAAACTGGAGTTTCTTCATTTGGGACTTGCTTTTGTTTTCATAAGAGACAGGAGAAGCTGTAAAAACATACTTTTCTCCTTGCTCTGCTATATGTTCTTTATATACTGACCAGTTTCAAAAAACCATTGTCAAACAAGATTCACGTGGCAGCCTTCACATTGCTTACTGTATTATATTCATTCATCAGTTGTTCATAAGGCACAGAGAGTTCTAGCTCGTTATTGGTAAAGGTAGATTCATCAGAGGATGGGAATTTTACCAGTTTTTTTGCAGTTTCAGATTCCTCTGCAAGATTATCATCCATGGAGGATTTTGACGTTTCCTCATCATCTGAGATATCTTCCTCTTCATCATCATCTTCATTTACAAATGTTATATTGGCATTCTCAAATATTAATGGTCGATAGTCTCTGGAATCCCACACTTCGCCTTCTTCTTCACTAATCCTGTCCAGCTGGTTTACAAACATGGTTCCTTCTAAAGGGCTGTCTCCAATACGTTTATCATGCAGGGGTCTCAGTACATGACCATTTTGAATGTCCAGGGAAGCCTCATCATACTCAAATGACTCTGTCTTCGTGTAAGTCACCTGAACATCTATACTGGCATTCATTTGCTTGGCATTTTCGACTATAATCATTTTGTCATTGTTTGTTTTCAGGGCCTTCTTCCCAATTTGCTTTATAAGATCATTGTAAGTCTCTTCCTTTTTTGAAAGAAAGCTGAAAATGTTGACATCCTTTGAGGTACCCATTTGAAGGGGTTTTTTAGACCGAGGATGGTTGTCAAATGACTCTTTTCTTTTTTTCCTCCGTTTCTTGATTGCTTTGTGGACTTCCACAAACATACTGACCTTCCAGTTAACAAAGAGTGAAAGCCAAGCTAATCCCAGATAGATCCATAACTCCACAAAATATCTGTAAAGGGCATGATAGTTTGCATCTGGATTTACACCTACAAGGAAGTAAAACCAAAAACATTACTGCAAGAAGACTCACAGCTGATAAACCTTTGAAGTTATGACCCTGAAAGAAAAAAGTTGATCCCACGCCTCCCACTTTCCTGGCTGCAGGTATTCTAACCACTGGACAAACAAAAAAACCCCAGCAGCATATTTATCCTCTCCTTATAAACTATAAAAGTGAACATTTTCCTTGTTGAAAATTACAAGTCTTATCACTGCCACTGAGGTGTGTGTATATGTACCTACCTAGAGAAAAAGATTCAGAATTTCACTTACAAGGACCACCTCCAAAGCCCTGGACAAAGCAGTGGATTTTAGACAAAGAAAATGTTTAGGAGGGAGGCTCGAGTATGCTCAGCATTTCCCATTGACTAGTTCCAGACAGCTGCATTGCCCAGTACCTATACATCCTGCTTAGGATACTGAATCCTATCCAAAGGTGTATAACTATCATGGTGGACAGGATAGCTCTTTGCCTGACATACAGACCTGGGGCACCTGAAAGACTTACAAACTCTAGAACCCAGTTGTAGACTTAGCCCAATAAAGGTCTTAGGGATCTATACCAAGACTGAAGAGCCAGATCTAGCCCACTGGATCAATATTCAACTTTAATCAAATGTTCTATTCAGCAAAGTATTTTTGAGAAGCTTAGAAAACATCTTTTCAAATTAGAGTTTTCAAACACAGAATCGCCACGCTATGCATGTAATGATATACTACATAAAATACAATTACTGACCAGCAACAAAATCTCCAAATCCTATGGTGGTGATAGTGATGAATGAGAAATAGAGGCCTTCAATATAATTCCATCCTTCAGTCACCATAAAGACAAATGGAGGAATAACCAGATGGACCAAGACACCCCAAACAATGAAAATAGCTGTGCACGTAATTTGTGCTTTCCTCTGTAAAGAAAAAAGACCAAAAAAAGTCAGGGAAAGATCTCAAAATTTTCTTTTCCCATCCTTGGCACCAAGAATTATCTGACAGTACCAGACATTTCAGATTTTTGTGCTAACCATTTAGCTACCATAATTAGAAGTCACTAAAAGTGACTGAAGTAAACACACTTTTTTTTTTTTTCCTTTAGGCAGAACTCCTTATTCTTACAACTACTTGCTCAAAAAGGATTATTTCCTCATAGCTTTCTTTTACACTCATGGAAAGTTTAAGGAGTCCCTCATATTTTATAAACAGGCATGGGATATGGACATAGTGCTCTAATCTAAAAAGCAGTCAATACCTCTAACTTTCCTTCTATTCATTTGAAAATAGAAGAGCAGAAGTGTTTTATGATGCTTCTCTCCTATTTCTGCCTCTTTCCCTTTGCCACTCATGCAACCTGTGTACAAACCTGCACGTACACATGCATTTCACTATTATTTTCTGTACTTGCCTCTCAGTTCTTGCTCTGTTTCTGAAACCAGGACCCAAGCCAGCCCCACTGTTCTCCAGGCACTACAGCCCTGCCTTGCCTCCCATTTCCGTGCACTTAGAAGTGGAAACTCACTCAGAGTGGAGGAGGGAGAAGAAATAAAAAAACAAACCTCCACCAAAAAACCAACAAAATGCCACAAACAAAAACCCCACAAGCCACTAACTCAGAACAAAACTGTTATTTTCCAGTTGGTTTGCTGCACAGCAGGAAGTACTCGTGCTAGCATACGGGCAGGTGGGAACAAAGCAGGACAGCTTATTTCGGTGCCTGAGGGGCTTGATTGAAATGTCTGTGAAACAGAGCCTCACCTACATTTGTCCTAAAGGTTTCTAATGTAAGGAGATACTTTTAGTACTAAAGGTTTCTATGAGACTTCATTTGCTAAAACTTCCCGCAGAACTAACTCATCAGACCCAACCCCCTTTTCAATTATTTCTATTCAACACCATTTGTGTTCATTTACAAGATGAACAGGTAACTTAAGAAATATAAGCTTAATTCATGCATCAAAAAAAAATAGTCCAAGGGTAAACAAGTAAAAGTCTTACCAGGCTCACTCCTCTTTTTGTCAGAAACTGGCCCAGCCTCTTGGCACGTCCTCCAAAGAACTTCCCCAGAGCACTGATCCACGTCAAGCAGAGAGGAACTCCAAAAAGCCCATAAAATATGCAGAAGAGACGCCCAGAGGGTGTCTTTGGAGAAACATTTCCATAACCTAAAAGAGATAAGTATGTGCTCCGTCTGTTCTTGTTGAAGAGAATTCAAGGCAATTCTACCTATGCACAGAACATTATTTGGGCTCCTGCTGTATCAGATGCTCCTTATTTCACCTCTAAGAGCTTTAGTTTACTCCAGCTGCTGACATTCTGCATCTGGACGCCTTCCAATTCTGCTCTAGCAAACATATATTCCATTAATGCAAGTCCAGAGGGTTACTGCACATCAACTGTTTTCTAGATTTTGTGCATCATTTTCTTGACAAGATGGGATAGATATGAAATAAACCTCATCTTAAGACTTCTAATGTGATCCCCCAACCTTAAGCAGCACTTTAGTAAACACACTTGATTCAATTTTATAGAATAAAAATTCAAAATTCAGTCTGAAGCTAGCTTCCACGTGAAAGATCCACTATATACATTTAACTTGTGACCACCTGGTACTTTGGCAGGGGAAGAGCTTGTGAGTTAAGTGCAAAGCAAGGAAGTGCAAGGTATGTCAACTGAATTTAGTTCTTTGCTGGTCACAGAACCCAACAGGGCATTACAGACTCAGGCTCTAAAATCAGCAGCCTATTTTTTGAACTTCTGCCAGAGCTTTCTTATTTAGGTGTGTTATTCTTCAATGTTTTGCCAGAAGTTATATTATAAGCTGGGTATTGTGAGTTTCAAATAAAAAAACCCACAGTACTGCATATGATTTAACAGTAAGACTTCTATCTCTGTATACATCTAGCCTTATCTGGTTATTTTGCATTCCTTTTTTTTTTTTGCATTGTAGGTGTAGCAAAGAATTCTTTCAGTGCAGAGGGTTTTACAATCACAATTATAGCGATATTTAAAAGACAACAGTTGTTCTGCTTCACCCTCCTTTAAGAGACAGATAAAAAGTGTAGATTGTTCTACAAGCCAGGAACACTGATAATCCAGTAGCTTCAGAGGATGCATCTGTGTAACAGGACTGCTATACAAAAACCTCATATGCACTTGCTTTAGGCATCAGTTTAATGGAATGCTTTGTTATGCTTTTGTGTTGGGATTTTATGATTTGGAAATTTAAGTGCATGAATCAATGGAACTGGAAAGACACCAGTCATCCCCAACAGCACCTTAAATTCATTACTTATTGGAAAGGCACACTTTTCTGTATGCCCATGGAGTGCCAAAAACCTAATTTTTATCTCCTATGAATCTGCAGGTGAACCTGTACTTTAGGCAACAGTTGGGGAAGTTGACATAGTAAATACTTACCGATTGTAGTGATTACAGTAGCAGCAAAGATCACAGCATTAGGCCAATTCCAGTTGTTGAAAGTATTGTTCCCAGTGATGGCAACCCCCTCTCCAGCAGCATCTGACACAATCTGTAAGGAAACGGTTTACAGTCAATCTTGGAAAATGCTGGCAGCTTAAAAAAGAAATGCTTGTCCCTCTCAGGTTTTCACCCTCTGTTCATACTTTGAAAAATAATCAAGTTTTTTGTGAAGGCAAGGCTAGTATATTCATTAAAAATAATTTTATGAAATACTAAAAACTTGCTTCACATAAGAAAAAGTAATGCAAGTGCTCTGACATTTTAATAGAGAGTTTTAATTAGATAAACTTTTACTTGATTTACCAGTTTAAACCAAATGGATCTCTTCCAGAGACCAAATATACTCTTTCAGACTGAACTAGCATTTAACCTCCAGTGCAGATCTTGAATTTGGTTTAATATTAGGGATATCTTCAGAACTATTATCCATTTCAAAACACTTGTTACATGCCTCAGCTTGACTTGCGTGTGAGCAGGATGTCACAGAACCCTTGGGGAAGCTAGTGAGATTCACCTGCTGTCTCTGGCAAAGTCGAACCATATACAAGCCAACAGTAAAACTGCTTTTCAAAGACAGAGAAATTAACACTTTCTCAAAGCATTTCATGCAACAGGATTCCAACCATTGTCCTTGAATCAGGCCCTTTTCTCATCTCACCTTTAATCTAGTATGCCATGATGAATGCAAAGCACTCGTTAACAAGGTTTCAGGGAAATAAGCGAGATCATTATCATTACTGCAGGTTCTGCAAGTCAATTTTTTAACAGCTGCTCCGGTCTTCAGGTGCTCAAGAATGCTTAACCACCTTCACCTTTTGCAGGAAGGGACTTGGAAGAACTAGCTTCCTCCCTTTTCTAAAACTACACTGTAGAAAACGCATTGATAAAAAAACTAATTACTATTTCATGCAGAAAGTGAAAGTTTCAGGTTCAAACCATGCATCTGGACGATTCTAGCATGCATTTCTACCTCTCCGAAGTAAAAGATTTACCATATTCTCTCCTAGAAATCTCTAATTATTTAAATCTTTGCTCTGTCACACCATGATGCAGTTAAAGTCTTCCCGGGTTACTCTGCTTTTTTTCCTTCAGTGTAAACACTGAACAGAACACTGAGGCTCCACCCATATACAGGAGGAGTGAAGATATCTCCAAATGTTGATTCATAACATTATCCCACTTTCCCTGTTTTTCTCTCAGTAAGTGTTGTACACAAAAACTATCTTGAGTAAACACCTAAAAAATTGGAGGCAATATACTTAAAAAAAATTAATTAACAGGTGACATTTATCTTAAACTGGCAAGAACTACAACCAGCTCTTCCTTCCCCCTCACCTCTTCCTTCCTTTCTACTTGACTAAGATCTGATCTTGGACCCAGCAGAGATTCAACACAAAGTTCAATCACTGCTGGAAACATACACAAGTTAACACAGGTTTTAATTATTCTTGAGACTTATTACATATCACCACCCTCCTCCTGTAAGAAAAATGCCCTCGAATGTATTGTGCATATACAAGATGCAAACAATGTAATTAAAAATGCACTTTCAACACACAAGCTGTTATAGAAGATAAAAGGAGAAGCACTGAAAGTGACCGGTACAGAACTACTTTTTTTTTTTCTCCTGGCCCACTCAAAGTGCATACAGTGTCTTTGCAAAGCCTACAGGCTCTAGGCAGAAAAGGACGGAGTTCTCAGCAAGGCACTCATTTATCATAAGAAAGTGGTGTACAAATGAGAAGTGGCTCTAAAACAGGCAGGTTGAGGGCAGGCAACTAAACACACAATGCCACTCCCCTTCCAAAAAAAACCAACAAACCAACCAACCAACAAAACAAAACAACTAAAACTTGAGGCAGCTACAGTGGATCACAAGAGTTCATCTGAATAGACACCAATTAAAGTAGCATCACTCATTTCTGCTATGGTCTGCAGCTGAACTTCCTAAAAGTCCCAAATTGCATCCAAAATACCTGACAAACACAGTCTGTTATCTATTATCCCCAAAAAGATGGCTTGACTTCTTCCACTGCCTAACTGTTACACCAAACACCATTTCTCCAGCCATTTTCCATTCCATAAGCGCAGCTGGAATTTTTGTGCTTTTTTTTCAGTTGTTGTTTCCTCACAGAGCAACTGATCTCATAAGAGACACAGTGAAGTATCTGTTTCCATTGTCACAGGGCCATTATCTCATTGCATTATTCCACCTTCGGTCTGATCTAATGAGCTCAGTTTCCCAGTACATACAGTTGTGTTAACATCTGCCAGCATTTGAGGTCTGGAGGTGTGAAGGGGGCCCAGATCTGAGGGGAAGAAGCTGCTGGACTGAGCAGCACACAGCTGCCCTTCACACCCAAGGCAGCTAACGTTTTGGGGGAGAGATGGACAGCTCTTCAAGTTATACAAACTCTTTGTATAGAGAACCACAGATAATTCTCCAGACAAAGCTGCCACTCTCTTCCTGTCCCTATTCCCACACATGTATTGACCATTAGAACCACAATTATCTAGGATCCACAGTCCAGTCTTTTCAGTTACTTTATGCCTGCAATAAGCCTGAATGTGCTATATGTATCCCAGCTGCAGGAACAAAGATGGTCACAAAACATGCTTAGTTAGCTTTGGTGCAGTGGGAAATACGTAGCTGCTTTCCAAGCAGCATAACTTTTGCCCATACTGAAATAATTACATATTTTGGCTCCAACAAACAATGTGAGTGGACACTATACAACAGAACAGCAAACATGTTTTTTTTTGCTTGGCAAATCTTTTAGGTAGTGCCTTTATCTTCGTATACTAGGATACAGAATTCCCCAAGTTAGCTGTGCTTTATTTCCTAAACTACAGAAAATTTCCTCCAAAAAGTCTTTGGATTGGAAAATAGGGGGCAAGGAGGGAGAGGAAGAAGAAGGAAGATGTGTTCTTAATAGTTTGAAAGATATCATTTAGAAAGTATATACCTTCACAAGTATGCCCAAATGCAAAAGTTGAAAATAGTTTACTAATTCAGAATTTATACATAACCTTAGATCTCACCTTATGACAGCTCATACTGATAAAGGCAGGACTTTATTTTCTGTTAAATGACTTCTGTCTCACAGGAATTAAACAACTTTTCTCCCTCACTCCCCACTACTCCAATTCTGCATTTTGGCAAGGAAAAGGGGGAAAAAGGTTCTAGAGACTCTGGTGTTATTGCTGAAAGTTAAACAGACTTGTAATCACAGATAGAGATTTAACACACATGAAATTACTACATCTTCTGATTACATTAACACAAGTGGAAAAGGGGGTAATTTGAATATAATCAAGCAGACAATATGCTCCATTTGCAAGGTACTTCCCCACTACAACCCTCAGCACTGCTCCAATACAACCTTTTGTTTCCTGGGTTTGGTGACTTTTTTATCAACTCTCTGATGAACAAGTTCACAAGAAATAGTTGTTAAATCCCCTCTATCTTGAGCAAAGGAGAAGAATTTATCTCAGATGCTTCGGGCACATGCCACTTGAATCCCCTCTGTATGACTAACAGTAGAACTGAAGAGTTCTCAAACCAAACTTGAAAATAACAAGAAGCGAAGTCTTGACCCATATAGGTCACACACCATTAGTGGTTTTACCCTAAGATTTAAGGAGTGCAAGAAAGCTGTGATACAGGTTTTGAATAACAAGTAGGAATAATTTAATATTTGGAATGAAATCTTTGATACTTTAGTAAGGAATAGCTGGGTCTGATAACAATAAGCAACAGGAAAGACAAAGCACTTTGGGGTACATATGGCCAGATGGATACACCAGACTAAAGACATGAGACAATAAACAGGCTATATATAAACTAGAGCAACAGATCCTGCCCCACAGGCACCCTATTACATACAGGAAGAATAACCAGATACTGATCAGTGACAGGTCTCTTTTGAAGAGGCTAAAGCCTCCCATGTTATTCAAAGCATTCCCTAGAGATCTGACATATAAGTCTAATGGCAGTTTTAAGATTCTCCCAGTGGTATGAACAATTCTCTTTTGAAATGCTGTTTCTCTGTAAAGAAAGGAGATGTAATTGAACTATTAATCCTGAAAACAGAACCAGCGGCTTTCATTCTACTCTCAAAAGTATTACCATGTAATGGACAATCATAGCGGGCTGCTACATCCAAAAGCAGAGTCCTTTAAAGCAATAAGTGATGCATCCTTGCAGAACTCCTAGGCTTTGTCCTCACTTCTGACTCTGAAATAACACTGAGTAATTTTGCTTCTTTCTCAAATTCTTTTATCGAGGATGTAAAGATTTAATGTGCCGAAAACCACTGAGAATTGCAAATCTACTTTAGAGACTTTCCTATAAGGAATAAAAACTTCAACAGGAATCTTTTTTCACATTGATACCTAAATCTTGTATACAATTTGAAGAAACCAGGCAGTAGTTATCTAATCATGGGCACATACAACACTGACAACTTAGCCAATCGTAATAAAATTGCCCAGGGTAATAAAGTTTAAATTTATACTATCAGATGAAAGTCATATCATGCTGTGCATCTTTAAGCAGATCTCAGTTTTAACCAAATCTAGTAGCAGCAGGGCAAAACAGACAGGTGAAGTGGTACAAGCAGTTATACGAACAAAAAGCCTAAAGTAACTTTTCTGTTATTTAAAAAAATACATAAACAATTAAAATCCATGCCACACAAATTGCACAGCCTTTTACTTGTCCCACATGGGCTTTGCAGTTACCTAGGTTTTTTGGCTCCACCTTAAAGTTACAGTAGCAGTCAGCTGTTTATAATAATCATATTTTTAAGTGCAATCAAAACACATTTAATTGCTAGTACTTATCTTTCCAGTAATAAAAAACGTGAATCACATGTTAAGACTCCCAGGTCAGATACACACTAAAAAGTTCTGCTTACCTAGATAATATATTGTCTCAGGATTGATTACATGCACATAAAGAGAAAAGAAACCCTCTCAGTCAGTACTCCTTTTGAAGGAAAAATGTCAGTGGGTGGTCACAGCTCGACTGACAGAACAACTTCCCCAGACTCATTATGCAGACAGGCAGCACAGTGGCCATGGACAGAAATTTCCTGCACTGTTGGCATATTGCACTTTGACATCTGCTTGCATATTAAAAGGAGCAGAAGCTATTTCACAGGCAAAGTCTGAGTTTATTAGTACTTTGTAGCTAGATCAAGTCATAGATTCAGTCAAACTAGGAATATATTAATCCTGCCTGACAGCCATCATAGCTCATCTATGGAGAAAGTTTGTATGTCTAGTTGTTAAGCAAAAAATTATATATTTAATATAATACTAAATGCCATAATCTATTGTTTTGAGTTATAGTCAAACAAAGAGAAAACAAACAAACAAACAAAATAGATATGGAAGGCAACTGGCTTTTACTCTGCACCACAATGTGTCCTAAGTTAATGGAAGACACTGCCCGTCAGAGAATGTATTTTCCTCCTTGAAATATCTTGGCAGTTTGGACTTTGAGTAAGGAAAGGGAAAGCAAAGCCAACTATGCAACTAATGGTTTTACCAATGAGTAAAAAACTTTTTCCCCCCAATTACTTTTCATGCCTAGATATGTGAGGTCTATACATGTAATGTTTTATTAAAAGTTCCTGTTTGAGTTCTTCAAAGACTTAATATGCACCACCACCTCTTTTCTCAATCTAAATGCAGTATTTTCTCAACCTAGATGCAGTATTGCTAAGAAAACCTTGCTATGCCACGATGCTCACTTTGGTAGCCAGAGACACAACGTGGCAGAGTTGCAGGAGGCCAAGAGAATACACATACGGTTAAATGATTTAATCAAGGCAGCAGAAAGATCAGCTATTCCAATGTCATCTTCAGGATGGCTGCTATACACGTGTCTGCACATAGAAAAATGGAAGCTTATCGCTCCTTGGAGAGGGGGGAAAAAAAAAATCTTTAGGGATTAGAATGCAAAACCTCAGAGAGTCTACAATATAAAACAGCAGCACCCCATTTGGACATGCATTCTGCTGCCAGCCACTTGGCACCTGGCACATTTAGCATGTAATCTGCTCAAGGCAAGAGTTCTCAGGAAAGGATGATGGTAACTATCCTCACATAACAATCAGCTCAGTCACCAGAAAAGCACACAGTTCTGGTTCCTGCCATCTTTTTTTTTCATTATCATCTCTAGTGTAATGACAGACTTATCCTGACTGCTCACTTGGACTCAGGAGTTCCTAGCTGACTGAATCACTCTGTCATATGACCAGGGCCAGCACACAAGGCCAAGAGAATAAGCCTTTGAGGCTGCCTCAACCACTTGACAGTCTCTGCAGGACTATGCAAACCAGCAGGACTTATGATAGCTGACCTTTCATTTCCCTCTCAGCATTATCTGTGTTCACAGCACGAATTTCATGTTTGTCAGGACAAGAACCATGCCAGATGTAAAAAGAAGTCTTTTAGCTGAGTCCTGGATTTCCTACTCCACTCCTCTGGGGAATGGTTTGCGACCTTTTTTGAGAAAGAAAAATAAGACAAGTGAACCACATTGTCTCGGTCTGACAGGCAACACCCTTGTGTCTTGCTAACCTGTGAAAGTTTTACTGTCCTTTACTGACCTATGCAGAGAGTTGAGCTGGAAGGTGGTTGGGGCAAGAGGTGCAGGATATGAGTCAGCAGCACCTGCATTAGAGAAGGATGGAGGGAAATTAATAAAATCCACATTAAGTGAGGAGGACATCAGTTGACCACATAAGTCTGATTCCAGATCAACCGAGCAGACAGCAGTGAATCCCCAGCTGGCCTATACTAAGAGTTGTTAGGTCTGCAAGACTTGATGAACTTGAGTATGTTTTAACAAACAAAATCCTAGGCAGAAATAGCTTATTTCTAACAGCACAATGGAGTTATGACTAGTAGCCACGCACCACAAGGCCAAAGTTGAAACTGAAGCAAAAAATAGGAAGTGGTAATTGAGGGAATAATGTTAACTTTCACTTCTGAAAGAATAAAAATTCCACAAGCTTCAAGTTTGGTGTTGACAGATGTAAAAAACAAACATAACCAAAAGCATACATGAAGATTACCCAAAAAGCTGGAGATCAGTATGAGTATACAGGATTCCTTCTCCCTTATCTTTGAATTGAAATAGAAAAATTAAAAACAAACCCCGGAAAGCAAGTGTTAGTCTCTGGGTTTACATTCCTACATAGATCAATTGCAAATAGTAGGGTACAAGTTTTCCCCTTGCTGTCATAACCAACCATTTTATAAATGCAGTGCAACTGCTATAGCAAGTAAATACATATTTTGCATTTTTCAGTCAATAGTTTAGTCTCAAAACACAGTTCCTATCAAAGAACAAACTTTTGAAAATTCCCACTTGGGGAAAAAATCCTGGCAAAATATGGATTCACATACACCATGAGATGTTTTTTCCAGCAATAGCAAGATTTAATCCAGAATGAGATGGTTACTACTGATACAGCAGATAGAATGTTATCTTGTCACTTTTCCAGTCTTTGGAAAAAGGAGAACTTAAGGAAGGTCTCCCTAACTCTTTTTTTTAACTGCTTCAACATATCAGTGTCTCTTGGGTTGAGGAATAGTGATTTTAAATGATCCACTAGTATCTTACAGCATACAAAATAGAAAGATATATGTAGAAGTCAAATGCACTGTATATACCACACTTTATCCAAAAGGTTATAAAACAAGACTGAACTGGCTCTGCAGAGAAAGCTTGGCTAATCTTGTTGATTCTTCTTTTACCCATCCACCTTCTTAATGTTTCATTCTCTTCATGCAACAGTGCTTCTCAATGCAAAAATGAATTACAGAACCAAGGTACTCTATTGCTTCCCCTTCATTATGCTTCACTTTGGTCTGTCAGCAACTTGGACATCCACCTAACCTAATTTTTCTTACCTAATTGAGTCTCCAGCAGATGCCACTTCATACAAATCTGTCCCTACATCTAAGCCTGATATTTAAGGAATGCATGTAAATACATGCCTGGTTTTCACTTTGCATAGTTTTGTGATATAACAGGACAGAAAACCAGACATCATTTGTGGCTGTTAATTTAGAACACAGCAATCAGGGTTGTAAAAAAAATACACAATAATCCAACCAGGGTTTTTTTTACGTGTTTCTTGGTCTTGATTTCTTAATTAATTTTTTTTTTAAGTATTGGGGAATTCCTGTTCCTAGACTTCAATGTGGCTAGCACTTTTACTATTTTTTTTTAAAGCAGCCTTGCTAGTTTTATTAGATGGAGAAATCACAGGGAAACCTTGTCCTTTACTGGACTTTGAAACCAGATTCCGATGGAAGTAATTAAGTACATGCTATGAAGAAAACTGTAGATTAGAGCTCCAGATCCCTTTTAATTTACTGATTAGCCAGCATAGAACAGGCTCTCTAGTAAGAATGCCTGTAGATCACAGCATCAAACCCACTTAAGACAAGATACTACCAAACACAGAGATACACAGAAGTGGTCTTCAGCTGATGGAAAGTACTCTTGACTAAATAACTCCTGTGTAAAGAAAACGTGTATACATCCTTCAAAGGACATGACTGAATTTGAAGAGGGCCTAGAAAACACTCACATCTTAATCCTACACATATACTTTTACATTTTAAAATATTCACTATTCAGTATAATTCTGAAGCAGGCTCATCTGAGGTTTATTTAGGTGCTCAGAATTGAGAAAGAACACTGACATATCCCAAAGCAAACAGGAAGTGCTCAACATGAGCTCCAAGATATCTCTGCAAAAGACTTAGTTGGATAAGCCAAAGAATTCCTATTTGCACCTGAAGTTCTATTAGGTTAGCTGTTCTTTTGACAAAGCCAATGCCAGCCAGCTCCAGGACGAACCCCCCACTGGCCAAGGCTGGGCCAATGGTGGTAACGCCTCTGTGAGAACACATTTAAGAAGGGAAAAAAAGTTATTGCACAGAACTAACTGTGGCCAGAAAAGAAAGAACTGAAAATATGTGAGAGGAACAAGTATGTAGATACCAAATTCAGTAGACAAGGAGAAGGAGGAGGTGCTCCAGAGGTTCCCCTGGCAGCTCGTGGTGCAGACCATGGTAAAGCAGCTGTGCCCCCGCAGCAAAAGAGACTGTGAACCTATGGGAAGCTTATGGTGGAGCAGGCTCCTGACAGGGACCAGAGGACCCATGAAGAAAGGAGCCCACACTACAGCAGCTTTCCTGCTAGGATTTGTGGCCCTGTGGGAGTGCCACATTGGAGCAGGCTATGCCCAAAGGACTGCACCGTGTGGAAAACTGGAACAGTTTGTGAAGAACTACTGCCTGTGGGATGGACTCATGTTGGAGAAGTTTGTGCAAGACTATCTCCCGCGGGAGGGACCCCAGGCTGGAGCAGGGGAAGGACTCCTCTCCCTGAGCAGCAGCAGAAACAATCTGTGATGAACAGACCGTAACCCCCATTCCCTGTGCCACTCAGGGGACAGGGTAGAACCTGGGAAGGAGGGAAGGGTAGAGGGAAGGTGTTTTTTACATCAGGTAATAAATTTAATTAATATCCCAAGTTGAGAGTGTTTTGCCCCTGATGGTAATTGGTAAGTGATCTCTCCCTGTCCTTATCTCAACTCATGAACATTTTGCTATATTTTCTCTCCCCTGTCCAGTTGCAGAGGGGAGTAATAGAGTGGCTTTGGTGGGTGTCTGGCACCCAGCCAGGGTCAACCCACCACAGTGTACTACTGCATACAGACTCCATGACCTCCCAAAAATGTGTGTGGGTGAACTTTTTCAAAAGCATTTGTGTTTGGATGCAATGCTATTGTAAATAAATACTGTCACAGCTCCCCATCTTTATTGGGCTAGTGGCTTAAAAATCTGTCCTGACTGTGAAGAAGAGACCTTCTTTCTAACTGTTAGGCCACGTGGAAAAGAGCTGTCCCCCACCTTCTCCCAGGCAGTGCTGATAGCACTTTTTCACCCTCTCTCTGGCATCACTATTTTAACACACCACCAATCATGCCTGTTAAACAATTTAGAAAGTTCTTCAGTGGACTGAATCTCAAAAGGAACAGAGTGACAACTTAAATTCAAGTCTGGGCATTTCAGGTTTTTTTCTCCTGAGTTTTGTTCTACCCTTTTCCAAGTGTGATGTATGTGTGGGAACAATGCTAAAATGATAAATTTGTATCAGGGACCAAGCATTGAGCTTAATTAATCCATAATTGCTGTCACTCAACCCAAGGAAGAGAAGAAATAATCGATTTAACATGAAAGGACAGTCTCACTAAAGACAGTGCTACAGGCACAAGAATATCTTTTTGCCTCTGTGTTCTCTTACTCTATATGCTTCCTAGTTGGCAAAATGAATAAGGGTAGAGAACGCACATTTGTCACAGACAGAAACATTTGCAATTTCATACTTTTAAATGCTCATCTGATTTCTTGTTTTTTGACTACAATTTCACCAGACTAAGTGATCCTTTAGAAAGGCAATCTGTTAATTAACCTACACGGGGCAGCACAAATTATGCTCTTCAAAACACAATCTCAATTTATTATCAGACAGAGACAAGAAGGGGCAAAGGCTTTTACATGCAAATTAGAAGATACATGCCCTGGTTTTAACTTGTTATCTGAAGGCCATGCAATAAATCATTAATTTAGAAGAGATGTAAAGAACAATCTCTATACTTGCTTGAACCTGAAAGACTCATAAAAATTTAATTATGCCTAACATTTATGAGAGTGGAAGCTTCAGGACACAGTCCAGTGGAAACAATCGGTGAGTTTACAGACAAATTAATTCCACATTATTTTTTGGAAACAGAGAAGGTAAATAATTCTGTCGGCTATTCCCTATTTGGAAAGATGATCAAAATTAGACAAAGCATGAGCAGGATGAAACAGAATACATACAACTTGAGGATAAAAATCTTGGGGATTCCATAATGCCGGCATTCAATATATTGAATATTTTTCTCCCTTACTTTGCCCTGCACACATTCCACTCCCTCCCAATTAAAACCAGACACTCACGTGCTGAACATTTTAGTAGTTCATATAAATGTAAATGTTGATCACTTGCTACAGCAAGTCCTTAGAGTTGCTTCTACTTAGAGAAACAGTGTCTTAGTATTGCATTAATGTACTGCAAGATTACCTGGTCAATCAGCACCAGTAACTAGCACCACCACATTTTCATTCCCTCCAAAGTGAACACAAGCTTCTCAAAATGTATTGATATGTTTGAGTTTTACATGGAAAGATACAGCTGAGTAATAAATCTAATCAAGAGCACTTTCCTGAGGACATGATGCTTCTAAAGATGCAAGTGGACTTTTTTTTGTGGTGTACTTGGCATGGAGAACAAAGGCAGAGAGCTTTAAAGTTAATAGAAAATATCCTGGGAAATAATTCCGATTGACAAAACTAGTGGATTATCTCCTGTGGGACAAACAAATGGGTGGAGATCAAACTTAACCCTCCTAGCTTCCCAGCTTCTGCAATATCTGAAAATTATTAGAAAAACACTAGTTCCAGGAAAAGGTTACAGGAAATTCTTATTGTTGATTCAACAACAAAGTGCCTGCCGATAGAAAACCATCTGACTTAGTTCAACTACATCCTTTGACAAGAGCAGACTAGCAAAATACAGTTTAAAAGTTATCTAGTTTCTTTAACTTCCTACTTCAGTCTATGTTACTAACAGAATCTCTCCTTCAATGAGCCTGAAATAAGAGGAGAGTTCCAGAACTTCTGCATCTTGAAACTGGACCTCATCGCCCTTGAGAGCAATAAATGTTTTGTCACCAATTTTATTTAGAGAAGAAAGATAAGCAATTTATACTGCAAAAATAAATAAAGAGTGAGAGAAGATAGCATTGCTTTCTTTTGCACTATATCAGAAACTATAACGTAAGATCACAAATGAAAGTCATTTAAACTAAAACTCAGTTTTAGTTTACATTAAAAACATTAAAAAAAACCCAAAACAAAAAAGTATGAGTGAAATTAAGATGCAAATTAAAGCAGGTTCTCAACCATGCAGTAACTATTAGTCAAAACATTCAGCATGGTAACGTATATGGAAACCTCCCTGCCTAAACCAAGATCCAGATTAACAGGGATTGATTTTGTTAATGTAAATATTTCTGCAACATGGTGTTAAAGGTAAGACTTTGGATCTGAAACCCTTATTACTATTATAATGTACTGTGGAGCATATTTTTGTCCTACAGTAAAATCCTCTTAGTAAGAGAGAAGGAGTTCTTCAGACAGATGTAGTGAGAAAGGGCAAACACTTTCACCATTTGCTGTGGCTCCATTCAAAGAAATGCAGGAGCCCTTCCTCAAGAATGAACATGCTGCAGAGCATGCGAGAGATAAACGGTAAAGAGTAAAACAGATTACTTGGAAAGAAACAATTCTACTGATAAATAGAACACCAACACTTTTGCAGCACCAGCTTGATTTATATTTCCTGACAGAATTCTAACAAGTTTAAAAAGGTCTTTAAGTAAGGTTTGAGAAACACAGGATACATATAATTTCCTTTACTGAGTATATGAGTGCTTCTACAAAGTGGACACATTTCCCTACTGACTTTGTGAAGCCTTATCTTAAGGCTTCATTTAAAAGAAGTACAAATCAAGATTAGTGATTTTGTAATGATAATTTGCACTCCTGGCTTGTACAAAGTGCTATTCTACTGAAGGTTTACAGATCGGTGTTATGTCTACACCTACAGACATAACACAAGAGCTATGGAAACAGAACGCTAATCTGAGCAACCTGGTGTAGTGGAAGGTGTCCCTGTCCACGGCAGGGAGGTTGGAAATAGATTACCTTTAAGGTCCATTCAAACGCAAAGCACTTGTTCTTTTGTTTTGTAAAAAGCAAAGCAAGAGTTACATTTATCTTTACAGCTTGCCTTCATAAGCCTCTATTTCACAAAACAGTGTTTTAAAAATAGGCAGTTTAAGACATTTTCAGTCAAAACACACATATGTGTTTTTCTAAGAAGTCCTCACATTGTGTACATGTGTGTTTGTGGAAACCTGCTGTACTCTGCCCAGACGTGATTTGGATAATGCTTATTGATTTCATGGTCTGCAACAAGTTCTGTGTTTTGCATTTTTCTCCATCCTCATGGAAACTCCCCTTGCTTTCCCAAACTACCTTTCCTGAAAGGAATGCCCCAAGTTTGAAGTTTCATTTTTCACACAGTAAATTCAAGAAAAAAGTCACAGAAGGATGGTCAGCCCAAACAGGGTTGCAAGCACATGCCCCTTCTTCTTCACTAAGGCAAGTTGAGGCCAAACCAGCATTGCTCACATGAATTGACAGAAAAACTGTGAGTAGTCAGGTCTTTGGAAATATTGTTGCTCTTTCTATACCCTGCAATCAAGTATGCAATCAAGCCCTTAAGAGGAGAATTTAAAGCCACTGTTTGATCAGAAACTGAGCAGTTAGCTGTAAGCTGCTAAGTGATGAATTTTGAGGGGTTTTGGCAAATTGAACCATTACAACTGAATGATTAAAGCTTTCCCTCATTACCAGTTCTTGCTGTCCTGCTGATAACTTGCTCTTTAACATAACAACTAGCTAACAGCATGCTTGATTAGCGACCTCCAAGACCAGATTTGTAAAAAAGATGAGTAGGGGTAAACTCTTGTGATGAGAGAACTAACTTATTCTGCAGTAACACCCCAAGTTTTGGAATAGCTTCTAATTTAGAATGAAACACAAAGCCAAGTGAGATTTAGGTGGTAAGAGTCCATTAAAAAAATTAATTTGAACAATCTCAGCTCTATTTCTATTTTGCAGAACAAATAGGTGTTACTGTTTCCTCTGGGAAAAAAAGTTCTAATCTGTAGGGAAATTAACCTCTTTGAGGCATGTCAATATTTTTACAGCATGCACTGTTTAAGATTTGCTTGTGTATGATGTATAGCATGGACAGTTAATTTTCCTATAAGTCATAATTCATAGGACAAACAATGTGAGGGATATTAATGGAAAGAGATCAACAAGGTTACTTCCTTTTTGTAGCTTTCTGCAGAGTTAAATAATAAGTGAAACTCATAATTCAGCAAATAAGTTAACTGGAACTACTTTTGTCATTGCAGAATTGAATGCTGAAGCTTACCTGCTAATGATACTTGCAGATCCTCTGCTTGAATGAACTAATGCTCCTTAACTTTATTTTTCCTTTCTATTTATGTGCAATGGATGTAAATACCAATCATTTTGAAGATGCATCTGGCTTTTTGACAGGTCATGACTACAGAATTTAACAGTTGATATAGATTTTTCCCCTATTAATTTCGGGACTAGATTCTGGTTTTATGAACTAGTTAAAAAACTAATTTGATGAAAAGTATATTCAGTGCTTTACCAGAATTCCCTTGCTCTTCTGATTAATACAATAATAGAACTGTTTCCTTTTCAATTTCCCAAGTTCCACATAGACATGTTTTGAAGACAAATTAATTAAAGGTTACCGCTGCATGAGAACTGCAGCTGTTCTGCAGATGCCGAGTGTCCCAACTTTTCATTAGCCTCCAATTATTCGCATTCAGAAATAAACCCTATTAGACTATTTCATAGCTTTCACTAATACAGCTTAATCTTAAGGGCTTCTGTGCCAATATGCTTATGACACATTTTGCCTTGGATAGGGAAAAAGAAAAAGTATTTCAACAACTTTTATGTTGTATCAGCTGAAATTAAGGCATTTGAATAATCTATAACAGCAGATTAGGCTTCCTTCCTATCTGAATACATACACAGTGACTAATGTAGCCAACTCCCCTTTAAAAGGGCTTTGGAAAATGCTGTTGCCCCCATTTCAGAGATAAGAAAGTGAAAGCAGAAGAGTCAAGAGTTTAATCAAGCTCTCACCTCAGCTGGTGACTTGTGTTAGGCAGGGTTAGAACCAGACAGTGTTTGCATGAGGCTCTTGCAACAGAGGTGGTACCGATTGCATAAGCAGATGGTAACCCATGCAGCAGACTGAGTTTCCAAAATAATATATTTCAGTTTAGTTGCAGTTGATTTAAGCAGATTTAAATGGAACCAAAACAGTCCTACTGTCAACAAAAACAGTTTATTGAGATGAATTTACTAGATGGAGAGGGGTTGGACAGAAAAATGTTGGTACTACACAAGAGTAGATGAAGAAGCTGAGTCTAAAATGAAGTTTCCCCTGTTCCCACCATGCTTTCAGAGTATAAGAACAGTTAACTAGGACAAGTCAAAACCCAGGTGATCCAAGCTTGACAGCTTTGCTTACAGAGGCCCAAATAAGCTTTTCAAACCAGTGAATGAATTGCAGCATAAATCAACATTGCATTAAGAAGCATACTACACTCTCTTCCATTTACAGTCATGCATTAAAATATGCTCCAGATAAAGAAATTTACAGAAAGTCAGTTTTAGAACACTTGTTTGTGTTTGTTTCTTAGGCACTAGGAAATGCTGTAGACTTTTGGTTTTACAAGCACTTTTGTATTTCATTCCCAGATTTCAATATGACTTTAAAGGTCTTGCTTCTCTGACGACAAGCTAGAAGCTCCTGCCAAAGTGTGCTAGTAGAATCACACACCTCATTTCCTATTTAACAACCTATCTCAAGGAAACATAAGTTAAAAAAAAAGAAAAAGGTAGGTCCCCCATAAAACAGCTGTTACTTGCCTGCCAGTCCAGAGTACTACTTGTAACAACATTTTAATCAAGTAGACTTTTGAACTACAGAACAGGATCAAGAAAAAGACACACTATTGGCTATTAACTCTGTAAGGTAGTACCTTTTTTAACTCACATTGTTAAGCCAAACAAACAAGGTTTCCAGACTCAACCAAAAACTTTACATAACCTCAACCACACTAGTCTCTCTCCCTATATCGTTCCATCAGACAGCAGGAGGAGGCAAGGCAAGGCAGGCTTCCAATGTCAACATGTACAGGATGCTTTGTATGAAAAGCAAGGTGATGGGTTTATGTTAAGAGGGGTAACAAGAGGGAAAAGTCAGCCACAGAAACGCTATTAGCTTTGAGATTTCTGTTACTATGTATTCAGCTTTATCCAGGGCTTAACCTGAAACAAAACGTTTTTACATTACTCACTATAAATCTCTTCAACACCAGATTAGCTCGACTGATCTTTGAGGAGGAGTGGGGGAAGAGTGAAGGCTGCTCTGAACAAATGTTTTCAAACATAGAGAAACAGTTCCTTCAGGTTAGAAAGAAGTGCGACCAGTGGCCAAGATAAGCATGCTAGGAAGCTGTCTGATCTATACACTTTCAGACCTGTAATAGTACAGCTTGCCTAGTCTATCATTTCTTCTTCTGGGTGAGTGAATTAGACTGGCAACAGCATTCATTTGCTACTAAGAACTGGCTATGAATTAGAGTATTTCTTAAACACAGTTGTGTCAGCATACAAACTCCATTTCTGCAGGAATAGTATAACATTAAAAACCACACACACAACCATGTGCACTGGAACACAATCTTCTGCTATTTTAATACAGTCAGCACTATACTACTAAGTACACAGAAGGGGCTTTCTTCCCAAGAGACCTTCCAACCAATAACCAACAGACAGCAGAGCAGAGACTCCTTCAATAATTCTTCAATAGTCTTTTCCATCCCGTACCACATTTAGTTCCTGGTCAAAACCCAATAGTAAGCAAGTAATTGTGTATATCCTGTACAAAGGATTTTGAATAACTGAGTAAGTAAGCTTAGTCGACTGAAAAAAATCTTTCAACTTTAAGACCATGCACACTTCCAGATTTGTGAAGTTTCCCATACAGTCTCCTCTGAACACCAGCATGAGACAAGCTGAAGGCAAAGACGGGTGTACATGTGTCAAGTAGTTAACAGATTCTTGCCCTGTCACTGCTCAACTGTCTCATCCCTAAGGATGTATGAAAGTCAAACCACTTTGTCATCTTCTTGCCACTGCATTAAAGGGAAGCGGGATCAGCTGGCAGAAGCACTACAGTTGCTGCCTTCTGTTTGTTTCAGTTTTCCTTCCTAGCCCGGATTTCCTGCAACTGACTTCTCTGACTGTTCAGCAGGCATCTGTTACCTTCTCAGAAGCTGAGGCAGAGGAAGCACTTGCACATTTCTAAGTAAAGAACCCTCAAGCTTAAAAAGCTGCTCAGCATACAAGATGCTAAGAGAGTCATCAAAACCACAGGAAAGCTGCAGTTAGGTCAAATAAGTGAGATGGTTTTCCTAAGATGCACAGAATTGGGCTGAAAGCACCTAGTCAACGTCTAGTGTGAAACTACTTTATTGCAATGTTTCTCCACTAGGAAACAAGAAGCAGCCAGCTGTGAGGATGTCTGTCCAAATAACCAATGGTCTAATGCTAGCAGAGCCGAACAAGCATTATTAAAACACATGCAAATAAATCCAAGGTACTCTCAAAGTGGGAACTATATTTTGCTTCCATTTAAGACAAAGACATCTATGCTTATTTCATTAATCAAGTGGAGAGCTTTAGGACCTTGCAGTCTTTGTAGCAACTTCATGGAAAGCATGGTTATCTTACGGTCACACTCCAGTAAAGACACTACCTGAAAATCTAGCATTACTGTAATAAATAATGTAGAGACACAATAAAGCTGACTACTGGGTTTACTGCTACAACAGCATCAGCTGCAAAGGTTTTCACTCTTCCTATCCCTTTCCTGCCTTCCACCCCAAAAGTTGTAAAAAATAAAATTAAAAAAATAAAAATCAGAAACGTGCAAGTCTTATTTTAAAAGGGCAAATTAGTAGTGACACAGGTGAATAGCTTTCTGAGTACTCAATACAAATAAGAAAGAGTGAAGCATAAACTCCAATGCCCTTAAAAAACCTTTGTGCCAACAAGGCAAGTGTTGATTAAGGAACTGCCCTCTGTCATTCTGCAGTCACGTACACACCACTTAGACAGGCCAGAAGGTTGAAATTCTAACTTAAGTGGCAAGTTATCATAGGTCAACTACCTAACCTGATTTTAACATATTTGCATTACAGTTTGCAGCTGGTTAACAGCAAGTGTAACAGATGAGTGTGTGGTAGGTTGAGGATTCCAGCCAGACTAATGCTCAAGAAGCCAAGGGAGAAGTCGGTATGACCAGTAAGCTTGGTTAGACTCCTTCTCTTTACAGCTGCTTGGCTCCAAACACCGCTTCTGTTTCTTTGGTGTCTGGAGGAAACTCATCAACCTTACTCCCCTCACAGGTGAGAACTGAAATATTTAAGCTGCTGTTTGTCTAGCAAGGTCACACATGTCACACATGATTCTTCAAAGCTTTTTTTTTACTCGTTTGGAGTGGGTTGGGAGTAGCAAAGAGGAGCAGCAATATGAGCATTTGGAGGTCAAGCAGAGAAGTCATCACTGATTAACGTGCTATGTTGGCCAAGCCACCAAAAATACTGTATCATACCTGTGCTTTCCACCTTTACAACGCTTTGCAGAATTATATTCAAATTTCATTAGCTATCACTCACTCACTGCCGGTTTTGACAATCTTATGACTTTCTTTGCAGTCAAAACAAATGTTAACTGTCATCTTTGTTGTTAAGAAGCACCAGAGTTTAGAGACCTGTGATAGGTGCAATGGAGACATTTTGGCACCTGTTGCAACCTCAAAGAGGCACACAGGTCTGGGTTTTGTTTCTCAGAAGTTGGAACCTCTGCTTACACAATATTTGCAAGATGCCGGCACAGAACAAAGTCAGTTTAGTATTTACCAGTTTGCTCAATCACAATCCGTGTCTACCTTTTCATTAAGGCACAAATGTTGCTACAGATCAGCCACTCTGAAGGATTATTGATCTCACAACAGGGGTTGAAAATACAGACCTACAAAGAAACACTACAGATGCACATATGGTTAGAAAAGAAAATCGATTTCAGATTCAATAGAAGCTAAAGAGGCTATGATATACAACTTATTACTAATTTCCTACTCCCTTTTTATCACTCACATTTCTTTCTCTTAAGAAAACAGTGTATGAGGTTTGATTTTAAAACATTTCAGAGGCTATTTTGCACCTAAGAGTGCCTGCGATCCGCTCGAGTTCACACAACACAATGCAGAGGGGAAAAAAAAAAAGAAATAACTTCCTTACTGATTTGACTGTAAGTAGAGCTACTAGGGCAAGGCATGCCTAGGAGGGATCTCTCCTGCCTATAATTCAAATGTTGGTAAGTGCATAACCAAACACTGTAAAATCTAAGAACTCTTACATAAAGACATGATAAAACAACATGGGCATACACAGGAAACAAACAACCAGCCTGAAGTTCCCTGGTGCTTTAAAGAAAAGATGCTAGAACAAGCAAGGCTGATAAGGGACCGTAATCAGAATGAAGACAGGAAATAAAAGAAGACAAAGTTATGCCCTCAAGCCTAAACCATCCCTTCAGAAGATAGAGCTAGTAAAAATGCAGAGTGCATCTAAGTTTGCACGCTAAATTTTAAAGGTTCAGTCTGTTAAGTGTGGCTCTCCTAAGGATGTCTGTAGCACCATAGATGCTTCAGGTGTGACCACAGTGGCCTTTTAATTTAACTGAAGAATGCAATTCTTCCAGCTGTTACCACATTCTGTTACTTGCAGAGCAGACTCAGTTTTTGGCATGTACTCATTTTGGACTGAACAAAACTCAAAGACATACTCCGTGATGCAATTTAACTACATGTCTCCTTTGCTCCGCAGCTGATCAGACTATTGACTGCCACTTTTCCTCAGCTTGCTTCTGGTTGTATGTTACTATGTTGACATCTACTTCCAGTACTAGCAAGGAATACAATTGTTCTGAAAGTCAGGAGCATTGAAAGAAAAGCAAAACAATTAGTTATGTTTAATTAGTATTAATAGCAAAACCAGCAATTTGTTTGAAAAAAGAAAATCTGTAGAAAGTCATCATTACACTGTACTTTCACTGGTTACAGAAGGTATCTTGCAATTACCATGTATACAGTATGAACCAAAGAAGGGGTTCCAAGATATTTTAGGACAACAAGCTCTTGATAACTTGCAAATCTGCTTGCATGCCATGGTCCCGAGAGCAGAGCCTGCCAAAAAATACACCTAGTAGCAGAAGGTAACACAAACATTCAGTTCTAAGGTATCAGAAGGATAACATACTAGAAACACTCAAGGATTAAGTCCGTAACAGGAAAAAGGAAAAGCCCCATAGCAGGAAAATTATAACTTCTGATCGATTACTATTGCTCCATCAGCAGAGAGAGTTGCAGTGCATGCACTATCAGCTTTGTTTAACTATGTTCCAAGAAAGTTCAAACAATTTAATCGTTAAACAGGGAAAAAGGGGGGGAAAAAAAAGAAAACACAACAGAAAAGCATGCCAGCTTACATGTGATTTTATGTGTAGAAACTCACAGAGAAACACTGTGGGGTAATGCAGTTGGACATCATGAGGCATTTCTTCACAGAAAGGGTTGTTAAGCATTGAAAAAGACTACCCAGGGACGTGGTGGAGTCACCATCTCTGAAGGCATTCAAGAAATGACTGCATGTGGCATTTAGTGTCATGATCTAATGGACATCATGGTGTCTGGTCAAAGGCTGGACTCAATCTCAAAAATCTTTTCCAGCCTAATTTATTCTGGGATTCTGTGCTGCCTGTCCTCAGTTCTTTTCTTCTAATGCTGCAGTGGCAATATCTATAACTCATACTCAGACTTCTTAGTCAACAGTGGACAGTGGTCCTACCTTTTGATATTACTTCATCCCTGCTGACCTTAGAGGATGCATAATTCAAGATATAATTTTCCAGCCTAATTTAATAGCTATTTCTCAGGCATAAGCTTTAACTTACACTGTCAAGTTTTTATATGAGAGCTATTAGATGTTGTTGTTAACAACTTAGCAGTTAAAGATATTTCATTGGCAGTCACTTGTCCTTGTCTGATAGATGCTCAGCTTTACTTTGTTCAGCCTATGAAAATGGGTTAATCTTGAAAGGGGGAAGCCAACTGGCATTCCAGCTAATGAATTCAGTCCCCCATTTATATACCCCACAATCAAGACTTTCCATGGAAGGGATCAGGAAGCTAGAGATCAAACCAACAAATTCAAGTAAGTCTAGAATCTCATTTATGCATCTCCTGAAGAACAGAGGAAGGAAGAGATTAGGAAAAACATGATCCTACAAGCTTTACATTGAAAAAAAAAATCACTATACGAAGTGTAAGCAAAAGCCATCATCTGTATTAAATCTTGAACTAACAAAGAACATTTAAACATAGTTCAAGCTTTTAAGAAAACTATAGTTTGCAGACACTCTCAAGAGTACTGCACATATATTTAAACCTTGAGGTAGACGCTTGAAAGTAAAGCAAGGTGAGAAACAATGTGCAGAGAATCAGAGAATATTTTTAGATTTTCATAATAAAACTGACAAGTTCCAAGAATATACAAATCTAGAAGCAACCATCAGCATACTCAAATGCAAACCAAAATCCTGTAAATGCTCCTGTAGGTACTTGTGACTAGAGAGGACATTTTGGTTTTAAAAAAACAGAGGGGAGAAACTGTTATTAATCCTCTTAATTGTTATTTCCTTTAGCATGAACCATGAGCCATGTGTATCCCAGCAGCAGCTATCCTTAAAAAGTCTTCCAAATGTTTGTTCACAGCACTGGCCTTCAAGTCTAAACATTTAGTTTTCTAAAGTTCTCTAACAGACCTGTTTAGAATCTTGTATGCTTTTCAAATAAAGACCTCAACTATTTGTTCTCATACTCAGTATGTTTGTCTTCCCCTGAAGAGAGCCAGCAGTTTCTCTTTTCATTTTATTGCTGCTTCAAAAGTAACCATTTTCATTCATCTTCAAATTCTTCCCTTTCTTTTCACCAGCCTTGATGTTTATCCATGGGAAGCATTTAATTTTTTGATGACCATAGCAAGCTAGTAAAAGATTTCCAGGTAAATAAGATGCAGCCCAGGGCTGGCAAATCTTTGCTCATGTGAATACGGACATGAGGGTCAAGAGGGCACCTCCTTGCATGAATAGCTCCTTTATCATTAAGCTGATGTTTCACAATCAGGATGGAGCAATAAAGAGTAAAAGTAAGGAGCTGGAGAAGAGGGAAATGACATTTGCTTTGGTCTTCAAAACTTATTCCTACAGCAGGGTAAGCAAAGGTGTCATCACTGTGGATCTCTGCTTTGTCCCCCCCTTCCTAAAGAGACCCAGGACTCAGGTCCACTGAAACAAGTGGCCATAGAATTTTATCAACAGACAAAGGTATTACAGTACTTTCAAGATTCTACAATGACAATAAATATGGTGTCATAACATCCATATTAAAAATGTTAATTTTTGCAGGTATTCCACAAAGTTGTGAGACATTTCTTTTCCAAAGTAGTTGTACATAGTGAGGAGAGATTACACAGTTCCTTGTGTCAATACACAGTAGTGCTTGAGGGTCTTTGGAGACTTAAATAAATTGCCACATGAAGCAGCTCAGCCATGTTTCCATTTGGTCAATCAGCTTTACCAAGAACATGGGCAGGCAGCAACCAGCCTATACACTGTCCAGAGTGAGTCACCTTTATAATCAGGGTCTAATAGTATTGCTTCAAGACTGTTTAAGTACTTTCTTTACTCTTATAGTTATGGTAAGTAATATGGCACTCACAACAATCAAAAGCAAATGGATTCTTCACACAAGAGACTTCTAAAAGCTGTTTTTAAACAAGTTTATTTTTAGGCATTTCTCAGGATTGGAGAAAAAGGCTTTCTTTTTAGCATATCCCACAATATTCTGCTTGCAGTTTTCTGAAAGTGTGTTAAACACATTTCAATAAACATTTGTTATAGTGTATTTCTAGGGCAATACATCGTGAAATTTTTATAAGAGAATACAAACTTTAGACAGTATTTCACCCCATACAGCTCACTTTGTAATCACTTATACTGTTGGTATAGAGATACTGGTCTGCATAGGAGTTGAGAATCTGAGCTGATGATCTACTTGTCTTTTTAAGTACTTCAGATTAATACTAGAGATCTAGTTTTGTAGTCATTCCACACAGAGTTTCCATTGCACTTACAGCTAAAATTAGGCTTAAAGGAACACACGAGCTAACCTGGGTGGGGAACAAGGGCAGCAGAGAGACCGGTCTCTGAATAAGTCAGTCCTTGTCACCTTTCAGGCTGCTTCTGGAAACAAAATTGGTATTGTTAGTTCAACTTGAACATTCCTTGACATCCTTGCATTTTACTAGCAACCATTTAAAATTGTAAAAAAATTGATGAAGAAATTTATCCAGTGTGTTTTAAATGGGGATATTAAAAGGAACATCGGGGAAATAACAGCAAAGCTCATGTGGCTCTGTAGAGTGACGTGAGTGTCAGTGGAAACCAAAAGCAGAGTGAAAGAAAAGGCTCCAAGATGAAGCCACTTGTAAAAAAAGAAAAAAAGACACAACAGCCTAGAAATGAGTTAAACCATGCAAAATCCCAAGAACAAGTTCAGGGAGTTCATGGAAGAGGCTAGAGGAAGAGGCTCAGAGGAACAAGACAGAAGTGGAGACGGGGCATTAAATGCCCATTTTCAAATCAACAACATTCTGGGTTTATCACAAGAGAATAAATGTGAAGGTTTAATATGAGAATGATCAGAATTTGTGAAAGAGAATAGATGTTAGTAATGTTTTAAAGAGTCAGCAGAACCCAACAGAAGCAGCATTGACAGTGAGAAAGGACAAAGACTATTTCTGATATGTTTTACAGCTTACTCAGAACAGAATCCTGATACCCTTACATGATTTCTCCCACCACATTTTGCTTCAGCTAGATTAGATTTCACCATTCTTCTCTATAAGGAATGCCACTCCACCCCTTCCCATCACTTCTCACATAGAAGTTGAATAAGAACAGGAGCAAAACTACAACTCTGAAAGAAAGCAGGCAGTAAAGTTTCCAATAAGTGAAATAAAGCAAGAGTGAAATAAAGGCAAAGTAAGACTTACATTTTAGCTAAATTGAGGTTAGGACAACAACAGAATATCTACATGGGATCATCAGACCAGCAAGACTGGACATGGAAAGTAGGATATGATTGGAAGTAGTACAGAGGCAAAACTCAAACCATATGAATATGAGATGATCACTAGGAGCTAACATGTACTGAAGAGGGAAGGTCCTCAACATCTTTTCATTGTCATCCTGTATTTTAAGAAAAATCTTTCTTCCACTTCAGGATTAATTGTGGTAGG
>VYXB01009803.1:0-96924 GCA_013397135.1 Pachyramphus minor | reverse complement strand
GGGGGGGGGGGGGGGGCAGGGAACAAAAACGAATTAATGATTCCCTCATACCAACATGAATTTCATCCTAAATTTAGGCAGAACGTAGATTTTGCATTATGTCTGCAGCAAGTTAAGCATGACAGCCTTCATGCACATCCAATCCAAATGAGGACTTTAAAACAGGTTTGGGGTATAACCTAGAGTAAGATTTCATTAAGATTCCAGAACAGCAAAAGCATACTCAAAACACATAGCACATCTTTCATTTTCCAACGTCCCTTAATAGTTTCAAGCCTCCATCCACCTGTTCCACTTGTACACGACAAATACACACTTAACAGGGTCCTAGAATGGTAACAATAAAGACACCACCACCAGAAAGCTCTGCTATCTGAAGCAGACAGAAGGCAGCCACCAACTGAAGAAAGAAAACTTAAACCACAAACTTCTAGGATCAGGAGCCCATACTCTCCTAAGCTTATACTGTATTGATTACACCAACAGAATTAATGAGCCACTTTCCAATTCTTTTGTATTTTAGCATTTTAACAGACTTTTAATGAATTTGAAAATAAAATAATATATTTTTTAAACCAATCCAAAACACAATGAGCAGAAGATTTACTTGGTATAAACATTTCTGAACTAAAGTCCCAAATGATTCATTCTCACCACTGGAGCCCCACATATCCGGGTAGCCTGTTTTCCATGGTTCACCATCGCTTGCCACCACGTTTTAATAGATATCACATCCATAAAAAGGCACAAAGCAAGTTTATACTGCTCTTGGAACTTATACATGCTATCGATTAACACTTAGTTTTGAAGAGACATTCTGCCAGGTGAGCGAGACAGGGCGATTATCAACTCCTTACGGTTTAGAAAGAAGTCAGTCTCCTAAAGTATAACAGCGCAAGAGTTGCGAGCATCCCTCCGTGCGAGCCCTGCACCCTTTCCCCCAGTTACCCCGACTGACCTCCGGGACCCCCAGGCACCTCTTCAGCATTTAAGTAAGGAAGGGGGAAAAAAAAACAAACAAGGAGAAGGAAATCAGAACAAACATAAAAGGATCGAGACACTTGGCTTCACCTTCCCTTCCCCGCAACACACCATCCATTGAGGCAGAAGGAATCACCCGGGGTTCTACAACAAGCGCCGCATTCACGAGCGCGGGCTGAGCGGCGGGCGGGCGCTCCGGGCGGGCACCCCGGGCCGGCCAGCCGGCACCGAAACCAACGCTCTGCTCCTTCAGTACTCGGGGGGATCGAGAAGGAAACGCGGACCCATTTATTGGCTCTATCGTTAAGAAGTTAGAAACTACTAAGAGGTTTTCCTACGCTCCCGCTGGAGGGGCAGTTTTTCGGCACCGGGCTTTGTGAAGGCACAGTCGCGGTCGGGCTCTGCCGGGAGCCGGCTGCTTTCCCTGCCCGCCCGCGGGCGCGGGATTTTCCGCTCCGGGGCGCCCCGCAGCACCTGCTGCTGCTGCCACCCGGCACCCCCGGGCCCGGGCCCGGCCCCCGCCCCGGCGGCACCCGCTGTACCTGCAGGATCTTGTCCAGCCCTTCCTGGCCCAGGCAAGGGAACTGCTTGAGCAGCTCCGTCTTCTGCCGCTTGTAGTCGTCGGTAGCCGAGCGCCAGTGGGGCTCCTCCAGCACTTCAAAGATCGCGGCCCCGATGGACAGGTAGAAGATGATGGCCGAGGTCAGCAAGGGGCCCCTGTCCACCATGGTGCCGCCGGGAGGGACGGAGGGCGGGCGGGCGGAGCGCGGCGGGCGGGCGGGCCGGGGCGCCTGCCCCGCGCTGCGGCCGTGGGTGCCCGAATCAGCTCTGTCCTTCCCCTGACAGCTCTGCCTGCCCGCGCTGTCCGCCTTGCCTCCTCTCCTGGCTTCTGCCGCGTTCCCTTAGTCTTCCACACTCCCCTCCCACTCTCTTCTCCTCCCTCCTCCTCCGCTCCGCTGCGCTCCGCTCCACTCCCCCCGACTGTCTCCTTCCCCCAGTTCTCTCCCCTCCCTCAGCAGCGATTTGAATCTGGTGCTCTCCCGCTTCCTCTCCCCTCCCGCCCGCGCATGCGGGCCCGCCGCCGGGGGAAAGGCCGGCGGGGCGCCCAGGGCACTCCCGGAGCCGGCCCGCGGCGAGGGACGGGCGGTCCCCGCGGAGCGGGAGAGCGGCAGTGGGGTCCGGCCAGCGCCCGCCCTCCAGGGGCCGCCCAGGGGAAGGGGAGTGGGGCCGCGACCTCCCCTCTTCCCCGCTGCCCGCAAGGCTGCCGCGAGCCCGTGTGGGGGCCGAGAGGGGAGCCTGGCCCTGGCCACGTGCCCCCAGAGCGTGGCTGGTCCCTGCGCCCGGAGCCCTGCGTTGCCGACCGTGATTTCCCTTGACTCGGGGGAAGAAGGTGTAGTGTCGCTCAGTTTTATTTTACTTTTTCCCTCGTGCTGGCAGGTTCAGCGGAACTTCTCGTTTTCGACGCCGGCAGGCTGTGAAACGAGGGCTGTGGCTTTCCTGGGTGCGCGGAACGGTGGGGGAAAGGTGAGCAGGAGCTCTGAGGAGAAAAGAAGAGGTCTGTCGGCAGGTTTCACCGCTTCCCCGAGACGTGTGCGTTACAGATCCTTCAGAGCAGACACTGCATCTCCGTTTCTTCGTGCATTTTGTACCTTTAATAAATGTTCCTATCCATGCTCTCTGTGTGTTTGGGAGTGAGGGAGAGGTACCGGGTAGTGATTTTCCATGACATACTCAAGCTCCCTTCCAGACTGAAGCTTTCTTGAAGCTCACCCTGTTTGTGGAGCATCCACGCTGCTGCATGTTCACACTTCCAGGCAGGAGAAAGGCAACCCGACTGCTTTAAATTAATAGGGCTGGAAATGGCGTTAAATGGGGCTGGGAGAGGATATAGCAATGTGCTATGCACCCTGGCAAAGTGCTTCTGGTGCAGACACAGTTCATCTTACAAACACTGGTTTTGTGCGGGTGACTTGTTTTCTTCCTTTTCCAGCCCCCCCAACAGGAAGTAAACACTCAAGAAATAGAGTAGTTCATACCAATTGCATCAACACTAAGGATTTTGGGATGTATAGGTACATCAGTTGGAGTACACAAACCAAATGGCCAGCTGAAATTTCTCCTGCAGACATAGCTGAAACAGGAGGAGGGGGAATGGAGGAAAATGGACAAGTGAAAGGAAACAAGTAGAAAATATTCAACAGAGTATGAGAAAATGAAAAGGAAAGCACATACAAGTAAGAGGATCATGCCTTAGTTAGAAGGTATGTGAAGACAGCTGTCTAGAAGTTTCAGTCATGCCCGATAGATGCTCATGTGAAAATGCCCACAGGAAACTACATGGTCCTTAAGCAGTCCTTCCTGCTAATGTGTATAGTGCCCAGTAAAATACATCTGCAGAGGTTCCTGATAGCCTAAAAGCAGGACTAAGAAACTACAAAATCCACAAGCATGTTAAGCGATCAGTCTTTGCATGGGATTCCCCAGTTTTTTAAAAGCAGAGAAAAGGATTGCCAAACTGCAGTAGTTTAAAAAAGTCATTTATATATGCTGGAGGAAATAGCAAGAAGAAAGCACCGTAATAAACATTTTAAAGATAATGAGTGTCGTAAGGAAACTACACTAACCTTTTTTTTTATTAAGGCAAAAATGGGGGGATGCTTCACGAAGTTGTAAGGCAGAACTTTGAATTCAAAGGAAAAGAAGAATCTCATGATGCATAATTAGCCCATGAAAATTATTCCCAGGTGTTATCAGTTGGCCCAAGATCTTTGCAAAATTTGAAAAGCCATTGGCCACATAAATCAATAATGTGAGCATCCATCATTGCTTCACTCACTAATTTAAAAGTAAAGTTCAAAATCCTAAGGTGTATAAATACTTACAGCAAGTGACTGAAAGTGTTGAAGAACTCTTTCAATAGGCAAACTATGATACAATTTTCCTTTTTGTGCTCTTGCACCTTCTTCTGAGTCACCTGCAAATGGTTAGGTTATTCCAATAGCAGCATCAGTAGCCTGACACGTTACAGCAATACTACACTTGTGTGTTCCTGACCCTGAACATCTGTGCTTCGTAAGGGCAAGGTATTTGATTAAATTTTGAAACTGTACTCTTCTCCATCTGTCTTTAAGTCTCTAAAGGCCCATTTATACATTGAAACAGTATCTTAAAGGCACAAGGAATGACACGAATGACCCTGAACCCACTGCAGTTATAGAGCACAGACAAGCAAAAACACTTTCAGGCATTTTATAGAAAGTTTGCTTGCAAATTTAATTCGACGTTTCTACTTTCCACTCTAAACTCCCAATCACTGATTGCGTAATTAGTGCTCTCAGTTAACTGAGTCAGTGTTTAAAAACAAACAAACCTGTACATCACATACCATTTTTCCCTGTGTTGAAATGCTATTGCACTTTTTAGACTGTCTTCTTGCGTTTCTCTGAGTTTCAAAGAGGTGAGCCTGGTGAGGAACAACATCCAGAAGAATAGTTTATTCCCCAGGGAACCATAATCAACTATTCCTACAAGTAGAGGTGATCCACTGAGTATCAGTAAACTTCTAGCAATTAGATAATTCACTTTGATCCAGAACAAATTATAAGGTATAATTTCATGCTGCTGGCCAAGGGAGTGTGGCAAGATGGAATGTTTTCTGTAGCTGGCCTCTCTTTGCACCTCCTGATCCAAAATGCTTCTCCTGACCTCATAAAAGATCCCATATCCTTTTATTCATGGCCCTTTTCTCCTCTTTGTTTCCCTTGGATTAAACAGTATCCCTATTGTTAACCCACAGCACCTGCCACATAGGCCCCACAACTTTTCATGCTAGGCTAAGTTAATGAAAAGGCTGGGGTTATTCACTCACAGGCTTTTAAATCTCATTAAAAATCAAGGGAGAACCAGCAGATAGCACTGTGGTGAGCAATACTACAAGTATCAATCATTCGTATTATTTGCATAGGTCATTATTTCAGGCTGTCCAGTGCAGAAGGAAATCTCTTTCATCCAAGATGTATGTCTAAGATACATTTGCTTTACAGATGTTTCCTGGAACAGCCTGAAATAAATGAATAAATGTCAGAGTATGTTTTAGATGGAGCAACTAAAAGACATTATTTGGGCAAAGCAAACCTGTCATGTAATGGAAAGACTGCATGTTGTAGTGAGTATGAACTATGAGCCTCTCTTCAAGCCTCTGCCATTTTTCACTTATAATCTGTTTTTGCCTGGTTGATGACTGTTTTCAGTGCCTGTCAACTCTGCATCTTTTACTTTTCCTTATCTGTTGAAATTTGGACACCTCAACATTGCCTTCAATGTTATACGTGTACTATCAGGACTACCTTAAGCAGTTTAGCATCTTTGGTGCAGTCTAGTGCACAAAGATAGGATAAGGCTGGTCTGCAGATGATGCAGAATTTTATATGAGATATTTGTAGAAAGTTAAAAAGTTCTCCATGGGATTGTTCATACCTTTTGGCTTAAGTATTTACACAAAGCAATTTTATGCCCTGAATGTAGAGTAACACATAGTAAATCATAATGAAAAGTAATAAAAACCTTTACAAAAACAACCTGCATACCACTGCAACAGACTTCTTCACTCATAGACAGATAATGAGTGAACAAACACCACATGACAGATGTTAGTCATGTTGCTTAATGAATAACTGGTGATGAGTACAATACCTGTGTGGAATGGCTTTAATAAGTTCAAGGAAAAATATGCATTTGGATCATCAGTTTTCCACTGAGATACCTGCAGTGCTCAAGAGAAATGTCTTCATCAGGAAGAAGCCTAGGTATTTCAACATTTTTTCTGCATGTATTTCCTTGACTGCCTGTTCCTCAGCCATCCACAGAAGTCACTGGATGATGAAACACGTTTTCCTCCAAAATACTTTAAAAAGAAATGCTTTGGCCTTCTCCTTCTGCTCCGCCATGGCCTCAGTGGTAATGCCAAACAGTTTTATGACAGTCCTTCACACTGACATTCATGTCAGTGGTCTAAGCAGTTCAGCACACAGTTCTGCAAAAAACCCCAACTTGTGCAATGTCAGTCTGGACTGGGTTTTACCATCATGATACCTGAGCACATTTCTGCTCTAGATAGTGTGCCTAAGAATAGCTGAGCACCATGGTAACACAGTCAGTGAATATGCAACAATCTGTTATTTTGTTATGTAAAACATCACTGTCAAATCTTATTTTTGTGTCATTAAGAAGGAGTTAAATTTTATTTGTCTATAGTAATATGGATGAATGCCTGCACATTGCTCTGAGATTTGTTTCCTGAACCAGTTTAAATTAACTTTTATCAATCTCGTGTCATGCAGTGCCCACAGTGCATACCTTCTCCAGTGTTACTGCCTGAATGTGATAGGGGTAGATTACAGGGGAGAATTCAAGGAGCTGTTAGTCTCCCCCGTCTCCCAGATGGGTTGCACGGTTCCATATCTGTGTGGCAGGTTGAGTAATGAAAGACCTTGTGTGTGATTGGGCAGCTCCCAAATCTATGTCGGGCTTCTTTCCATGCACAGTGCGTAGCACTCACGTTTTGTTAGTCAACATGCCTGAAGAGCTGGTCCCACCTACCTCTCTTCCCTTTATAGAAGCAAAGTCAGCACATTAATTTTGGCAGAGGAAAAGCAGAGGGGCGGTTGATGGCTTTTTTTTTTTCCTCCTGGGTGAATAGAGCCTTGTGGATAATAAATGAAGACAGCTATACACCCAAAAAACATTGAAAAGGATCATATTCTTATCATCTCTTCTCCTGTTCCAAACCCTACAGCAACAGCTTGTGAGGTTAATTTGGGTCTTATCTAGGGAAAAAAAAAAGATTGAGTAAGTGAGAGAGTTGGCTACAAGCAGTTAAAGGAGTATGGATTTTTCAGATTTTTTTTTCTATGGACATTAGTTGCTTTTGTGCTTGGTGTCCTGGAACGAAAGAATGTCCATGGCCCATGCTGTTTCTATGCATGTTCCTCTTCCTTCTATGCTTAGAGGAGTTCTGGAAGAAAACAAGACTTCCTGGCATAGTCTACCTCCACAGGCCCTTTGCCTGTCATGTGGTCCTTTATGGTCCCTCCTCCATCATGTGTGGTATTGGGAAAGAAGACAGCAAAGGCTAAGCCCTAACACCCACAGCTGTGCTGCAAGAGAAGGGCTTGCAAACTGTTAGTAGCTTTTAACTTATACTTGCTACCCTCCTAGGCCATCATCAGGAGAGATATTAAGAGGGTTTGGAGGAACTTGGATTTCAGTGTTTGTTGCCTTCCAATGGTGCCTCCCACATGCCAAAACCCAGTGTAGAAGTAGCAAGCAAATCCAGGTCACTCGCAGATATGATTCTAGGGAGGCAACTTGGCACAAAAATGACTGAGTTAGAACACCAGAAAAAAATCCACCTGGTCTAGTGCTTCAGTCAACAGCAAGACTCATGGTGAGCATCATGGTCTCGGCAGTGACTTTATAGGGACATATATGTGGATGGTCACATTAAATTGCAAGATAACCTGTGGCTGAGGTTGTAAAGCAGGTCAGATGCTGGAGGTTTTCCTTGTATCGTGCAGCACCTCAGCAGTGCTCTGTTCATTGTTCTGTTTCAGAGTTGGAACAAAGTCCTGTGAAGGTGAGGCAGCAGTGAGTGAATGGGAGCAGATTCAAATTGCCCACGTTGCTGCTCTCCATCTTCCTTCCATGGGGAAATCCTGGAGCCTCAGGTCAGACTCACAATGGTGCCAACAATGAGGTGTAGGAGAGGCTTGACAGGAAGCAGAGTTAAGGGAAGGCAGAGAGCATAAGAATAGACAACCCCTAACTATACCTGTGCATCTGCAAAAATCTCTGAACCAGCTGGGTAGGGACAGAGAGAGAATATGGGGAAGGGAACACTGAGCCCATCAAGATAAAGGGTGCTCTCTAAGGGCATCCAAACAGAGGTGAACATCCTTAACTTTGTTCATTCCAGAGGACCATCTGAGGCTGATTGTCCCCAGTGCATACGTGGGTTATAGAAACTAATGGTTAGCAGTCTGTTAGAGGTTTCACAACTCATTTCCTTTGAATATTAGTTATTTCTTTTGCCAAAGAGAGGCAAAAAAGGGGGGAGGAGGAAATAAAAACTAAATGGGCTACTTAATTTATTTTGTATGATCAAGTCAATAGGCAGATGAGTGAACTCTGCAGATGGCGTTGCTTCAGACAGAAAATTCAGTGCTTTCCTTGCATGTGGTTTTTTTTCAAGGTTTCTTTGGAATGAGGAATTGTGTGCAAACAATGGGACAAATCTGCAAACGCTCACTCATCTCAGCAGCCAAGAACTCTCACTGATGGGGGATGCTTGTAAAAATAAAGATTCTCCAGGCTGGGGAGCCTGGCTCTTAGGTCTGCTTCATCTTCTGTGCTTGCTTCATTCCCTACTCTCACCCCCAATCTTTTGCAATTCAGTGACAATCAGAGTTAATAAAGGTGTGTCTGTGATCCTATAAAGCAATTTGCATCATCATCTTTTGTGATGAAATTTTCACAGGGGAAGGAGGAGCCAGCAGCATTTTGTCCAAGTAAAGGTTGCCCTGGCAATATACCAAGAAGCCTGAAGACCTTAGTTTTCGTAAGAGATTTGATTACCGCAGCCCATATCTGAGTGCAGAAATGTGTCCTGCAGAAACTACACTCCCCCACCCCTTCACTCCCCCTCATCCAAGATAAGTCTAAAATTAGTCTGGAGCTTACAGTCTTGCATTACTGCCACTGTGTCATAAGCACATGGACAGGCTTCGGCTGCCTTGCTGAAATTATTGTACTAGGTCTACAACAGATCACATGACACCTGCCTCTGCCCTACCAAAAACATCATTTTCTGTAGCTGGGTTGAAGAAGCTGTGCTGCTTTCACTGAGCAGAAGTGGCCAGAACCTGCCAATTGACGTTAACTGTGTTGTATGTTATTTCAGTGTGTGTCTATTATAAACAGATGACAATGCAACTTCCATTTTGACTAAAGGCACTGATAATCAACATAGAGCTATTAAAACATGCCAAATAAGTAATCCTTAAGCCAGATCAAGAAATGAACTGTCAGAAACGTCTTTCTTCTGCTGTTCTGTCTAGTGCAAATACAGCAGCCTTCCTTAATAAAGAAGGCCTTATTTAGTTCTGGGCTTGTCTCAACACTAGTCTTTTACAAGTACTTCGGACAAGATCACTAAACCTGCATGTATCAACTGAAGGCATGCCTCCCAAATATCCTTCTAATACTGAGAAAGGCCCTAGTTACACAATTATACATTAACTAACAAATATTTATTCTCAGCTGTGGGAAGTGAGTTATTTTGCCGCTCTCTTTTGGAGTGTTCAGGTGCCTTGTATGACATTTAGAGAGATTAAATTCCTTTGCCCCCCTTTTAGCTGGACTGCTTGTAGGGCATGCTGCAACACTGGCACCCAAATCTGCTTGGAGAACAATCTGGAAAGATTAAAATTGGAATATTTATTACCATGATAATGTGTGGAAATCTGACACGGTAGGAAGTGTAGGAAGGACATTACTGAGGCTCATAGCTAAAGCAGAGAGGGGATTTGGATATCCGTCATTACTACAGGACAGTGGGAAAAGCTGATGTGGTGCCTCACTGGCAAGACCCAGTGGGGAGGCTTCTACTGCCAGCAGCTGGGCACTGGAAGAAAGGGTGGGATGGAGCCTGCAGGAAAGGTTGTGCAGGCTGACTGCCAAGGGAGGCCTTCACTGATTGTGTTGTAGGCAACAGGGCCACATGATGAAGAGATACTGAAGCTATCATTTTCATTTTCCAGAACAAAGTTCGCTTTCATGTCTGGGGTGACTAAACTAAAATGTGTTTTCTCCATTTAATCTTGATGCCAACTCATATCTGTTTCTGAACAGAGATCCCAAGTTTTAAGATCCAGTTCAAATCTGAACTTTTTCTTTCCTTATGGTCTCCCCTTTGTGGAGAATACCGCTGAGTCTGGCAGTTTTCCATATCAGAAATCTAACATTGTCTACTTAGATTGTGGTTTAGACATAAAGCCTGAATTCAGTCCTGTGTGGATAGAAGGATTTAATATCTTCAAACGGTGACACAGAGAGAGAAAGAAAGGAAGACTAAAATTGCCTTGAATAACATAGACAGAATCTGGCAGTGCTAGGGATCAAAAACCTCTTGGTCTTTTTGATGTGAGACTTTTGCAGTTCAACACATGCTTTTCACAACAATTGAGTACCCTACCTCAGGACCAGGATGAGGGGTAAGGAAGAGATCACATTAGCAGCTTGACAGTTTGCCAATGCATACAGAAGCAATATGCACCTTTCAGTCCGTCCCGGCAGTGAATTATGTTTTCAGCTGTACCTTGCAGAGTGAATAGAATATAACTATAACACTGTCCAATCTGTTCCCCCAGATGCACTTCTTTCCAAAGAATACAGTGTACCATGCAGTAATGAGGGCGTTCAAATAACAATGGAAAGAATGACTCTGATATTCCCCTGAACTAATTTCAAAGCTGCATAGCCAGTTCTCTGCCTTTTTTGGTCAGTCTCTTTACACCATTTATGCCTGGTTTTAAACAGACTGAGTAGGAGAAAAGATTCCAGCACACCTGATCCAACTTTTAAACTTAGCTCCACAGAAAGGCAGACATTATGCATTCATGGAGTAAAATATCAGTAGAACTTTCCCTCCTTCCAGTACATTTATGTTTCTTAAAACTACGCAAATGCTATGTTGGTAAAGTAGGTAAGTGTGAGAGGTTACACATAAACTGGAACATAGGGCACAAAAAGTCATATCCTTCTGTAACACTGAGTATTATCTCACATATGGGAGGCCACTTTCAGGCAATATATCAGAACTCACAAATCCTCCTTTAGGCACCTGTAAAAAACCACTGAAACCAGCACAAGCCACCTGCAACTTGCAAAACCCTCTGCTGAAACAGTCACAGTCACAAAGCTGAGCTATGAAATCCTCTCTACGAAAAAGGCCTCCAAACTAGAAAGATTTATTATTCTTCTGGGAGCAGTTTTAGGCATATAACTTATTCCCATTGAGCTGTGACAGGTTCTCATATTCTGGTTCTTCTCACAGTATCTTCTCTACAGTTAGTCCTGCAGCCAGCTTGTTTTCTAGCTGGACAAGCTGCCTCTTAGGTAATATCAGCACTTGTTGGGCCAACAGGGAATTAGATACATATATAGAATAACAGTAGTAATACTGGTATATTCTTTATTCCTTGTATTGACTTTTTCTCTGAAGGACTGTGCACAGCCCAATACTGAGTGAATTTCAGCCCTGTGTGTAGGGCCAGGATATGGTTTCTACAACACCTGAGTTCTACATAATGCTCAGGTGGGCTCTAAGTGGGAGATAACTCTTGTTACAGTTCTGCACATGGGCAAATTTTGCTTAAAGAAAACGAAATATTATTTGGGAAGAGTGAGAATATTTTTTTTCTTTTCATTCTGAAAAGGACCACCAAAGCCTTTCTGCCCACTGAACTATAAGGACAAAGAACGAAGGTTGCCACTACTATGGTGGGGAAAAGGTTTTACACCATCACTCTGTCGTGTGTGAGTGGTCCATCTTCATGTATTGTTCATGCTTGGACAGTGAATTTCTGTTCAGAAATGTTCCTGCTTGAATGTCTGCTACATGCAGTGATAGTTAATAGAACATTGTGTCATACATGGTGCCTGGCACAAAGCATTGGTCTGCCTTTCCAACCTGCTGTGAAAGTTGCAACCAGTTGTGTACAGTGGCTGTGATGACATGAGTGAAGGCTCCCAAGTACACTTGCTGAACCAAATACATTTCTCCAAAAATAGTGTCTTGCAATAAGACAAGTGAAAACCATCAAGCCTCTCACTGAAAAACAGACAGGCCATTAATTCTTTCAAAAAAGTCATTTTTGTAGGGGATAGATACAAGCCCTCCATACCTCTAAAATCCTCCAAGTCTTACAGACAGACAGGTCTAATTCTAACCACTGTGCCACATGTATTTTATCCTCAACACAAAACAAGTCTGGCTCAATCCTTTGCAGACCTCTGAACTGTTAAAAGCCTGGAACTGCAAGGCTCCCAAGTAATTGCATCACGTGAGAGGGAAGGAGGTCAGAGGGAATCATCTCTTGAGAATGCATGCCCACATCTCAGCTCCTAATCCTGATCTGGCACTGGGCATGTCAGATCACGCATGGAGGAGATGCACAGGGCATGCCACTGCTGGCAGGCGCGTGCTGCTTAACAAGGTTGCTTTGAATGCTGGTCCCTGCAGGTTCTTCTCCACCTGCTCCAGCCCAGGGCTGGAGCACTTCCTCTCTGCAGCCACAGTGCTGGCAACAGCTCTTACTTTGGGGGTGCTACTGACAGGGATGGGTGGAGAAGGATGGTGCTACCAGCCGTGGAGGAGCAGCAGCAGAGTGAATCTCACTCAAACTGCCTCAAGGCTCAACAGGATTCCTCTTGGCATCTACCAGTGGATCATGTCACTGCCTTCACAACCATAGAAATGTTGACCAAGGTTGACTTATTCTTTTAGAAATAGAGACATTTCATACAGTGAATTGTGTATTTCATGGATGTTATTTGGCTTGCCAAATGGCTGTAACCTGTCAGCATTCAGTTTTGCCCTAGGTCAGCCCAGGGCCTTCTCTTTTCTCCTAAAAATGCTGTGTCTTGTACCTTATTGCTGAAAGATTGGTTTGTGCATGCTTGGCTAGAGAGATTCTTTTAATGAGAATCTTATACATGCAGGTTACTAAGCTCCTTGTAGCTTCATCACAAGGCAAATATTGTCTTCTTTCCCCTAGAAAAATATTGAAATTGTCAAGGGATTAGCATATGTTACAGAACTAAAAAAAATTATAGAAAGGAGGCCTGAGAATACGCTAGTTCTTTGGGTTCCTGTGTTTCAGAGCCAAAGTTCTGAAAAACACTTCTGTTCAAACACAGAAACTGCGGTTCTCTGAACTCTCAGAAGGGTGTCAGCAATAGCAAAAGTGTGAAAGAGGAGAGGAAATCTCATGGCGCCGGCTGAAGGAAGGAGAGGCAGTGAGATGAATACTGCCCCTTCAACCAGCAAGAAAAAGAGGAACCACCAGCTCTGTTTCTAAACCACTAGCTCTCTTTTCTGTGCTAACAGGATACTCCTCCCAGCCCTGCTTCAATTTAAATTTGTATTTCAGAGAAATAAATGCAAAGCCCCAGGTGAGGATTAATTTGTATCACAGAAAATGAATGGAACCCATGAAGTCAGGAAAAAATTACTTGAAAAGGGTTGAGTTTCATTGCCCTCACTCCTCTTTGAGCTTACTGAAGTTCAGATACATTCAGAACTGGAGTTTTGGAGTAGGCCCATATCTGTTATCAACTTACTTAACCTCTGTTGTCGTGGGTTGTTTATTACAAAATAGTGTGCACAAGATATTAGTCTAGATAAAAATGTAGAAAAATGAGATGTGAGTACAGTGGCCGTAATAATTTCATTGTTTAAAATGCTTTAAATAGTATTCTTAGGAAAGCTGAGGACAAGCACATGTGAAGATATAGCGCTTAAAACACTGAACTTTAACCTTGTATGTCTGCACATTTGTACAGATAACAATGTCATAAACTCAAGCACTCTTAGATTCAGTCTGACTGGGTTCAGCTGTATAGCTGTGGACAGAATATATTTCAGCAAGTTGGAAGTAGTACAAAATGAGCATGGACTGAAAAGGCTTTTACTCTGTTCTGAGTTGCAAAAGGAGCAGGATTTGGCCCAAAAATATACTATCAGAAGCTCTTTAAATTAATGTAGTAATAGAATATTGTGATTTTATTCCCTTTACCTAATGCTCTCAAATTAATTTATAAGCATTATTTAGCACTAACTATGGCTCTCAGTTGTGGAAATGTGTTTTTACAGGTAACTCTGATATGGTCATGTGATTTACCCTAATACACAAAACTCAAAAAAAAACCCCCAAAACCAAAATCCAATAAAACAAAAGGGATCAGGGAGGGGGAAGCAAGAAAAGGCCAGGAAGTCAACTGAGATTGGAACTCGAGAGTTTTGCCTTCTATTTCTGCTGAACAATATTCTCTGTCACCATCATCCTCACTAATTTACCTGACCAAGAGGATATCAAGTTACACATTGCCATGGCTCTACATAGTATTATTTTTGATATTTTTTATTTGCCTTCTTTTTGAATGCTTAGCAGGTTCCCTCTGGGAGGATATTAATGTCTCCCCTCAGAGAAGCCCAAATTGTATTATTGTACTCAAGGAATAGTTTCTGAACCCAGTTGCTCCTTAGATATTAGAATAGGCTGTATCTCTCAAGCCATCCGTTTTTTGACTTTCCCAAGCATTGGATGCTTGTGCAGTGTTTTGTGTACATATAATTACAATGAAGCAATTGAAACACGCTTAAAAAGGTAGTTTTATAAAAGATAGTTTTATAATAAGTCTCTCTGTTGTTGTTACTCAAGTGAGTAACAGTTTACTGTTCACTGCAGTGAACTTCAACTTCTGGCTTATCATAAGAACCTAGAAATGTATGAGTCTTTTCCTAGAGGAAAAAAAAGATACTGGCAAATTTGTAACTGAGATGATGTTGAGAAATGTGCACCCATTAAAGGCTGTGAGTAGGAAGCCGGGTAGATGATAGCAGACCAGTGGTTACTGAGAGAAAGATGCTCTTACAGTTTCCCCACCCAGTAAAGGCTGGGTCCAAATGTTTGTTGTCAGTTGCTAGACAGCCCATAACTTGACACAACCAGGCAGTGATGTCAGGGCTTCAAGGCTAATAGGAAGCTAAAATCTTGCCAGCATTTTTAGTTAACCTCTTCTTATTACAGATTGATGGCACAAAGCAAACTTAAGTCAATGTTTACCTCTACTGTTAAAAGCAAGGAGAAGAGGAGAGGACAGTTGGTGGCTCTAAGGGGGCTTGATAGCCAAAGACTAATGTCCTTGTAAATCTGACAAATAACAGACAGTCCAAATTTTTGTAAGAGCTCCAAGGTTTCCTGTGGGATTCCTTTAGATAAGAATTTGAAGGGCACTGGTTACTTCTGAAGGTACATTGCGCTCTCAAGGTCCAGAATATGGGGAGAAATAACATTAAAACAGAGAGAAGGAACATATGTGGAGAAACAGCTTAAAATAAAACCCAAACCAACTACTACTTGTCCCTTTTTTGCATAGAGATGGACTGTCTACACTCTCATAGAAGAAGCATGCAGTCAGTGGATGAATAAAGCAAGAGCAACAATTAGTCAGGACAGTTGTAAGCAGAAACATAAAATACAAGGAACTGAAAACCAAACAAACCCTGCCATAGGTAACCTCCTGAGTCAAGGTTGTGCCCTAAATGCACAATACTATCTAGAAGTAGTTCATGTTGTATTTAAGTATCTAAACACACACTTACTACATACTTGTAAAATATATTCCAGATCCAGGATAATATCCTTTTAGTTATACAGTATGTTCTTTTAATAAGGAGAAGATGCCAATGCTGAACCTACAGTCAGAGATGCTTGTCTTAGAGAAGGTTCCTGGAACCATCTCAGCTCAGGTTTAAAGGTTGCTCAAATGTTTAGGCTCAAACTAATCAAGTTAAGTATGTTCTTGACAGATTATTTTCTCCCTTTCATAGGTCTCCCCTGAGGGATATTAGTCATAAACTCAGCAGAACGCCTACACTGCATCCACACAATTTGAGGTAAATGTTAAAATAATCCTCCACCTGAGCACACAACTCTGGTAACTGTTCAATCAGTTATGCAACTTGCATGTGTAAATCAATTTTGCATTCACAGATGGATTCATATGTGTACTATGGATAGTTAAAAGTGGAATCTGAAAACTGTTTTATAGTATTCATTTCCCATAATGTGATTTTATGACACTAAATTATAAATCTATGTCTTTATTTATATATATTTATATATATATATATATCTCCATCTGTCTCTATGTATATATGTATACATAAGGATGCACAGAGCATATCTGTCTTCAGTGTTCACTTCTGGAGCTACAAGAGTATTTAGCCAATTGAGAATCTGATGGTTGTCTTTGCTTGTCACATTTTGGGGAAGTGAGTGGGACAACAAGATTGACACTTTGTTCAAACAGTGTTGGCCTATGCGAATATTTTATTTCAAGTTCTCTGGGTGTTTGGATTTCAGTTTGTAGATCATTGCAACTCTTGCTCCATTTTTTGGAATGCAAATCTTCAGGTTTTGCAATGAACTATTTAAATTCTGTATTTTCAGTACTCAGAAAGGAAATGTGTCATCAGTCCCACTGGCCACTCATTGGCACTAAGTTGCTAGCAAAGGGTTGTATGAGTGCTGGGTTTCTGGCACTGACTTTTTTTAATGCTTTTTTCTTTAGAGAACAGACAAACACACAGTTCTGACCTTACCAGTTGAATGTAGAATAATAAGGTGGCTTAAGGTTTGAGTCTGCCAGCTCTCTGTCAGTATTATCCATTTCTGTAGTATAATAAACAATTAAAGTATTTTTGCATGATCAGTTCAGGATGACATTGGGTGGTTAAAATGATCAATACTTCACCTAAACTTAGAGAATTCAAATCTCATTGATTTCTCATGAAAAGAGAAATATCTTCCAGATATGTTAAAAATACAACACCTCTCACTTACATGTTCACAAAACTGTTTCCCAATATGATTTTTAGTTTCTAAATGGCTGAGAATTCCAGCAAAGGTCATTTTAGAAGTTATCCTACATTTCACATTTAGGGATCAGATTAAAGTTTGGGTAGTGGTAATGGTACATGTAGGCTTTTCAAATTCATCAAAGGAACCACAGAGCTAATATTAGGACCCATGAATGTGACTTGGTCTATAGGCCTATAGGCATAGCTTTATATTATAGGTTTATATATTTGAATATTTCCTGTCAGATAAAAGAATATTAGTCAATAGAAGATGTTAGGAATTGATCAAAACTCTTGACTAATCCTCCAGCGGCATCTCCCTCATACCGATCTTGAGGATTAAATGAAATCTGTTTACCTCAAATTCTATTACTACCATGCCTTTTAAAGTCTTAATCTCAAAGGCTCCCAACAAATTTTTGGAAAAAACAAAACAAAACAAACAAACAAAAAAGCCCACCACCAAAACAACAAAACCTGCAATATTCTTCTTTAAGTTATAGCAATGAAAAGATTTCAACACTTTTTCCTTTTAGAAAAAAAAAAGGATACCTCTGAATTCCTGGATTCTCTACCTTGCTGGTTTATTTTTTAGTAATAAATTATTAATAGGAATTTAAGAATGATAACATTTTAGAAAAAGCATCATACCAGTGAGCAGACACTGCTATAGGACATTAACAAACTAGAAAAATGAAGCTGATTATCTGAAGCGATGAGAACTCTTTTCTACCTACTTAAAACTCAGTTTCTAGTTTTCAGATTTCCAATTCCAATGCCCCATAGATAATTAGGAGGCAAAAACTGTCTTTGCTTAAGAATTTATGTTTCTTTCTTTCCTGTTCTATCATATTATTTAATCAGACTGATGACATTAATCAAATAAAAAGCTTACTATGAAACATTCAAGATACCCAGAGAGTCCAGTCAGTAAACCAGTCTTAAAAAGTGATGTGATGCTGCAGCAAAGAGGGTCATTAACTTATATAAGATAATTTTATCTACTCAGACTTCAAAGGCAGAGAAAGATGAGAATCTTTGTGAAGGTTACTTCTAATTTTTTGTTGTCATTTTTCCTTGCAAATGAATTTTTAGATGATCTCCTAACACTAGCAGGATCAGATGAATCAAATAAGTTGGGACAGACTGTGTGAATAAGACAAAAGGTGATTGTGGAAATTTAACTTTTGAGAGTAGTGAGAAACTTGCAAAGGGTTTTATTAGAAAACATATACTCATAACCCCCCAAAAAATGTCACCAGAATATTTTCAGTGCACTTCTGATAAAATGCAGACTGGATCCACTGGTGATGTGCAGCTTGCTCTGAGTCCAGCTGTTAGGTCTTGAAGGTAACCAGGAGCTTGAACTTCCAGGCCCATAGCTCTGTGTCAGAACCACACTGCTGACTTGATGGCTCAGATTTATCAGCCCTGCTTTGCCATATGGCTCGTTTCAAAACCAGTGGTCTAAATGTTTCCTTGCTTCCTGTTTCTAAGCTCCATTGCTGAAGTGGGAGTCTGCATGAAATGAGGTCTCTCTCTGCTGGGAAGAACTTCAGGACACCCAGAAGACTTGGGTGATCATATTATACCACATCAGAACTCTCATCTAAATGCATAACACCCAATCATTATTTAATTTAGGATGCAGTATGACATTATAGCAATGACAAGGTAGAGGTTGGTGTCACTGAAAGAAGTGTTCATGCTTCTCAGAGCAGCTCCTTGGGTCAAGTTACACTCACATAGCTATAAAGGTATTAGGCAAGTAAGTATGTATTTGTATAGGAACTGATGTTAACCTGATATAATCTGAGTGGACATAGCATTCTCTATGTTGATTTAGCTTTAGTTAATTGCCTACTGACTTAAGCTAAATCCTTAAACCTATTCATAACTTCCTATATATATCAGGGTGCATTATATCTAATCATTATACTTTTCCTTTCTGTAAAGTGATTTAGAAGTCCAAGACTCCTTTTAGAAATTACTTGCATGTCCAGGAGCCTCAGACTTTCTACAAGACACTAAAATTTAAGCTTATCTTGAAAATTGTATCAGTGGTCTTAAGATGACAAGAGTCTGCACCTGTGTCATGCGGCATAGAGCCCTAGATTAGAAAACAAGTCCAAAGTAAATATTTAATTGAAGATAAACAATTAACAGTTCAGAGAGTTCAAAGAGAGAACTCATACTTCTGACCAGGACTGTTTAAACTTGCCCAGCTGCAGGTTAGGAGCAGTGATCACTTCGAGGTCACCTTCACACTCAGAAGTGACAGGAACTTCAAAATCTAAGCCATCTTAAACCTCCAGGCATAAGATCTGTGGAGAGCCCTGAACTCCAAGCTAGCTATACTTTTTTCATGCCTGAGGAATTCTCATGTCTCATTTAATAAGGATATCCAATCATGAAAGCCAGTGGTGATCACAAGCTATTAAACTGTCAGTTATCTGGTATTTGAATCTTACTGAGTGGAAAGAGTAGGGCGTGGAAGAGGGAATGATGGCGTGGAAGAGGGAAAGATGGCATGCAAAGTGTAACTGAAGTCAAACAGAGAACTGCAAACATGCAGGCTGAAAAGCCAGCTGCTAAGCTATCCTATAATATGGAGACTCATAAAAAGTTAGGAATGAGGATATATCTTCTGGCAGTGTCAATACACCGAGTAAGCAAAATGTTAGCATAGCTTAAGACATCTTCATGATCTTAATTTTCCTTCCCTGCCTCATACATCAATCTGATAATTTAATATAGCCAAGGACATTTAATACTTTAATGTACTTGAACCTCCCTTGGACATGGTGGCACCGGTTCCAAATCTGAGACACAAAGGTACATCATTATCATATATTCTTGGCTAAACCTAAAGACCTCGCCTTGTAATGTGAGTAACATAAGTTTTAGCATTAATCCTAGCTTTCAAGAGACAAGTATTTTCCATGAGGAGGGAAGATGATTTGAATAGAAAAACATCTAAATATCCACATAAGAGACTCATAGAATAGCCTCTTTCTGTGTCTTGCTAGTGGAATAGAGCCAAATGCGTCAGGGCTTGTTGATGGATCTTGTGGCCTGACCACACTAGCCCTTTATATTTGCACCATGAAGTTTGAACATTCTGTTGGAGACTGTGGGCCAGTTGGGCACTGCTGTTCCAGTTAATGTTCCTCTCCAATGCACTGCCTTGAAAATATTAACAACAACAAGCCTCTTCCTTTTCAATAAAAAGGGCTATCATGCAGTAAAATGATGAAGATGAAGGTACAGAAGGCCCTTAATGCAGTTGAAAACAAAGACTAACCTGAGTGTAAAACTGTGAGAAGTACAGAAGTGACCTTTTTTATAGATCAAAATGGAAGAGTCAGGCCTTCAAAACAGAGATTAAAAGAAATTTTTTGTTTCTTACGCATGTTGTAATCCCCAATCTCACTTCCCCAGCAAGTGCGTCAGCAGCAATGAGACGACAGGGTAGGCAGCTCCCCAGTGTCCCTAAGATTACAAAGTCCTACTGTATTCAGATTCTAACCCATGGTCAGCATCTCTCTCCTGCCCCACTGAAACTGTTCTTGTGGCTGCAGATATTCTTTACCTTTCCTTTGATCTTTGGATTGTTGATGTACATCAGCTACCCCAAGGTTAAAAAAAAATAAAATAGAGAAAGCAGAGTTCAGCACTGAAGACAAGCCCTAAGAAGATACTGACAAGCAATCTGTCCTGGGGGGGTAATTTCCAGATGGATCTACTGCAGAAACCACATTCCTGAAACTAGTAGATGAAAGCATGGCAGCTGATACAGCTTAAATTTGTGACTCAGGCAAATCTGTGTTTACCCAGATAGGATTAATGCTGATACCAGCCAGAACTGCAGTCACTTAGTGCCAGCAGTAAGGGTTCTCGGATTGTCCATTTAAAATGACTACTTGCTCTACTGGCTGCCATGAATACACCCTTGATTTCTTCATTTATTTAAAAAGTGACAAAACAAACATTCCCAATACAATCTGGGCTTTCATTTGCAGGAGGGCTTCGCTGGTTCAGGCAGGTTATGGTTATTTGTCTATTGACATTCTTGTGATAGACAAAATGCCTATTGTAAATAGGTTTGTTGCTTCTCCTGCTCCAGTGGCCTCTTGCCAAAAGTATGGTCTGATTCTGGCTTTAACAGTTCACTCTGCAGATACAGTGCTCCCATATGCAGTGCAGCTCCAAACACTTAGAGAAAATTAATTGGACATACCACTAAGTAGAATAGAAAATTTTAGAAGGTTAAATCTTATCACAGCTGAGTGGAAGACATGGGAGACAAGTGTCCTTCTATGGCTGGTGAATTCAGAACCTATGATACTTATACATTCCCTTTACCAAGGAAAAAGGGATACAAATAATCCACAGATCTTCAAGAGTCCTTGGCAATGTTTTGTTTGTTTGTTTGTTTGTTTGTTTTAAGTGATTTTCTTTAAACAAGATCATTTTGAAGGGGACTTATAAAATGGGGGGGGGGCAAGCTTCTTAAGTAATACCTGTTGCAATAGGACAAGGGGTTCTGGTTTTAAACTGAAGAAGGGCCGATTTAAATTATATATGAGGAAAAAGTGATTTACAATGATGTTGGTGAAACCTTGGAACAGGTTGCCTGGAGAGAGGTGGTAGATGCCCCATCCCTGGAAACATTCAAGGTCAAGTAGGACAGGGCTCTGAGCAACCTGATCTCATTGAAGATGTCCCCCTCATTGCAGGAGGTCTGGACTAGATGACCTTTAAAGATCCCTCCCAACTCAAACTATTCTATGTTCTCACAAACCAAATCACATTGTGGACATACAAATATTAGATCTGGCACAAGGAAGAAGGAAGGAATATGAGGCTGGGCAGGAGAAAAAGGAGAAATTAAAGCTGCCCAAACTTAAATTAGCTCAAGGTGCTTAGAACCCTACCTAGAATTTCAGCATATGCCTTTGAAGACATGCATTTGCTTTGAGACCAGTGCAAAATTACTGAAATCGTACATGCTTATTGAGCTGATCTATCTGAAATTTTAGAAACTGTATCAGAGAAGTCAAACCTCATTCATTTCCCAGGGTCCCAGCACCCTTGAAGTTACATCCATCGTGAATGCACACTTTACTGAAAAACCTTTTATATGTTTAACTATAAACTGTTTCAGGATCAAAGCTTGCAACAATAAGATAACAGATGGTGACAAAAAGGGGCTGAGAAATTCCATCCCTATCCCTAACCCCTTTGTTTACCAGCAGGAATCAAAAAGGGAGATGCACCCTGCTGTGCCAGGCACCAAACAGGATGCCCAGGGACTGCTGTAGGACCATGGTGAGAAACTGCAAAGGCTGCTGCAAATCAAGGATTGAGAACAGAAAACCATGATAAATGATCAAAATCTCTCACAGGAAGAGAGAGTGATATTTTCAGAGATCAGAAGCAAGTAAGAGCTACATGAGAAAAGTATGTAATATGGCAAATGGTCTGGAAAAGGGAGACTAGGAACTAATCTAAAAGAACAGGAGAGTATCCTTGATTTTCCGTATCAGTACTTAAACTAGCCTGGAGCAGATGGATTTCCATCTGTCTGACCACAGTGTCAGGTGGGCTTGAACCAACTGGACATTCAGTCTGATTTCTCATGGAAATTCCTGTATTCTTCTAATTGAACAAGGCTCTTCATTCAAGGTTCAAGTCTGATTGCTGGGGTGATATTTAAAGACATGTTTAAATGCCTTGTTAATTCAGAGTTTATGTGGGTACCTGTTTTGGGTACTGCAGAAGTTGCACCACTCAGAGAAACCGACCTCTGGTCCCTCTGAAAGGGTAAAGATACAGGCACGTAACTATTAGCTCTGCTGTGTTGATTAGCACACCTTAACCACTTAGAATGATGTTTATTTAAAACCATCTGCTCAGTTAATCTCTGTAACTATCTGAAACAATTCCTGAGGTCAGTCTTTTAAACAAGAAGATTGGACTGATGGTCATCTTTACAATGAAGGTAGGGCACTACAGGTTTGAAGAAGCAGATGTAATTCCAATAGAAGCTTGAATTACCCACTTTTCTTGCAGTTGTTGGATTGATAAAGCTGTTAGACTAGTTCCCAGCCAGTGCTCCTGATAACGTAACCATATTAGTTCATGCTGCTACTGCAGCATACTATCTGAGACCAAACATGAGGGTATATGCATTTTTACATTAAGTTCATTGCTTAACTTCAAACTACCACCCCACAACTAGCAGCTACTGCCCATGCAGCCGAAAAAGGACAACTATTTGATTGTCAGCTTTAGATGGATTCTAGAGAACACCTAGACTTGCCTCCTTAGTTTGCACTGCTATGACTTACCATGACTGTGATCAGTTTCTGTATCTTAGCTCCTAACTCCTTAAATTCCCTAAAGATAAGAAAACCTCTGGGTTTAAACCCTTATTGCTTCTGCAGGTTTTGCCTGGGTAGAGTCAAGCCAAGAATCTACCTACCTATGTCTCATTTTCTGTATTTACCAAAGAAGGTGACTGCACATATTTGGCTCCTCAGTGGTACGTGCAACAGTGAGAAAATACATACATTTTTAGAAAACATCCATAAAACCACAGATTGTTCTCCTCACAGATCTTGTGAGGGTACCACATATTAAGCATGGAAATTCTCACAGATAAGAACAAGGTATGTTTGGAAATTTTGATTGTCCTTGAAAACTTTACAAAAATGCAGGAGCCAAAGGGAAGGTAAATGGGTAAAAATATTTGCTTGGCAATGAGCCTATTTGTTTACATAAACACAGAAATTTTTCAGTAAGATTGATTCTGAGCAATTTCATCAGACACATCTACCAGATGGCTGTCAAATAATTGATTTTGTGGGTTGGAAGCCAAATAAAAACTCAGACGGAAATTCAGAATTTGAATCTTCTTGCCAAAAAAAAAATTAGAAACTGATTTCATTTGACATGTCATGTTCTGGCTAATACAAAATATTTAGTTTGACTTATTTTCACAGAAGCAGAAACATAAACATGTAGAGTAGCAGTAGTTCTCAGGGTTGCTCCTGAGGAAATAGGTGCCCCTTTATTCAGCTTCTCAAGAGCTGTAGCACTTAGACAGGACATGAACTATCCAGTTTCAACTCTGTCCTCTGCCTCCATTACTCAACTCCCAGAAAACTGGTATAATCATCACGTGTGGTCAAAGAGCCCCTCTCTTGTTATCTGCTGATGCACTTTCACTTTGGATAAACATTTGCAGCTCCAGCCTTCCACACAACAGGTGGAGGCTCATTCCTGGACACTTTTCTGTGGTCTTTCTTTTGTAATACTGTAATGTTGTATGCTAAGTGGAGTTGTGGTGCTAACCCAGGGTTTCTCACAGCTCAGGTAAGAGCCTGACTCCCAGCCTCTCAGATAAATCCAGTATCTCTCACATCCTCCTTTATGTTTGTGGTAAAAGAGAAGAAAGACCAGGATCTAGAGAGAGGTATCTAATGAATTCACTCTGAATTTGTAAATAACATTGGGATAAAAAATCTGAACACACTTGGCTCAAAGTTTGTCTAGCTCTAGTAATTTCTTTGCAAACTCTCGAGGAAGGATTGTTTTATAAACATTGTCTGACGTGGGAAAACTCAGAGGATCCAAGGAGATGGATTTTGGTCAAAAGGTTTGAGTTATAACTGCGCTGAATATGTGCAGTATGAATATGTGCATGTGCTGCATGAAGATATGAGAGTTACATTAATGAGGTATAAAAGACATTCCTGTGAAGAGCTGGACAAGACAAGTTAAATGTAAAATTTGTATTAAAATGACTGTCATTAAACATTTTTATACTTTAGCATCATGGCTTGGCTTTGTGAACGAAGATTTCAAAGGGCTCTACCCGCGCTTGCTGCAGGCGCTGATGGCTGAAAAGGCCAATGTGTGACAGACAAGTCCAGTTGCAAAAGGGACAAGAGAAAGATTCTCCAGGCGGCAACGACCGGACGCGATTCTTTCTGAGTTGTCTTTTCTCCTCGAGAGTGATCTTGTGTGAGTTCTCAAAGGAGGCAGCAGGCATTATAGATGGCTTGTCTTATACTTCAGATATACAAAGTTATACCTCCTGATAAAAATATTCATACTAGTTCATTGGGAATGTAATGAACCCAGCTCCTAAAAATATGACACTTGTACTCTTTTTCAAATCAGTTGCCTGATAGCGACATTCACATTCAAGAAACTGTGTAGAGAGGACAAATAAAACTTTCAAGGAGTCAGTTGAAAATTATATAAGAAGGCATGCTGTCTCATGTGTTGCTGTTGATGCACAAAAAAGGCTGCTTGGAAAAAGCCAAGACACTGTCAAGAATACTGGAATAAGCAGATGAATGACCAGCGCCTTTGGGGCACTGATGTTTCATTACATAAACAAAAATAGACAAGACCATCACATGAACTCACATATACTAGGAATGAGCAAAAAATTCTAATACTTTCTTAGTGTCAAGGATCTAAACCAGTAGATTTTTTGAAATGTATTGATAGATCACAAGATGAGTATGAAAAGGGAAGATACACAATGGCTTTCATGTTCTTTCTTACTTTTGCAAAAATCAATCAATTAATGAAAATAAGTCATATTTTAGACTATGCCAGAAATCCCTGCAATCTACTGCCACCAACCTTAGACACAGATTGAAACACAAATTCTCGTCAAAAAATTATATCAAGACCTTTCTTCTTGGATGCAACAGCTTATAACTTTGTGCTGTATCTTACTGGTGACTAGTGTTGGCAGGAAGAAAAAACCCAACCAAACCAGCTTCTACTTTGTGTAAAACTCCGGACTGATAACACTCTAGTTAGGACAAAACGCTAGTGGCCAAGTTTCCAGCAAATAGGAAAAACCCAGGTCACTAGCCAGCCAAAATACCTGCTCAGCTGTGAGCAGGGAAGCCAAGGAAGTTGGCTGATTCCTCAAGAAGCTTAGCCAGATTGTAAGTCCATCAGGCAGTCACACCTTTAGCCAGGCAGCCAACTTGCCAGACTTCTGCCAAAAGCTTTCAAAGTATCAGTGTGTCTCCAGAAGGGGAAAAAAAATAAAGTTGCTAGTGAAAAAGTGTTATTTTCTGGAAAGTGTGTTTTGGTTGAAAAAATTGTAACCAGGTCAAGAGGCAATTCTTTTTGTGGTGCTTAAACAGTCTTCATCATCTGAGGTCTGGAATTGTTATGCCAAAAGGGAGACACACACTGTTCATACGGTATGTGATGTCGAAGGACTAAGTGGTGAGGTAGACGGTAGATGGATTCAAAAGTTTGGCCACAGACCATGCACAGAATCGTTACCCTGCCCCTACTAACAGCACTCCACTGAATAAGGAACTACTGTTCTTCATGTTCTTATTACTAGAACTTTTACCTGTGGGACTAGACCATTTGAGAAATTTTGCTGCTAAATTTGCATTCTTGCAAGTAAGAACAGCATTTGCTAATATTTACAAATTCATACAGGGTATGTTTAGTTGGTAACAGGAGTACACCAAGAATCATGTACGTCTGAGGTATAGCTGACTCCAGCCACACTCTAAAAGTTGGACTTTTTATTTTTATAAAACAGCCCCTTTATTGTTACTTACATTTGGCTTGTGCACTTTGTGTCCTAGGCTGATCCTAGTATTGATACAAGTCTTCTCTCATTTGCTTCATTGGTTCTCTTCCTAAATGTTCCTTTTATGTTGCTTCAATAACGTGTCATAAAGACTTAATGGCTGCCACCAGAACCTTATGGGACTCTACAGTAAGAATTAAATTGAACTGTGATGGGCCACTTACAGGTCCTTGAGTATCGTGATGTACTTTCCATTGACAGAAGCCAGCAGGAAGATATAGCAGAGATGAGGCACATTCATTGCAACACAAATCACACAACCATAAGTTGGAGAGTAAAGTGTTCTGTGTCACCAAGAAAGAGCAACTGTACCTTTAAAGAAAATCTTCTCTAGTGCTAAATATTATTCCTGCCCTGATCAGAATTCACATATCCTGCCACATATCCAAAGACCAGACAATTTCAGCTCTCAGAGGGACTGCAGTTGGTATTGGAACCTTTGATTTAGCCAAGGCAGTCCTTGACAGTATCCCCACTTTCATATTTATATTACAGACATACTTTGCATTCCTCTAGCACCTTTTATCAAAGGATTGATCTCTTTTACAGACAGCAATGAATTAATGCTTGCAACGCCAATGTAAATTGGTATTTGTTTTCCTTGTTCTGTGGATGGGAAAGAATCAAGATCAAATATGATGCAACTTATTTAAAGAAGGCTTGGCAGAGCCAGGCACAGACTCCAGATGTCCTGATACCTGAAACAGTGCCTTCAACTCGGTATCATTGCTCTTTTACCTGCTAGCTGTGCAACAGGCACTCAAGTTGGACACAAATACAAAAAAAATCTTGCTTTTTAAAATGGATGCCTAAACTCATGTGTTCACAGCTATACACCAAGTGTGATAAATGTCCAGGACATCCTCAGGCATGAGATTTCACTAGTCCAAAAAAATAGAACTTAGTGACTAAACAAGGATTAAGGACCCTAGTTGTATCCATGCTTTTTTTTTTTTTTTCCCCTTAAATTTGTCTGGTTCTAATAAGCACTTCTAGGTGGCTATGTTGGGTGTGAAATTATCACAGAAGAGAAAAAGATATTGTGAAAAGAAAAAGAAACTGCTTTTACTTCACTGGTATCTCTGTGTCTATCTGAGATGTCATTATAAGCAAGGCTGTTTTTATTTCTAAACATTTGTCAAAGTTTCCAGGAAATATGTGCATGGATTAGACCTGACAGTATGCGATTTTGAACATAGGAACCCAAGTTTTTGATAATCATAGGCTGACTATCAACAGAGCATCCTGTACCATTCACTTTTTTTGCGCTGCCCAGTAACACTATCTCATTTCCCACTTACACCATCTCATATTCACATATCATGTCTATTCTAGCCAGACAAATTACTTATTTGTAAGTAATAACGAAAAGAGGTAGTAAACCATAACTGACCTTATGTGAACTCAAATTCTACATGCACCAAAGACTTAGTTGGTTGCTGTGATTTCCATATATTCCTCGATGCAAGGAACACATGCAAAACAATATTCCAGTGGAAATAAACAAAAGCAGTTATAATGTCAAATGCATCCCCATGCCTGCCTCTTCAGTAATTCTGTGGTCCTGAGCACTACCCTTTCTTTCATATTATGTTTCATATTTTTCATATTTCTTTCATAATATGTTTGAGAGTGTTTATGTTGCGGTCTGCTTAGTCTTGTTCTTTCTCACACAAAGGGAGACTTTTGCCTACATGAATCCACTGATTTGAGGAATATAGCTCCAGATCCACCTTACAATGTGAAGCTCCTTTGGGAAGAAAGCTTTTCTGCTTCTTTGCTTTTCAGCTCGTGTTGTTTCCTAAAATCACACTGAGTTCTTGAAGCTGCTACTGGTTTTATTCAGAGCCACAACAGTCTACAGTTAAAAAAACCGAACCAACCAACCAAAAAAAACCCCAAACCCAAAACCCTAAAAGGCAAGTATTTAAAACTTTCTAGCTTAAAAACACTGGGAATAATAGACCCTATCTTTTGCTCCTGTAGATGTCATTTGAGAGGATGTCACGAGGAAACCCATGACAACACTAACAAAAAAAGTCTAAATGTCACTATTTAGCTTTTTTTTTTTTTAACTGTGTTTCCTTCGTCTTTACCGTAGCTACTGATCTGTTCTGCAATAACTTCAAACCATGTGGAATCTACCTATAGAAAGAGTCCACTTCTGTCATTTATAGCTCTTTACTGAGATCTGAGGTAGCAAAAAAGTCCTATCAATATTAAAATACACTATTAAGGCAATTTGCTCCAACTTGAAGGTCTTACCCTTATTCTATAGAATCTGCATTTTTATGTTAACAGTTCCTTTACTTTTCTGTTTGAATGGGTTTTTCGACATTAATAATACACTGTATTTCTTGTAAAAATCTATCAGATTTCCTGATGTTGTCAGTAAATAGTTTGATTACCATCAAACAGTTTGATTACCAAATTGATTACCATCCCTAATGTAACCCTGTTGTGAGATTCAGGTGTTGTGGTTGGCACCACCGTGCCATGTATATGCACATGCACACAGTCCAGTCTGAGAGCTGCTCAGGCAATCATACCAAATTCACAAATTAACAGATGCTTTTTTTTCTGATGCTTGACTTTATGGAGTACTTGATGGTTTTCATCTCTTTCCTTATCTCTGTTCTTTTCCTCAGGTATCACTATTTATCTTAGAGGAAAATGTTTTCTAAATAGTTACTATTTAGCTCATTCTTATTAATGAGTGCTATCAGGTGCTTTTGATTTTAAATTGTGAAATACCTCTCCTAACAGTATGTTTGAAGTTCATGGTCATAACATGGAAATATTTCCAGACACTGACAAAGACAATACATGTCTGATTTTAACCCTGTTACAAGTGCAGCTGTATTCCTTCTATGCAAACAGTCTGAAATGGTCTTAAAAGCCCAGAAAAGTGTAAGTGCATTTTGGAAGATGAACTCCAGAACAGGATATTCCGTGCAGCTCTGCAATGACGGTGCATGATCAGTTAATGCTACTTCAGCCTCTCTATTCTTAATGTCCAAAGGGGCAAGTAGAAATTTATCTTGTTAGTTAACTGCTAGTTAATCATAATCTTGGGTTATGTGTATGGCAAAAGTACTTTCTTACCTCATACAGAGGACTTGAGGCTTGATGTTTGAGTTCTTTTTGCAGAAGGTCATTGATGTATTAATTCAGTGTGCTGGCTAAAGGCCCCTAGATGGTGAATGGGTGGTGGGAACAAAATATATTTTTCCTATCTTGCAAGGCAAGGTTGAGGGTCTTCTCAGGGACTTTAGCAACATAGGCAGTACTGGTCAGGAATATGCCATTTCTAACATGCAATTAGAAGCTACAACTCTAAAAAATCTTTATATAAATCTGAAACTGTAGAATACCTCCAGATTCTCCACTCCCCATTTTTGCATTTCTTGATGCTTTGCACTTCATAGAGAGTGGATTTCTTCTAGCCAAAGCATATGATAATGCTGAACAGTTCTCAGATACATACCTATAAATATGCCTGTCTCCTCAGAATGATTATGTTTGGGCTTTTGGTTCTGCAAGATGTATTTTAATTTCACTTATCCTAGGGCACGTGTACAGTAAATAATGGAAAGCAGCACAGAGATTCCTCATTTAGCATCTCCAGATGGCTCTGTGTGGAGAATAAATGTTCAAGACTTGCTGAAGTCCAGAAGCAATGTAGGTGAATGACATTTAACTGGTAAGCCCTGTCACTCCACAAGATAATTGCAACATTTTGGGATTTTAATCTTCCAGTCTAGAGTTCATCAGAGATTTCTTGTTGAACAACGTTTGTAAATAACATTTCTGGGACCTGGGCCCTAACCTGGGATAAAGCAAAACGCCACAAATCAGCTGCCCCACATGGCTGAGTCCTATGCAGTGAGTCAGCTGCTCCCAGCATCCCTCCATTGCCTCCCCTCCAGCGCAGATGCAGGAGCAAGGCATGGCAGAGCTGGGCTGGAAGGACATGGGCCTGGTCTGAGGGGCTGAAGGTGGGAATGTGGAGAAGCTGGAGCCTGACTGTGGAAGTGGAGGACCCATGGGCATATCATGGTGGAAGAGGTTGCTGCGGACTCAGTCTTTCTGAGGAAAACACAGTTTAAGGACGGGTAATTACCTGAATTTTAGCCTGAATGTGACACATTCACATTCAGCAGCAGCAAGCGCCTGCTTTGGTTGAATGCCCTCCAGCAACAGCCCCAGGCAACAACAGTGCTGGTTCCTTTCACAGCTCTCTGTCCTGTGACACACACACCACACCAGGGTAATGGCACTAAAAAACAGTGGTCTGAAATGCAGACACCTGAGGCAAAATTTAATCCCTTGTGTTTGGTTTCCCAGCATATGCTTTTTATTAGTCTGTAGCCCTTCTGCAGTCAAATGGGTATGTCCTGGGTACATGCTGTTTACCTACAAGGAATCCAAAGCATTTAGAGGCATGACAGCATCAGGGCAGGTTCTGCTATGCTGGAGCTGTCCCCAGCAGCTCTGGCCTGTGATATCCTGTCTCAGCAGTTTCCAGTGCTCTGGTATTCCCATCCTCTTGATCCATGTGGGTTTGTAATATTCATCTGAGGGTGAGCTGAGGCCACATTATTTTGTCTCGATTTGAAAAGATCTGGATGAACCCTATGCACTGTAAGATCTATAAGATTCTCCAAGTTTCATCCACCCAATAGTAATGGGTTTTATGTGACTGCATAAGGATGGCCTGAAAAACTCATTTTAATTTGAGAAATTAATTTATGTCAGTATGATGAAACTGATGTGGACACTGCAATCAGAGCTTGCAGATGCATCATCTGCTTGGCAGATGAGCACCAGCAAAACTCACTGCCGTAGTTCAAGACTAGTACTCCAGTTATTCCCTTTGCTCTCAATTGCTTTGTTCAGTAAGAAGAAAGCCATGATGGGGATTCACTTTATTCCCCTTTTCCCCCATGAAGAGGAACACAACCCCCATTCAGACACTTTCTTTGTGTATAATTTTTTCTCCCCAGGTTAGCTTTGTGTGCCTTCAACCATTCAACACTGTAAACTGAAGAAACACTTTTCTGCTATTAAATAAGTTGCATGGGCAGTATATTTTCTAGTTTTCTAGTTTAGGGAGGCTCCCTTTCTTCTTTAAGTAAGTTCCCTAACAGAAATATTTTTGTGTCATGAAGTGCATGAATATCCAGTACAGAGAGGCCTGCAGGACAAACTGCACAAACTCTGTAGCTTTGATCTGTACAAAGCTGCTAGAAGTTTCTTTGGGTTTTCTTGTCAGACAGTCCAGCCAGAGCTGTACTACTGTAGTAACTGGGCTACTGGGCACATGGACACAATGTCTGGGCAGAAAAAGAGGACACACTTGGAAAGACATGGGAGTATGGAACTCCTAAATTGTAGATATCTGAGTTAGGTGTGTACACTGTGTTGTTAGGAAGCCTGAAGAGCATAAATGAGCGTGCTGATATTACTTCCCTGCACCAACTACATAATTGTCTAGCTCTGTGTTCCCTCTGGACACCTATATGAGGAAAGGGTACCAAGTTTTTCATTAGTTAATTATACTATAAGATATGTACCATCTAGATAAGCACTTAGGCAAATCTCTACCTACACTTAACTGAGCCACTAATATTCTGAAATAGGAGTATCTATACAACCTTTTACATTGTTTAAAATCTCTTCCAGTTACATGAAAATCTGAAAACCATTTTCAGACTCCAAAAATGGTCTTCTGTTTCATGATTTAAAGTTCAGGGCAGAAATCATGTTTGTGTGTGTGTTTGTACAGCAGATGCAGGTCTTGATGTATGACTGTGGTTTGTAAACATTACCACAATATAAATAATACATTAATCACTAATTATATTGTTGATACGTTACTATATCTTAAGTGGTGGCACTGTCTCCTCACAGAGATAAGATCAAGACATTTCCATAACCAAAACATTTGTCTGAAGTCATGGCTGACCCAGATCTTCCCAGAAGATATTCAGAAACAGAGATTGACATTGTATTGTGAATTTCTTGCCTAAGGTAGCATCCATATGACAGATTGACATATTTTGTGAAACTTCAGAGGATTAAAAATTATCAACTAAGGTATGTGCATTAAGTCATATATATCTATACAAAATTTAATACCTATGAGAGTCTCAGACTGCTCTGCAAACTTTATTTCATTACCTATAATGTACAAGAATATTACAAACTCACTTTAACTCCAGGATGAGCTAGTAAGTAAATTTGTGTGATTGATATGTATAAGAAATGGATAAATGCTGGACTCCACAACTCAGGTGCAGATACATTCCAATTTCTTGTAATAACCAATGCCTAAAACATTGAGTTCCCTGTTACTTGACCTGAATTGATTTGATTGTCGAGGTCATGCTGGAAATCTGTGACAAAGCCAAAAATAGAAACCAGAACTCCCAACTCTCACTAAATTACTGTTTCTTAATTACAGCAATTGCCTGTGTGATCCATAACAGCATTTAACCATATAAAGAGCAATTTAAGACAATTTCCCAACCACTTGAGGCAAATAAATCTCACCTAAACTGCCTAGGGACACATAGCTTGGACTGAGAAGTTGAGTTTCATTTTTGTATCCACAGAATAGATCAGCAACGCAAATTATCTAACCAACCACAGCAGGAGATGCAGGTCCTCCTCTCCTTCCTGAGTCCCCAGACAATGCGGAGACATACTGTCTCTCTTGTCCTGTCAATCCTTGTCATGTGAGTTTTGTAGTCCTGACCCCTTATCATCAAAAGAAGAGTAGGAGGTGTCCACCAGGAATGGCCAGTGTCTGGCAACTGGCTGTCCTGCAGAGAGGGAGCCCTGGGTTCAATGTCCCTGAGGCTGAGGAGGGCCACTGGAATGGGCAGTTCTTCCACCTCATTTGCCTTCATTCAAGTGCATGACTGAGATGTCAATGCTCATGAGCTGGTTTCAGTTTCAGCCTTGCAAAAGCAACTAACTCAAACTACTAAATGGAGACAAGAGGGACAACTTCACACACATTGCTTTCTTCAGCATGTCCTGCTGCCTGGCTAAGTATTCCGAGTACTGGGATGCCTGTTGTCAACTTCAAATTTAAACATCTGCCCCTTCCTGCCTGTTGTGGGACACCTCACTCAGCATCAAGGGTTCCCTCTCTGGAGGTGGGCACACACAATTTAGGCACTGAATATCTGAAGTTTTCTGAACCTTTGTAGAGACGGTCTTCTGAGATACCTCAGAAACTAAGCAGAATATTTCAGATGCCCAGAATCCTGCTTTGATATCGGCCATCTAGGAAGGACTTTAATACATAGGGAAGATGCAGTACCTTGGCCATGAAGACCAATGGCATCCTGGCCTATATCAGGAACAGTGNGAGCTGGGGTTGTTTAGCCTGGAGAAAAGGAGGCTCAGGGGAGACCTCATCACTCTCTACAACTACCTGAAATGAAGTTGTAGCCAGGTGGGGGTTGATCTCTTCTCCCAATCAACCAACATTAAGACAAGAGGGCACAGCCTCAAACTCTGCCAGGGGAGGTTTACATTAGATATTAAGAAGAGATTCTTTACAGAGAGGGTGGTCAGGCACTGGAATGGGCTGCCCAGGGAGGTGGTGGATTCTCCATCCCTGGAGATATTCAAGAAGAGACTGGATGTGGCACTTAGTGCCATAGTCTGGTAACTGCAGTGGTAGTGAATCAAGGGTTGGATGTGATGATCTCAGAGGTCCTTTCCAACCCATCTGATTCTATGATTCTATTATTAAACAATAGGGCAAGCAGAAGTCACTGTGGAAGAAATAGCTGGACTAGCAATTATGAATTTAGAGAACCTTAATTCATGTTTTTACTACTTGCACACTAAAGCTATGTGTAAATGATGTCTCAATGCCTTATTTCCTCCTCTGCAAAAGGAAGAAAAGTATTGGTGTGTCCTACACAAGTACTGTGAGGATAAACTGAAGAGTGGAGATAGGATGGAAACAAATGCCAATACAGAAGTGATAGTCAAGTTACAAGTTGTTACTCAAGTTACAAGAACTACTCACATAGGGAGAAATTACTGTGAACAACCTCCACCTTGGATGAGGCTTTTTCATTTGTACAGGCAAAGCTTATCTGCTTCTGGGGACACACTCAGAAAATCACAAGCAAATTCTGTGAGCTTTACAGGGAGTAAGAATTCCCACTCTTGAGTTGTGCCTGAGCCCTTCCTTTCTGGCCGTCAGGATTATCTACTAGTATTTGAGTCCCAGTAATCCTAAATGTTTTCATATGTAAGCTACAGTTCTGACTCACAATACCCTCAGTTTGCCTCCATGTCCAGTCTCTAGAGCAGAGAGGTCCAGGATTTGTCATTTCATAGCCATTTCATAGGGAGTATCAAAAGTCTGATCAGCAGAACATTAGGATCTGTATGAGTGCTTCTTTTCTTTCCCACCCTTATCAGGCACACACTTTCAGGTCTCTTGAATCAATGATTTCACTGATCATTTTTAGAAATAATACCCATCATTCAGTAGATATGTTGATGTTTCTCAGAAAAGATCAGCTGTGGCCGTGTGTCTGGAAGGGAAATGTGTAAAAGGGAAGATGTTAGACAACCGGTGAAAGCAACAACAAAGAAAACAGAGGAGGGAAAGGGTAGAAAAATGGTGACATATTTCTGCTGGACAGCTAGAGAAAGTGAATATCCAAGTACTTCTCTGCCACTTTAAAAGCTTATATTTGGTAGGTAATGCTACAGAAACAGGGTTCTGGGATAGATCTGGTAGGAGAAACAAAGTCTTATATCCAGAAAGAAGGGGAGGTGTTTCATAGTGGAAAAGAAAATGGAAAGGTAAGATAGAGAGAAACTTTGTTCGTGGCAGAAAGGCTGTTGTCTTGCCCTTGCTGTTCATTCAGAGGAAGCTGCCGAACTCTTCTTTAGCAGCAGTCATCTGTTTTATGGGGGTGTCTTAAATTCACATGCTTATCATATTCTACAAATGTACTCGAAGATAACTAACCAACTGTAAAAAACCTCAGCATAGACAAGTATTCTCTTTCAAGATTCAGCTCAATAAAGGTCACTTCTAAAAAATTAACAGCTTGATCTAATAAGGTCCTGCATCACCCCTCATTTTGAAGTTGAACTTAAGTGACCCACAGATATTATTTATCATTTATATAAAATAAATGCTATCCTGTTGTTTCTAGTGCCCTACTTCAGTTAAGCTCTTTTGCAGCATCATTTTCTCGTATCCGTCTTATTCCTCCATATAAGTCTCTTTCTGACACCATAAAATTGGAATATTTATTGAAGTCCTGGAAAAATAATATGATCATGCTTGTTATTGTTGGAAATCACAGTGACATTACAATAGTAATAGAGCAGCAGCGGCATGCCGGGTGTCCAGCAGAAAATTCCTACTGCAGTGGAGGCTGGAATACACTAAAAAGCAGTGTGCTATGCTGTGCAATCTGATTTCACAAAGTGGAACTCTCCAGCCACTACAGAGAGATAGGATCAAATGGGAAAAGTCTATGATTTTAGGGTGCTTGGAAGAAAGAGAGGATTTAAGCATAGCTGGAATGAAGGGGATGATTAATACATCAATGGGAAGAAACTGGAAGACCAGAATAGCACAGGCACAAAAAAAGTGTGTGAAGAGAGAGAAGACTAGGATTAGGTGTGTGGGAACAACATTTTAAAGAAGTTCACACTTGAATTCTTCATCTGAGCTACTGGTAGACAGTATAGAGGGGAACCCCTAATTGGTTCTGCTTGTCCCTGACAGGAGCCCGGAAACTCAGACACACACAGTGGATCTGGGGGCCCCACAATCACTGCTGTAACCCTATTTGAACTAGGGATGCACTTGCATGGGCTGTTGTTGCAGGATGCAGCTTCAAGTTTTTGAGTCATAAAATAGTTATCCCACAGTTATCCTGTGGAATGTCACTGTTTCTTTAAGAGAGTCCATATTAACAACCCCAAATATTTCAGCTCCCATTTCTATAAATAACAGAAGAATCACTTGGAGATCACATAGCTTCCTTTACATTTAACTAGTAGCCATAATGTCTCTGCTGAAAAACTGTGATAGCTATGGCTACCTAAAGGATGTCTAAACTCTTGTCAGTCGTGTTTCTCTCTCTTGCCTTAGAGAAACAGAATAAGGATACAAAATTAAGCTTTAAATAATTTTCTTAAAGCATAGCTAAGACTATCTGATGAAGTCCCGTGCCTTTTTAGAAAGAATCAAGTTGGAAAAATATAAGTTTCCAAACACTAGGAATGAAGCATTAAAGTACATGTTCAGGCAACCTTTACCCTGCCTGGCTTATACACCCCAGCTCCGGGAATCGCTCCCACACCGGAGGCTGGCTTTGAACTCGGCAGGGGGGTGGCTACACCTGCCCTGCAGCCAAATTCCTGACGCACCTCACCCCCGGAACACCAGATTTCTCAGGTTTGATAAGGTCTTTGCTTCTCTTGTAGTCTCTCTGCCTCTATGTGTTTGACACAATCCAACCCTCCATTCACCTGCCATTAAAAGCCTATGCACAGACAGCTGCTGGCATCCTTACTTATGGGACCGATGCAATGCAGTACTTAAATAAGGTGTGTAGGAGCTCTTGAAGCTACAGGAATCCCTTCTTTGATCAAAAGAGGGTCCTCTCACGAAATTTTCTCCTCTATTCACAGGTGGGAATGGTCCATCCAGATCACCTTTTAATGCGAATCACAGCTCTGTTGAACTGCTGTGACTAATCCTTCTGGCTAATCACACTTTGCACAAGCAAGGCAGTTGGAAGACTTGCACAGTGCTATTGACAGGGAAGGATGAGTGTCAAGGCTTCAAAGGTATCCTTTCTTTCTCAAATATGGGATATTTTTTTCAGATATGGGTGTTAGACCTGAAGCTGACTTAAAGGGCATGAAATATCAGTGGACAGCTTTAACTCTGCATTTATGATGCTTATTCCCAGTGACTGTAAGACCTGCCAATGAATTTAAGAACCTCTCTGAAATGGGTGCTGTCTCCCACTCTAGAAGCACTAAAATGAGGCAGAAAGATGAGCTGGGAGATGTTAAATCATCAAAGATTTGTCCTTGTGATTGCCAGGATTAGAAAGGGGAACTCAGAAGTCCCTCTGAACTAGATGTACACAGAAATTCGAATTAACATAGTCTGAGGCCAGAAATATTCTTTTCCTGCTATTATCTTTTTAATGAAAATACCGAATCCCCAATATGTCTATGGCAAACCACTTCTCAGTACTATTGTCTGGAAAAGAATGTTCAGTTATTTGTCTGGTGTAAGTATGTATGAGTTTTTATATAAAAATGAATCTTTGGATGGCTTTTGTGATTAAAAGAGGATGAAATAAAAAAATGTACCTCTATTTATGACTGTGTACCATTTTTAGAGTTCAGCCTGCTTTAGAAGAAATTGCTTTTAAATCATAGGAACAGTAGTTTGGGTTTCCTCTGTAGTATGCCAGTGAGCACTTTGGAAATTCTGTGAGGTAAAGAAGTAATCAAAACCAAGAGTTCAGAACAGTAGAAATAGGCTTGTGTTCTGCTGTGCTTCCATCACCTGGCTGCTTACTGTAGGCCTCTTTCTTATGAGTCACTATGACCAGGACAGTTTGCTCAGCTGAATTATCTACCAGAGCTCAGTCTCTGTTGTGAGCAATGTGTGTTATAAATGAAGCTATAGGCAACGTGATGCAACTGAATATTTGCATACCACTGAGGTATGTGCTCTATAAATACATAAAAGCAAACAGACACAATGTTTTCCCTGTGGTCACATTGGTTATTTACTATATACTATGTCAGCCTCTTAAATGATGAAGATACCAGGTAAGTTTAAAAATGGCTTGTATTTATTTATGTCTGTCTATATATTATGCAGGTAATATTGAGAAGTACCTACAATTAAAGGGAATTAACCAGCATTGTCTTTTCCAAGCTAAGTATGTGACAGTTAAGTTATATGACAGTAAAACCCCTCCTGAGCTGTGCTCCTGGTATTTCAGTTTTTCATTAGCAAGTAAGAGAACATTCAATTCCATATTTGTTTTCTAGCTTTTGTGGGTATATGACAAAAAGAGGGAGCAAAACTAAGATCATCATGTGGAAATTGCTAAGGAAGTAATATAAATACCTTTCCAATAAATATGTAAGTTTGAGGTTAGAGCAAAAGACCAAGAGTTAGGCCTCCAGGGCTTTGTTCTCTGGCCTGCTATTAATGCCAGGCGTCCTCGGATGAACCACTGGCCAAGCTCCTAGGGTCAGCTCCTGAAACCACTCTCCTACATTTACTCCTCTTCTGCCACTGAGGGTGTATCTCAGTCAGAGACACAGAATAGATTAGTCCTGATAATGGTACAGATTAGGTCCCCTGAAGAAAAGGACTAAGCAATAAAGCATACTGTTAGAAAAGAAGTAAGTGCATATCTGCACCACTTTGCATCTTTGCCCACTCCCTCTCCAATACACCAAAGATGCAACAACCACAACAGATCACTACAGACACTAAAATCATATGAGGCACTCTGAATACACTACAGCATTATCAGCAATCACATTTTCTTTCCTATTTATCATGTTTCAAAGGAGAATCACATTTTAAAGCACTGCATGGAGTTGGTCAGCGACTGAAGTGCTTCCAATGATTAAGTTCTAATTCCTAAAATATGCCTTAATATCATAAAGGCTCATTATGGACTTGATTCTAAGGATCCTTGTATCAAAACAGAAAGTACAGCTGTTTTCCCAATTTTCTCCATGGTATGTGGAGGACAGTTTGACTGCTGTAAACTCTTCATCTGAGATTTTGGGGCGTATCTGGATGCCAGGCAATACAAAACTTTTTTCAAAGCTAGATTGGTCCAAGTTTTGTTCAGGCAAACTGAGGAAAAAAAGAAGAAAGAGAGAAAGTGGGAAAAAAAAAAAATTGGTCTTTTTGGCTGTTTCGAATTATAGTACTTGTTTTTTTCTTTGCTCCCCAGCTAAGCTATGGAGGTTGTGTCCTGCAGAAATAATTCACTACCGGGTTGAATCTGCACTGAAAAAGGTTTAAAATTCTCTTTTCTGAATACATTTCTTTAATGTATTATTACATTATAGAAAGAACTCCATAGACTTATGTAGGACTTAAAGCAGTTGCACTAAAATTAAGTTCTTCAGCTGGATTTTACAGAAGTTGAAAACCAGAATTGTTACAATTTCTTCTTTGATAAATATCTATAAATTTATAAGCATGGATTTCACAAAATATTTTATCTAATACTTTCCAGCAGCAAACATTTAAATCCAAAGAAAGATTAAGCCTTTTGTGAGCAAAGTGGACAAAGAGAGATTCAAGCAGCAAAATGTCCACAGTAATAACTTTCCAACCCATTACCTGGACCACAAAGGTTTCATGAAAGAGTCAAAAGGCAATAAATGTGTGCTTCCTAACATCTCATGGTGGCATACCTTCACAAGCTGTGGCTGCCATCTGTCCCTCAAACTTCAGGTTTCCTCCTGTACTATTTCATTAGACCATACACTGATTTCCAAATTATGCGATCAACACTTGGATTATCAGTTGTAATTCCAATGATGTATAGATTACTTGTACCTATTTTGTGTGTGAAATGCAGGCACACCTAAACCAAGAAAGATCATCAGTGTGCTTTCCATTAATAGTACATGTTTGATCAAAGATCACAAAGCCTACGTGACAGCATTGGTCTCAATTCATTCCCAGTGAGTTGAAGTTCAAAGCAGTCTGTTGAGAGCAATAAAGTTTGCAGGCTTGCTTTGGGTTCTGTAGCCAGTGGCTTCACCTCTGTGGCCTCACTTGGAACCAAATTTTAATTTACCTCACAAAACACAGTGGTTTCTTAGCTGTGGTGTACGAGTCCATGTGGCAGTTTTAGAAGGCTTTACACAGTAGCTTGCACTTTCAAATATCTTTCAGATCCTCCTTCTCTCCCAAAACAGAAAAGAGGTCAAATGTCTTCTTTCACTAGAAGCAAGAGAGAGCCTGTAATTATACTGGGCACTCTCTGGTAGATGGGAAGAGTTAACAAAGCAAGGCTTCATTTCCTTCCAAGGCTAACTTGATTCCTGAAGAGATGGTGGTGTGCAAGGAAGGGGACTGCTAAGAACTCCACAGAGGTGGAGGCAGTGTTGGGACTGCAGGAATCTGGGAACACGGGCAAAACTTTGGATTTTTACTAAAGATGTGCAGTTTCCAGATGTGAATGCCATCCATATCTGAATAAGGTATATATTGCTTGCATTTCTGCTACAAAATACTTAGAAAGGTTTTTTACTTTTGTTTCAAAATGCCTATAAACCCTCCCTCTGCCCCCCCTCTCATTCTGTGCCGGGTTGGGTCAATACGCTCCTGTCCCCACAGGTCTGGGCTGTGGCATTGACCGACACTGGGCTGGAACTGCCTGACCTACTTCAGAGCTCCAGGACCCAGAGCCAGCAGAGAAGTGTCTGGCAGCGACAGCAGAGCATTCAGCTGTGCAACACTCCTATCCTCCTAATGCATTTCACACTCAGCAGATTGAACTGCTTTGGTCTTCTCATTTCTTTTTCTTCCAGCAAACAAAACTTTTCCCCCCTTTTTCCTTGACAAAGAATTTTGCCATATGCTCCAAATCAATTGCAACCTTTTTGATGCTTTGTTACCACCCACATCTTGGGCAGCATTCAAAAAAAAAAGCAAAAAGCAGCATAAGCATTTTTGTTTCTGCTCCAACCAAAGTAAAATTGAAATATTCTGTACATTAATTCAAGGGTTAATGTGTCTTATCACTCCTCTCTTACTCTGAACTAACAAGAACTGAACCAATTCCAGTCTGTAACTGACATATCTGTCTGACATATTTTTGTCTATCTGCATGGATAGTTGTCATGAATAGAAAGGAATTTGCTCATATTCATTCACTGATCAACATTATTTGTTGACTTCACTTACTCAATTATCTTAATTTGATTTAATACTGCACTTCAAGCACTTCTGTCTCTTCCTATGTGCTGCTACTAGTCCTTGTGTACTCACGCAGTCAGCCAGGCAAGGCAGCTGAAGAAGAAGAAACAAAAGCTTTTCATTGATAAAACTCATTTTGAGCACCCTCTGATGACCACCACCGTGGCCCAAAGAATGGGCACAAGTAGGACTACCCTCTACTTTCAGTACCAGTCGGATCTTAGATGAATATCAGCTTCTGCCTAATTCTGGCAAATAACTTTCAGATTATATTATTGTAGGTGTTAGGGCGTAAGGCATTCATATACCACAGTAATGCCTAGTGAGGACATACTTATAGGAGTAGAACAGTAAGATATTGTCCAGCCCCCATGTACCTTGAGCATTGCTATGTATTCCTCAGTTGAAATGTGTTTTAGAGGTACCTGGCTACTACTTTTCAAGTGGGTTTCACTGAAACCTTCCAGTTATTTGATATGCTTAGTTTTATTAAGTCCCTTTTTTCAGTGCAGTTGTTCTGGGAATGGTTGCATTTTCAATGTCTATATTAATTATTTTATTTATCTGATATTGGCTACAAATTTACTTTGTTTCCATTAAATCACTTGAATCTGCTAATAAGAATTTTCAAGGAAAGCAAAAGTATGCAAGCCCAGAAGAAAGAATGAAAGATAATATCACACAGATGCAATTAAAGCAGGTTGAAAAAAAACAAGGGAAGGAAAAAGAATGAATCCTTTGGGTCATCTAGTTTATTTAATTCAGCTAATCAGTTTACACCTATCAGGTATGTCTCCATTAGGAAAATTATCAGTATAGCTATCCCAGTCTAATTATATTCATGGATAAAATCAATTTAAATTTTGAAATGAAAAGCTAAAACGTATTTTTCCTCTATGACTCCAGGTCTCCTTTTGCATTATAAGAGCATACCCAGCCAAAGTAACCTAACTTAGTTCAATGTACATCATGTGATAGAAAACTGTTACTGTCACCTTTTAAATCATAGTAGTTGTTTAACAGCCTTAGTACTTGCCTTAGGTAAAATACATTAAAAACTTTCCTTATGTTAGTCCTAGAAGACAGCATAGTAATATTATATGACTACAAAAAGAAGAAAGCAGTTCTGAGAGGAAGGAAAGTGTGAACCATTTACTGGAAAATTTGAGAACAGATGAGTATGGCAGACAAAACTTTGGGAGGAGATGGGCATTTTCCCCACCCATCTTAACCCAGCTGATTCTATGGAATTAAAGCTTACAAAATAGACTCTGATTATCTTTCCCTTGCTATCTGCAGTGTTAGGAGTTAAGTTATTGACATTTGTATAAGCCTTTGCTTCTGGAGGCACAGGCCTCATAGAAATATCACCACTTCAAAGAGATCAGCAGCTCAAAAAAAGGATGGGCTGAAATGACATGAGGCTATGGGGTGAATCTGCACTCATTTGAGTGAGCAAAGGCAGATGTTATTCAGATTCACTTCAAATTATTACATTTATATGGCACAAAGCCCTGATAGCCAGACTCTTCTTTTCAGTTAAGTGTTTGTTTCCAATGGCTGCTTCCATAAATTTGCAGTTTACAGAAGGTAAAGCAGATATTCAACCCAATTGCATGGCTTGAGATTTAACTCAGTCGAACAGCTCAGTCTCCTAAAGGCTTCGTTCCACAAATGTCATTATGTTCTTAATGTTGCTAAGTCCTTAAGGCAATTTACACATTGTAATTACAGATGCACTGCACAGGTGTAAAGAGGGAGCTACACCAGTGACACCTTACAATTTTCTAGATTCAAATTTAGAAATTTTGGCCTACCCTAGACAGGTTATGAATGTGTTGACCAGATGTGCAATATATTGTTTTTCACCAGACAAATGCTTATGCCATTAGAAGCCTGACACTAATATAAACTTCATTGCTTCTCAAGCCAAAATTAACTGTGCAGCACTTTCAGTTGATATCTTTATATTTGTGATAAAGTGTGAGGAAAGGTTGCTTGCTTGGACTACACAAATACAGTAAAGGCTGCAAAACTGCCTGTAACTAAGAAGCCCTTGCTCATTGAACTCCTTTTTCCTCAATGCAATGCTTGTTATCCTGCTGAGATTTTTTTGCTTCAGTGTAGATACGTTTTATCATCCTCCTCTTGAGTGCCAATGTCAGGGCAATTGCAATTAACCCTTTGTTGGCTGAAGACAGCTGCAGGGTGTGTCCCTACAATTTTCAATTTTTCATAAGCATCAAAGCTGGAAAAGGAAATGGGACTCTTTGCCTAGTCTGTAAGCAATAACAAACATGGAAGAGGAATGCTGTTTATTTGGTGCAGCTGGAAAGAATGAAGATGATCATCTTCCTTTATCCCTTTCAGGAATTCAGACTGCTGTTAGGTAACAAGAAAACTATGCTAATAATTTTCCACCTAAGCAAGCAAGAATTTCACCACTGATGCTGCAATGGGCTTCTCTACTGCTGCCAAGTTGCACAGGTAATGGATAAAACTCGTACAGTGATCCCAGATCCACAGAGAAATCTTTTGCCTAACTGCACTATAGCGATTAAACAACTTGAAAATTCTTAGCAGAGGACCTTTCAATTATGGTGATTTTGGTTTTGATTTACATTTGTTTGTTTGTTTGTTTTTGTTGGTTGGTTGGTTTTTGTTTGTTTGTTTTTTTAAACAGAACTAACATAATTCAAGTGTTTAGCTTTAAGACAAGATCCATTGCTAGACTGCCTTCCTTCTCTTGTTTAGACTACATTCCTTTTTACACCATTAGATGTAAAACTTCAGTTTCTTCTCTGCAGAAGTAATGTTTTTACTTAACTCTCTAGTTGCATTGGACCTGGGGGCTGGGAGTTGCTCTCAGTGTCAGGGCAGCTGGACATTAGAAGTAGCATTGTGCTTTGAGGATTTAGCCCTTGCCACCAGCATTGATGAAGGTGCCTCTAGACAGCAGGTGGTGCCAGGGATGGTCTGCTTGCTTCACAAGCTGGATATGAGCCAGTTCTGACACAGCGGTGATGACCTGAGTGTGGTACTTAATTTTGAGCTCAGATCCTCTGCCCCTCAGCAAGGCTTTTGTGCTCAGGAGCAGGATTGTGCTAACATGACTATGCTAACAGGACTGTATGGATTCTGGTTTGGATCTGGCAGTGAGGAAAGACCATGGGGATAGCAGATGTGTGGATGTTTGCACTGGAATGAAGCTGTGCTTCAGTTTCATCACTAATATTAAAGGATTACATTTCAGAGAGACTGACAGAAATATTTTGGGTTGGGGCAGATAGAGACTGATAGTGATTTACTCCTAACCACAATATGAAGACAACAACTAAGGAAAAGGAGTGGTGTGGGGCAGTGCAGTCAGTAGACCAACATATGAGCTAGTCATGTGGGCACCACTGTCAAACGACTGAGGCATGGAAGGGAGAGTCTAACAGTGACTTACGTGAGTGCCAGTGGAATTTCCAAAGGGATTTTCATTGAGGTCCTGAAGAAAAGGATCATTGTAGGCAGTAAAAAGTCCTAACCATGAAAGGTCCTTTGTAACTCCAGAAGATAAAACAGCAATAAAGTTTCAGGATCACAAGATATCCCTTATAGCCACATTGTTAAAGGCTAAGGATGTAAAACTGCAAGGGGAAATGTTGATGGACTCTATTATTCAATTTAGCATAAAAAAGGGCCTAATTTGTGGATAAAAACCTTTGTTCAGTACTTCTTTAGTTGCAAACAATGCTGCTCCAAAAAAACACCACATGCCATGACCTACCACAGACCTGAGATATTTCTACCTTACTATACAACAAACTTCTGTAGGGAAGACTGCAACACAAACTGTGCCATAGGAAGATATCAGAGTATCAAAGGCTAGTACCTTGCATTATTGCATTATAAAGGATATAGTAGATAAACAATATGCATTACATTACAGGAGAAGAGACAGACAGATAGATAGATACATACATACATACATACATACATACATAATTCTTGGCAGTTTGAACCAAGGGCAAGTTCCTCGCAGATCCCATGTTTGGTGGTTGATAGGTCTTAGTCAGATGCTGGGGGCAATTTTGGCTTTATCACTGTGAGTAAAGGGCATGCCAGAGGCCATCTGGCCAAACAGGGAGTGCCAGTAAATGCAGAGACCTCCCACAACCAAGCGATAGAAATTGGGAAAATTCTGAAATGGGAAGACAGAGCTATTATGTACCTCTCTGACACATGGGGAGAACATGGGCAAAAGCAGTATTTTCCATCATCTCCTGCAGAATTTTGAAGCAACTGAAGCGGGATCTACCTTAATCTCTGCTGTAACTGTTTGGCCAAATGGGATACTGTTGCTACTGTTGATATTGTTACTGTAACACAACTCTGTATCATGGTACAGCCCTCAAGACAAGGCATGTTTTTCCCTCAGGACCTTTGCCTGATAGACAGTTTCACTATCACAGCAATAGCCCACATCTTTCCCTTATCTCTGCTGAGTCAGCATGGCCAGCCAGTAATCCAGCATTGATCCGCCAGACCTCACCTTCAGCTGGGAATGGGTGTTTGTTTCACTGGCACCATCTCCCCAGGCTGCACTGCCACGATATGGGGACTTCAGCAGTGAACTCACCTGGGAAGCTCCTGCCCCAATCCTTTCCATCTCCAGATGCTTGTTCATACCAACCCCTCCACAACCATTCATGGGGTTATGCTGGGAACCACAGCACTGAAGTGAACCTCAGTAAAAATAGCTCTTTTGAGGAACGGAGAGATGCACCTATTTGCAGCTCATCTTCATTCAGTGGTCTAGTTTCTGGCATGGCCCAACAACTTGTTGTGTTAGCATGAGTGTGGTACCAGTCTGAGAAGGTGTGGATACGTTGATCCCCAAGGCATGACAGTGCAGGGCCATTTTTACCTGGTACAGGTAAACACAGTGCTCTGTGTAACAGTCTCTGTTTGTGCGTCTGTTTCTTCCAAAAACAAGAGGAAGAGGAGGAGGGAAATTGCTAATGGACACCTTGTCAGCATGTGCAAGTTTGTAAGAATGAGGCAAAGACTTATCAGAGAACTCTTATGTACTGCTAATTACTTTAATTACTTATTTTTGACTGACTATAAATAAATAGCCTAAACTCTCACTACCAGATTGAGAATAATCTTGCATTTTGCTCATAGTTTTATATTGAGGGTTTCATTAAATATGGGCTGAAGTAGAATGCAATAAAAATTAATTAGTCATATCTGGGTGTAAGAGTGGGAAGGGAATAGCAAGATCTAAACAGGAAGGTGTATCAGTTTGACAAAAAGTGCGATGCTGCACAGATTTAGTTAACAGTGCAATTCTGCATAAGGACATTCTGACATTGGCTTATGTCTTGTTTTCACTGGATGTATGCCACAGAAGACAGAAATAAACTAAAACTACATGTGCCAGTACTGGAGGCTGGAATGATATAAGACATAATATCATCATAACTTCAGTTTAAAAACAGCAAAACCTTTGAAAGATACATGCTTTCATGTCATGAAACTGTATCTTTTTGTGGGATTTGATTAGTTCTTGATATGGTTAAGACATAGCTTGATCTTGCATGAAATAATTTTATGTAGTACATTTTAACCAGGTATCTTCGTACGGCTATTGTGTAACCTACATCTATAGAATAACTTACCTTAAAAAAATTTTGCAGTCTGATTTTCGCTATAACCCTGTTTGGTGCATTATGTGTGAACTGAATTGCATGTCTGTCTGCTGAAAAATGCCAAAAAAATAGACTTACAGTATGGTAGGTCATTCACAGGGAGAATGTGCAAAGCAAAGAAAAAGTCACAGCATGCTATTCAGTGGTCAATTAAGATGCAAAATTGTTTTGCTTGGGTGATGGCTACTGACAACTGTGTGGTCGCAATAGCTGGGTGGTCATTTTCCAGCTTATATAAATAAACACTGCAGATTCTGATATGGCTGGACTAGGGTGTCTGTGAGTATAAATGCCATCCTCACAAGAGAAAATATAAGTTGCTTGCTTTGTTGGCAGACATTTCTCAGGCTGGACTTTCCTGATATGTTAATTCCACTTTTAGGACAAATAATCATGAATCAAAACCATTGCGGTCTCAGAAAGCAAGGCACTGAACTAATCTTACTCTCTTTGCTGGCTCAAGGTTGTTCAAAATGTTCTGAAGGAGTAGCTTAGCAGGTAAGAGCTGCTGTCCTGCAACTAATCTGCCCAAAATAACATCCTGAACTCATGACTTATCCGTATCAAATGTGCACTGCTGCATGATCTTGCAGTGCACATAAACTGGTATTGATGGACAGGGAACTGCAGCTTCCTCATTCCAGCTCAACTAGAAGATCATAGAATCATAGAGTCAGACAGGTTGCAAAGGACCTCTGAGATCATCAAGTCCAACCCTTGATCCACTACCACTACAGTTGCTAGACCATGGCACTAAGTGCTACATCCACTGTCAGATGATACAGTGCAGTTTCCCCTCCTTTTAGCCCAGACTTAATCTGAATTAATACAGGAGCATTTTCCCGAGTGGAGTGGGAGCTGGGTAAGCAACCTCAAAGCTGAAATGTTGCTCAGAGACTAAGAAAAGCTTGCTCTGAGGAAGAAAAAAAAGAAGTCAAGGCAAACTTGAAGCTTGTCTCTGGCAGGCAAGGATGGGCATAGACCCCTATCTTAAACACTGTATAATTTCTGAAAACAAACAAACAAACAAACTTGAGATGAGGACTGTCAGGACTGGTAGGTGAAGTTAGGATTCAGGTTCCTGTTTGTTGGCTGATCAGATTTACAAGGTAATTTTACCCTTAGGAGCATAGTTCTGCTATTTTGGCAGGCTCTTGGCACAAGTATGAAAGCTATTTCTTTAATGTGAAGACAGCAAGAGGGAAAATGATTGAGATGATGGAAGTTTGGCTTCGCTGCTTGTTTGTGGGGGTAACATTAAGCACTTCACTGTCTGGGGTTCCTCTATAATCAATGAAGGGAGATAAGGACTCTTGCTCTCCATCACTCTGAAAGAGCTTATATCTCTGTAGTGACCACAGAGAAAGTCCAAGATGATGAGCTGACTGAATAGGCTCCAGTTTACATTACAAAGACTTTCACAGCTATTCTGGTTTAAAGTATCATCTCTTTCTGAAAATTAGAGATGCCTCCCCAGAGATGCCTCCTCTCATTTACACCCTGTCCAGTGGCATGCTATCCGCCAGTAGTGCAGCTGTGCTGTAAACAGCTTTGCGCAATCACTTCAGTCAGAAAATAACAAAAAGGAAATTATTTTTCAGATGTTGTGTCTCGATTTGATTCACACAGTGACCACACAAGCAGATCTATCAACACAACTGGTGTGCCCTTGTCTGGGGCAACAATAATAAATAGTAAATAATAAAGTGGCCGAGGGAGGAAGGAACGACACTCACTCAGCATTGACATAATGTCCCACAGCACCTTAATTTGCCTCTGTGCTTCTGGAAAACACATTTTTATTCCTGGAGCTGGTATATGTCCCTGTTAGCTCCAAGACTCAACTCTTTTAAAAGAGTAAAACTTGGGCATGCACCAGGCTCTCTCCTCTGTCTTTCTCTTCTTGCTGTCCTTGTGTTCATGTGAAAGAAACCCAGAAGCACCAGTGAGACCAGAGCTGGGGGCGTGCTCCTGTGCAATGATGTGGGAGCAAGATCCTCTGGCATCTGTTGTTGAATCTACAGGTATCTACCGTGCTCCAGTTAAGTCCCTAAAAATGTACTTCAGCAATTTCAGCACTTACACCGATGTCACACCTTGGGTAGGCATTTGCTTGAGAAACTCTTTTTCCCATATCAAATTGGAACAATAACTATTTTCCAACTTTCCAACTCATATCAAGGCTGCTATGAGGTCAGAGGTCACCAGATCAGTGAGGTTCCAGCAAACACAGAAAATTTAGAAGAAATTGTAATTCCTTTGATGCCAAATTTGTTGATAGCAGAATTCAGTGTTAGCGTGAACCAAGTTCCGCTGGCTGCCTATTAAAGGCAGTCTCATGACAGAGATTTCTTGTGATGTGGCTCTACTCTGTAACTGCTGATTGTCAGCCTTTATTGTAACTTCATCTGCAATAAGGCATCCATTCCTTGGGGGCAAAAGAAGTTGGATGTTTCATACCAGTAATGAAAGTGCCATTGATTTTGTTGAGAATTATTACTACAATTATGAAAATATCCCTTCAGGCTTGCACACTGACACATGAGGCAGTGAAAATCAAAATCACACTCTTAAATGCAAACAAGCAGTGAGCTGGTAAGGGGAACAGAGTAATGGGAGTCAACTAAAACAATTATGTAGTCATATTCTCAGAAATTGCCAGAAGCAAAGTTTGCAGGGGCTTTCAGAAAAAGAAGGGGAGCGACAGCCAGTGTTGGATGGTGGGCCCAAAATGTATCAGAACAAAAGCATCAAATTATACCAGAATTTTAACTCCCTCAGTGAAAAGAAGCACAAACAGTATTCAGAGACAAAGTTGGATAAAACAAAAACAAAGTCTCTTGCCTTCAAATCAGCCTGCAATTCAACTGCCAGCAAATATGAGTCCTAACACTGGGAGGAAAACTGGCAACAGATCTTCAGAAAGGATGTGATAATGTGAACTTTCTCTGCTGCTTACAACAGACGCAGAATATACTGGCATGTAGCAGGTACCAGATCTCACCTCATGGCAGGTTATGAAGATGTTATTAAAATGCTAGTGGAGAGCAGAGGGAAAGGGTGAGTAAGCTGCAGCTACATTTGGGGGTCTGTGTCACTTGACAAGGAGCTTGCACACCACACTGGACTAAGCTTCTGAAGAGAGCACAGGCCTGCACTCTGATACAGCTGAAAAATGGCTCTCCACAGTAGACATAAAAGAAAAGCAAACCACTTAAAGTGGCCTCTATTCAGTAACTGTATTTCTATTTTCTCAGGCTGTATGGTGAGCTATCACAAATCCTTCAGGCACAACTAGCACTGCAAACAAATTGACAAAGTGTCATCGCTGTAGTCTCAGAAGAAGCCATTCACAATTTGTAGGAATCCTCGAGGCAGCAAGCAACACCAAATTGTTCCCCAGCATTGGTTGATGCTTTTCTACTTTTTTGTTGTTGCTATTTTTGCATGAGTGGGAAGCAAAAGGCAGATCTAGTCACAGAAGCAACAGCATTTAAAGAACCATCACTGATCGCCTCTTTTTATTTAGTTCTGAAACACATTCAGGGAGACAAGTCACTGCCACAGCTCTGCAGAGCTTCTGCAGACATGTGGCACTCACCTGGAAGTGACCACATGATTGTGGAATGGAAGAAAATGGAAGAGAATGGCAAAAGTTATTTCATCCCTGCTGATTTATCTATCTTTTTATTTATTTTTCTTTACACAGAACTTCTGCTTGTGGTGCCCAGCTGTCATTTTAACCTTATTTAATCTTGACTAACATATTGGATCTTTTGCCTAAATTTCTTAGGATACCATTTTCTCATACGGACCTGTAATGTGGATATACTATTCAGTGTCATTGTTTAACTCCTTATGCTGGTTGAGTCTGTATCTTGCAGCCTTTCATAAATATCTTTGCTCATACAGCTGAAGTTCTCTACTAGTCTATTGTCATCTCACACCTTGATGACTACCATTTCCTCTTTTTCTTCCTCCTTTACTCTCAAAGAAATTTTTATTGAGCCCTGCTTAATTCTGCACTACTGGTTTCATCCTTATTTAATGCTATAAGGGTTTCCTGGATTCATACAGCACGGTGCCTCATAAGGAATATATCTTAGGGTGGAAGAGCTCAAAGGACCCATCTCTTACTACCACTTCAACCCTAAGATGAATTTTGCATATTTTGTTTGCATCCATTCATCTGGACTCTGCCTGATTAGAGGGTTTGCTGTCAGTGGTAGAGTGCAGAATCATTGCTTGAGAGGAGACTGGTACAAAGAGTAACCACTGGAGGCATCAAGGTATCAATAAAAATAATATAAGAAATGAGGGGAAAGTTTAGAAGATGCATAAGATTTGATGTAAGCAAAAGCATCAGATCTTATGCATTTATCAGATGCATAAGATCTGATGCTTTTGCTTATTTCAAGATACAAAAGCTTACTGTGAGCTCAAGTGCTCCTGGGTTTATGCAAGGAATACAGGGTTTACTGTCCTGTACAGCTCCCCTTGCTTAGGACCTTGCTACAGCACAATAACATCCACACAGAACACTTGCAGAATTCCTGCAGTTGTGTAAGTACGTTGATAAGCAAATAGCAGTATATTTTTGCATAGAAAACTCCTACAGGAATCAAATAACAAATGTTTGAACTGGAAAGAATCCCTGAGTGTGAATGCCACTGAACATAAGAAATTGCTTCTGCGTCTTGAAACACACTTTAATATTGCTTTCTACATCTGTATCCTTGATTTTCTAAACTCCTGCCTTACCTTTTTTCACTAAACCCTGTACACTAGTGTAGAAGAGAGAATCAGTTGGTCCTTTGGTTGAGAAAGAAGTGCAAGGCTGGGGAGGCTGTCCATGTGCAATGCACAGCAGGTTGGCAGCTGAAATGCCAAGGCACATATACAGGGATGGGACTTGGGCTCACACTCGTAAATAATGATGCTGTTACCTAGTTATGCACAAGCTCATAAAGGTTTGATATTGATAAAAGACTAGACGTAGTATGAAGGTATGTGGGGGAGGAGGAAAAAGAAAAAGGAAGACGTGATATTTTCTGTAAATCAGAGGTCAAGAAAAAATATTGCAAAGAATGGGGCCTTTAAAGCTACAGTACATTTAGCATTAGAGATGGTGAGGATGTTGTAAGTGAACTGATAGCTCTTGTTTGTAGCATAAAGTTAATTACAGAACGAAGCATCTGCCCTAAAACTGATGAAACTGCCCTGTTGGCAGATGTACCCATATGCAAGTATCCCCACTTGAACAGCTTTGTTTTAGGGACTGCAGGGCATCCCCAGATTAGGTGCATGGCAATGGTGTCACCAAAACTTTGATGATCCAATTGAAGACAAAGCAGAGATCTTGCTGCCATGTGGGAACTTGCAAGTTCAAGGGTCTGTGTAATCAAAGCTGAGCTGCAGCCAGGAGGGGAGGAAACTGGGCTCTGCTCTAGCATTGCACTGCCAGCCAGCTAAGGACAAAGTCCCAAGCAGCTGCTCTTGTGTAAGATGTCTGGGTTTTGGCAGCTTCACATGCAAAAAATGTTTGTAGCTTGTTTCTGCGCCAAGAGATAAGATGAACAAGAAAAAAATGGAGTTAACCTTTTATTACAGAGATGAATCATTACTATTCCATGAGGCTGCTAAAGGGGCTTTTCTGGACTCTGCGTATTAATATAAGGTGCAGTACACAACACCATATCATCAGGCACACTAGCTAAGCAGGATGAATCGAAGCATGAGTTAGGGTGTGTGTAAGGCTCTCTAGGGAGGTGCATGGGAGTGGCTCTTTCCATGACAGAAATGAATGACAACATTTTGGGAGCACATTTTTTCATGGTAAGACACAGGAGCTGAGACTGTTCAGTGAGGACTGAATTTGGATTTGGCCAACAGGAGGAAGTGTGGAGTTGGAAAAATTCGGCCTTTCAAGCAGGATGGTATTCAGACACCATGGAGGAACTGGGGTGAGCTTCTGCTGCAAGGATTCTGTGTATGGTACTGTGCCACGGAAGTGCAGAAAACAGACCTGGCCTGGGATGTCACACAGATCTGCCCTGTCGTAAGAGAGTGTCCTAATCCATTACTATGCTTTGCTGAGTGCTAGCTGAGAGTGACACTGGACATTCAAAACCCATGAGAACATGTCTGTTGCATGCCCAGTTCACAATTTACTTCAATTCTGGAAGATGAGCCAAAATACAGACAAAACTCAATGAGTTACATAAGAGAGTTTGGTCCCATTTCACACTCCGAAGAGAACGGATAGTTAGCTTTACTTTCAGACACTCAGGCTGTTTCTAGAGAGGTTACTTCTCACTCTTGCACCAGCACTGGTGCAAACGTCAGATGAGAGAATACCTGGGTACAACACTTGTGCTGTCATTGTGTTAACTGGGCTGGTAATCTCAGCTGAAAATCCTGTGACTGTAAATATCCAACCAAATAGCATATGAATAACAATCATTAATCGACTATTTTGCACTGTGTCTGTGTATGCATGTGTTTGTGTCTGTGGTGAATGCATACAAGATGTTCCTACAGATTCTTGTAAAGGGAAATTTGAAAGTGGAATTGAAAGTGGTGAAATTTACTTTGTGTTGGATAACAATAACAGAAATGCTGTGTAGACAGATGGTTTTTCCATAAGTCTTTGCTATAAAGTGGTATTGGCCTCACTATATTAGTAAGATTATGTTTGCTAGTGGATGTCCATACCAAAATGATGATGCATTAAAGAGCAGTGCTCTTAATCAGTAAGTGTTTGTCTGTCCATCATGTTGATTTTATTCTCCCCAGCATATCTACTTTCATTGTGCAAAGATCTTAAGATGAATGAGCTCCAGCATCAAAAGAAAATGTCAGAAGAAAATTTAAAAGTTTAGCATCTTTTATGTGGACTTGGAGGTTTTAGACACTTGTTAAATTTAGGAGTTAAATGAGAACAGCTTGACTGATGATGCAATGCAATGTTAGGATTGCAAGAAAAGAAGATCCCAGCAGAAAGCCAAAGCACAGATGTGTCAGATGAGACTGCATTCCACACACCAGAAGTCATGATCTCCTCACCAAGCCATCAGCAGCATTGACTCAGACTTCCTTACATTTGAAATCATTCAAACATAGTGGAATAAATTCCTGTCATTGCAAGTAAATTTAGCCTACTGCTAAAAAGCCAGGAGGTGCCTTGCAAAACACTCTCATTTTAGTAAAAAGCGATAGTACTCATTGTTCTTCACCCAGAGTCATTATCCTCCAAACAAGAGCAAGTTAAGAACAAAATATATGGTTTGGTCCATATCATTATGCATTTTACTTTCCTTATTTGTTCTAATGGGGTAAAGGAATTATTTTGTGATTTAACTCTTATATATGCTTTCCTGACTCTCTCGTTCTCTTTTACTCTTTGTAAATATACACAGGAAAGAGAACCCACGAAAGACTCTCCAGCCCCAACAAATTAGAGTCACAGAACCACAGACTAATTCAGGCTGTACAGCATCACTGAGGACATCTGACCAGGCTACCTGCTTATAGCAGGGGTAACTTCAGAGCTGGGTGCAGTTGCTCAAGACTTTGACCACCCCCTCTATAGCTGGTGGAAGATGGCAATAAGTTTTCCTAATCCCCTTCTCTCTTTTAGGCTGCATAAACCTTGTTGTGTCAGTGTCTTCTACCATGTCATGTGACTTGTGTCCTCTGCCAGACTCCCTCCTGTGAGCTGGACAAATTAGTACCAAACTGTCCTACTAGAAAGGTTCTTGCTAAAAAAGATACTCCTTCTTGCCTTTCTTGGAGGTGGGTGTGACATTCGCCTTTCTTCTTTCAAATATGATAGAGTATGGCCTTGCAATGACACCAGCCAGCTCCCTCATAACCCTTGGATCCATGCCATCACATCTCAAGGACTTGTACACGTCCCCATGCTTATGCTGATGCATATATTTACACAGTCTCTGACTTAATCTTCTCCTACCATTAGCAGTATTTGTCTCCTTCAAACTCTGCCACAAGGCACGCAGCTCTGTGAGGCTGAAGGCAGACTTTGACAGGAAAGACTGAGGAGAAGAAGGAAATGACATCTGCAGCCTTTTCTCTGTCCCCCGTTAGCATGTCTCCTGACCTATCAGGAATTGTTCTGAGCTGGCAATACTTTCTCCAGGGTAAGTTTGGGTGTCCAAGTTCTGCAATAAATCTTCACTTTTGAAAATCTGGACTGTTTCTGCCATAATTTTAATAAGAAAGTTTTGTGAGAGAAAAGAAAACAACAGGTTGTGGATGTGAATGTTTGTAGACAAAGAAAGAGAGTTATAGACCCAAACAGACTATATTTTGCTAGGCTGTTAGCAGTCAAGTTATTCATCACATAATGGCAAATATTTCCCATTTTTTAAGTTCAGTTCATTAAAAAAAAATCATTATACAGGAAAAAAAAACAAACCACAAACCCAACGAGTCTTAATTTATTCCCCAGACTGTAGCTCAACACAAAAGGAAAACACAGATGTTTCATAACACAGCTGTAGAATGAGCTTTTCCAGGTTTGTGAATTTGGCACCCTCCTGCCAATTAATGGCTCAGGGCAGATGGCCCCACTCTGGATGTAGCCCTGACTGTGCTGCCTGAATAGGGTTCAGGAAGCAAGCACAAGCTGCACCAGCACAAGCTCATAGGATTCCATGGAAATGGAACCTGATATAATTTGTGCCATGGTTTTCAATGTTTAGATTATCCCATAAAATCATAAGTCATTCGCAAATTACATAAACAACAAACACTCACTTCACAGCCCTATGCAGACAACCCAGATTAGAAATATGCCACAGGGGAATTTCTAGGGTTTGTCACCAGTTTAAGCCATTTGTAGAATATATGTGATAGTGAAAGGATGTAGCTTTTGCCCAGTGCTATGTGCATTAGCTGCACTTGTAATCCATTGCCTGAGGGCTGCACTGACTGTTGCTGATGTAGCTGTAAATTATGACTTGCTTCAGCTGAAGAGAGGGCAGGAAGGCTACTGTTGTCCAAACGGGTGTTCCTGAAGCAAACACCCTTGATCGTTCCTGTGAACTGTGATGATAACAGTGCTGTTAAAATATATTCTTTGCTGGAGGCAAGGTAGGTACACGTGGTTGCAGTGTGGCTGCCCAACATAGGGCTTCTCCCTACACTCAGTGACTAGATCTAGAATCCCATGCTTTATGAAGCACTATTTTGCAAATCTCTGGTATTCCTTAACTGTATCATGTAACCTCTTTTATTTCCCTTTTCCTGTAGCCAGTTCCTTCTGGATGCAAATCTTGCAGTGCCCCTTCCCACCTCTCCCACAGAATCAAACACTTGACTTCAAATTCACCTTCATTTAAATACACTCTTTCATAGCTAAAAAAACTAGAATTCTATACTTAATAACAGGGGAAAAACCCTGATTTGATGCTGAGGGGACAAATTATAATTGCTGGAATGAATTCTCTGCAGTCTGATCTTGCAAAGTAATCAGGACTATCAGTTCCCATCGCCTCCAGTGAGAGTGAAGGACAATCAGTGTTTCATGGGTTCAGCTATACTACACTACAGAACCAAAGTACTAACAGGATTATTTCTTGGACTACTGAACAAAGATTTCCTCTGTGAAGAATTAAGATAAGATTAATGCTTTGTAGAAAGGGAGAAAATCCGGGTACCAGGCAGATCCCCTGTCCTGTAGTCACTACAGTTTACGCAAGGAAGCACAGCAATGCATTAAGCTTTCTCCCTTTGGGACCACGGAAATGGATCAGTCTTATCTTTTTGATGTGCTTTATCCAGATTTGTTTGGCACACCAGCAAGCGGACACTTACGGATTTCTTCTGCGCTTACAGTTCCATCCTAATAGGGTCAGATTTTTCACAAGGGATTACTTAGCCTCAAAGGGACAGAAGAGGACAGGAAAACAACATGATATTTTTAAAAATTAGGCATTGCTTTCCTGCTAATAGAGTATGCAATGAAAGCATGCTTGATTTGCTTCTAGAAAACAGATGAAGAAAAAAAAAGTGGATCAAGCAGAAAAGAATGGGATTTGCTTGTAGCTAATAGCATTTTTCACCTCCTGAAATACCTAGCATGCTAGCTGAAGTAATTATAATTATAAACACTATGTCAGTGCTCAGAAAGATAGAAGAAAGGAGTCATACTGTCTCTCACTGGATAATTAACCTCCCATTACTATCCAAGAGGGTGGGATGAGATAAGCCGTGTATGTGGCAGGTGGGAGGAAGAGCAGAGCAAAGAGAATCAGAGATGTGTGAAGGCAAGAACCTAACCATATCCAAAAATGAGAAATGAGTCCAGTAAAATGAAATGCTTCAGCTCACTGCCTCCTCTTTCTCCATGGCAAGAGACACAATATCAAAAACTAGGATTTTCTTACCATCTACTTAACCTTCTTTAACACCACTTGTGCTCCAGACCTCTTTATTTCTTGTCATTGTCCTAAAGGAATAGGCAGTTGTGATAGCTTTCATTTCACTGATGGGGTGACAGTGGCCAAAGATGTAAATGTATTCAGCAATCTTCTTTCTAGGATTTTGCAAAGCAGTAAGTCAGCTGATGTTTCATTCAATAGAAGTTAAATATGAAATTACTTCTAAAATATTCACTAACCACTTACCTGCCTTTTTAAGCACATATGTAACTTTAAAAATTAGATGAAAGTGACTTGTTTCTAAAAGAGATGTATCTTAAAGCTATGGCCTATCATAGGTGTCCAAGGAGAAAGGTGATAGGAATTAGGTTTTAAGCATCCTCAGGCATCAGGGCTTTGCAAATCCTTCCTGGGTCCCAACTCTCAGCTTGCCTGTTAGGTCAAGCTAGTTGTGCAGCAAGAAACTTGAATTTTACTGTTCATGGATGAAAAGAAAAAAATGCGTTGCTGGTATAAAGATGACTGAATAACATCCTCAACTTGGGGCCCCTGCTTTCTCTAGAGAACAGCTCTAGAGAATGCCACCTCTGACACGGAGTGCACTATCTTCTTGAAACCCTTAAAGACTTACTAAGTTAAGGAGCAAATGATGGTACAAGGCCCAGTTTATAAACAGGAGATGTTATACACAGGAGGGCTGATTCATTTTGTTTGGCTAACTCTGTGGACCAAGGAGGGAGGCTTTTCACAAGGACTCACTTGGCTTGGCCTCATGTCTTCAGTTTTCTGGGTCTGCTTCATAGCAACAAATTCATAGTCTATAAAATAACTCTGGTGCATTCAATATATTAATCTTGTTGAAAGTACAGATGTCCATTTCTTCAATGGAATAATAATAATAATAGCTTGTCTTCCTTAGAGACTGGAGTGGTGTGAATAAAAGAGCTCTGCTAGACAGCAAAGTATGCCAAATGGACATATTTTACCAGATGAGAAAAACAGCTTGTCACTTCTAATTGTTCAAATTATGTGTGATTCAGTTCTTCCTGCAGTTATTTTTAAAATGTTGTTAAGAGGGTATAATGTGCAGCTAAGAATAAAAAGGGTGTGAAATTGTTAGCTCCCCTGGTGGGTAGGTGGTGATAATGAACATTTCATAAAGTTCTTGTTAACAGACAAATCTCAATAGTGCTCAGAAAGTCTCTCATAGCATTAACAGTCTCTCACTAAAGTAATGGTTCTTACGGAATACACATGGGTTTTGATCTGCTGCTTTTCTTTTTTTTTTCTTAATTACAGAAATGAGTTAAAGTCAGATTGATGGGTCAGATCTCCCACCGAAGCATTATGCTGGTGTCCCAAAATATCACCCAGAGCTGCTGATTGAGACCCCAGGGCATGGTCTGCAGCTAGTTCACAAGTCACGTTGTATGCTCGGCACCATGCCAGTCTCTCTCCATGAGAGGAGCTACGTCAGACACTCCTCTGCTTGCATAGCAAACCTCTTAACAGGAGACTGCTTTCACAGCATGGCCCACAAGTCTGGCATTTGGGAACCATTGCTTAGACCTCTTCTGGCCTGTTAAGTACACTTGCCCTAATGTAGCTATATGAAAGGCCTGGTAAAGTAGCTAGATTTCTCTGGAATATCAAAGGAACTCAGCTCACACTGAATGAAGACGCTGGGCAAAAACATATAGGTTACTGAACCACACGGCTAACAGCCAGACCTCAGACCTACACCTCTGCCTAGAGTGGCAAGGTTGGGAAAGCAGTGGTCCCTGAACAGTGGCCATGCCAGCAGAAGTCTCTTGTGCTGATGCATTTTTAACAGCAGAGCTGTGCTTTACCAGTAGAGCTTGGCTTGCCTCTGTGACTTCACCTGCTGCTGTTTCACTAGGCCATGGCTGTGCTTGCAATATCTGTGAACCTACAAGCAGCAGTCTCTGCACACACCTGAACTGTAGTAATTTAAGCTTATGTAACAGTGCTTAAATTAACTTCAGACATGTTAACATGGGTGCAGGTAGATATTAGGTTGGATGCATGCAGCGTAGTTGTGGCATGAAAGAGCTCAGCACAAGCCAGCTGCAGTAGCACCTATCCCGCCTCACAGCCATTGCTGTCTGCAGGGCTAACGTGACTACAAATGAGGGCTTTCTGTTCTCTGGGAAGAAACTCCAGGAGCTTACTTTTAGTTCTTCCAGGACACATACCTCACTGTAAGGATCAAAGATTGAAACCTGGGATATAGAAGGGATGGAGAGAGGGAAGTGGCAGTCGGGAATCCAGCAATCAATGGGAACCTGAAATCCCATTCAGGCTGTCCCTGTGCTCTTCGAATATGACTAATTCCTAGTGTGGACAGGGAGCAAAAGCTGTTGCTGCTGTAGGGAACACCACATCCTTATGCATGCAGGTGCTCACATGGCTTTCCTGCCTTTCTCTGGCATGGAGGCATTTACAGGTTGGGCGTATCAGTCTCATAAACATGCCCTAGTCTGACTAAAGGGCTTTTCTTTGCAAGGCTCCTGCATGGCCTTGCCCTGCTGACCTTTGTTCTTGTTCAATTAATCAACTTGGTGGATAATCAGAGACCCTTCAGCTTATGCCATAAATTGCATTTCTAGCAGATACCTTGCAAATCTTGTTATTGGCATTTTAAATGCAAGCTTCCTGCAGGCACTGCAGCCTCTTACTGTGGGTCTTGCAAATGGTGACTTCTCCAGCATCATAATTTGTTTTCTGACTGTGGGCTCTGGCACTACAGATTTCACTTCACAGGGTGACCTCCACATTTATACTCACCTTTTGTTTGGGATCTCATCCTCTGGTGGATCTTATCAACGTTTAGATGTTTATGATGTAAATCTCTCTATATATAAGGTAGTCATACTAAATTCACTTCATAGTTAATGGAAATAGATACTTTTATAGTCAGATTTAACTGCTGCCATTCAGCAACTTGGGAATGAAATGAATCATGCCCTAGCCACATCTTTTTTTCCTTCCCTTAATTATCAGGGGAACTTAGTATCTTGTTCAGATGTGTCTACATTGGTGAATCTCATCCCACATGACTCCCTCTGCCAGGTGCTTGTGACATCACCTCGTTGTAATTTAGCTTTCACTGACATAATGGTAACTAAGAATCTGATCAGTTGGGTCTAATTTGAGGATAATGAGGGTTTTTCTTCTCATGAACAACTTGTCTGGGTATTAGAATTGATCTGGCCTACAAAGAAGAATGAAAAGGGTTCTCAAGGCATGGCAGTAAGCTAATTTTTTTTTTTTTTTAATTGTCTTGATATGTGTCTTTAAAGAAATACAGATGACATGTGTTTGAAAAAAGTGTTGCTGAGGAAGAAATAGTTTAAGACTGGAAAAACTGTCATAGAGACAAAAGTCTTACTTCTATCTGTAATATCGACTTTGTGGCCTTCAGGTCGCTTAGAGCTAGCCAGTCTCCCAGGAAATAACATGTACTTGCAGCAGAGAAAATAAAGAAATAAAATTAATTGTCAGCATCTTGAAAATTAGTTTAACAAAAGTCTTGAACTGACCACATAGATACAATGATAAACAATTCAGAGAACTGATCTGTGGCTTAATTTTCACAGCCATAAAAGCCTCTGTGACCTAGAAAAAGATAAGAAATAGAAACTCAGGTCTAATCTCACTGATGTCAACAGATTTACAGCTAACATGATCTGATTTTCTGGACTTTGTTTTGGACCATTAGTTATTCCAAGCACCCACAAAATGAAAGGCACTGAATGGACAGTTTGATAGATATGTTTTTTTCTTGCAAATTGTCATGCTCTGAGAATGCACCATTCAGAGCCAGTTAACTCAGAGATAAAGGATTTTGGCTCTTTGCCCTTTTCTGGAGAAGCAGTCCTTTTGGGTGATTTCATTTTTAATGGTGTTCATAGTACCACACAAACTGTGGTTCAGAGCAGGAAAGAGAGAAGGGCTTATAGTACATAAGCTGAACAAAAGCTATAATATCAATTTTCTGCCCAACCACTTGGAAGGAATGAGGAAACACCACTTATTTTCCTTAACTGTCCTGTCATCATTCAGGTTCCTGGTTCACACTCCCAGATAAGGGTTAAATTATAATCCAGTGGGGAAATGACTTTGAAAAGAGTGATTCATTTACTCTGGTAAATAACAGATATTTGTTTCATGGATAGAACGCATCACTGGTCAGATATCTTGAATTTCTGAAGTCCCTATTTAATGGTGTCAGGAAAGAGTAATGTTTGTCAAATAAAGGTGTTCAGGTGGATCTTCCTACATCTCAACTCATCAGCAAAACTGTCATCAGCAATCACAGTTTGGAGCAGGCAAAGTGAGTACCTACACACACTAGCTGAGAAACTGGGGTCAGCAAAAATGTTAGATTTCAGACATGAAATACTTGATGTTTACCAGCAATGATTATTGGCTATTGACAAATACTGTATAGTACTGAGAGTGATGAATCATATTCTCTTAAAAATATTATTGAACTGTTAAGAAATTTATGGAAGGACAACAACTACTGTCCCACCTTGCAAGAAAAGAGACTCAAACCAGCACTTGTCATGGATTAGACAGGGTGTGAAAGACTTAACTTTTGCTACACTCAGCTATGAAGTTTGACAGATCAAAGGTCTTTATATTAAACCATTAAATTTCTTTGCTAGCAGCTGAAGTAGTTCATATTAGTTCACAAACATAGGCTAAAAATGAGGAAAAAAACTCATTGTGGTGTGAGTCCCAGTCTGATGGGAGGGTTTTGGAAGGACTTTGCAGGCCTCTTAACCTGGTACAGTACCTCTGCTGTTCCTGAGAGTGAGAAGGCAGAACAAAGGGGGAAGCTTCGAAATTCCTGCAGTCACACCAGGACTCCTCACTTTGCTACATTGGTGAGGTACACTGGCCCAAAACTGGATGATAAAGACTGAACAGCTTGCAGAGAAATATATGTATGTATCTCACAAATAATATTACTGCCTGCTATGCTTATTTGGCTCCTGCTTGGAGGAACCAGCAGCTACCGGGCACAGGATGGGTGGTTCTGGGATACAAGTAATTTTAGTCAATGGGTCAAGCCAAGAATACATAACAGAAGGCATTCTCAGGAATTCACTGATTGCAGCTGGGAATAGCTTGAGCTTTATCACTTAATCCAAGCCACATCAGCAAGATTTTTGTGCAGACACACTAGTGGGTTTAGGCAAATGCACAGGAAGGAGCACAGCTTAGAACTGCAATGCAGGCATACCCTGAAACCCTGATTCCCTTGACTTGAATACTCACATCCAGTACAGACTTCAGTGAAACCCATCAATTTGAATAGACAAGATGAACAAAGAGAGGTCCCAGGGTCAAGCAACAGGTCAAGATGAAAACACAGAACAGAATCCAGACCACTAAACTACCAGCTAACCACACAGTTCACTGGTTTGCACTCATCTTTCTACAACCCACCACTGAGGTTAACACGAGACATGCTCTGCCTCAAGTAAAGCAGACAAAGCTGAGATTTAGTGTATGAATGCAGATTTTTAACTGTAGATTTACATGTGGGTATGCATGCTTTTACAGCAGAAAGTAGCATCCAAAATGATACCTGACTTGTCTGTGTGAGTGTGCATGCATGACCCTAGAATAATAAAGTAATCCATGCATAATTCAATGTTCATGAATAATGGTACAATACAAAATATCATATAGGCCAATTCTTGTGGACAGCTTTGTAATAATGAAAGGACAGCATAACCAGCATTCTCAAATCACCTTAAGTGATTCACAACATATGACTTCCCCAACAACAGCAAGACAGCTTGTGCATCTCCTGACTCTCATAAGCACCTCCTCTTCCCTGAGTATTAAGAAATGCCCACCAGAGACAGGCAAAAGCCTGATCAGGAAACCTTTATGCTGCAAGGCTGCAAAAGGATTACATACATCAACAGAGGGAAAAGACAGTGGTATTGAATGTGATGGAAAATGTCTTTCCAGGTGCCTGCTCCAATGAATGTTTTGTCCTTGTTTCAGAGTCACTGAGACCTCTAACAATAAGCAGGGGGATAACAGCAGGCCCAAGCCTGGCAGCAATAAATACAGCTGTGGGGAAAGAGAGGCATGTTTGTGGCTGTTGTATGGAAACCATTCAAAGGAAACCAAAACATTTTACAGCCTGGATAATCTACATGATTTAAAGCTGGGAAATGCTGCCACACATCCTCACTTGTAAACTCTGCAAGAAGATAGTGAGAGTTAGACTTCATCACTGCCTCACCAACTTCAGAGCACTTTGCCACTGGTGTTACTTGCCTCATCTCTGACTAGCAGCTCTGCAGACCTCATCACCAGATTCTCATTACACAAAGCATCCTCAAACAGCCTTTAGGACACCAGCTGCTGTACAGCTCTGTAATGCCTACGCAGCCCTGAAGGAGAGGTCTCCCTCTGAAAGCAGCACATGTGTCAAGTGAGGGAGTTCTGAGCACTTCCCATAGCTGAAATCTCAGGAGAGGGAGAGGGACAGGCACCTATCTCAGGGCCCAGGGAAATCTCTATCTTTTGGTAGGCTGAGCAAGAGAAGAGAGATGAATCTAAAACCACCACTGCCCATAGTGGTTTAACTGGCATCCCTGCATCCAGCAGCTCCCTCCTTTTGTTCTTTCTTCTGTTTAGGTGACCATAACTTCTGAGCTATGCTCATGTCTCACCTGCTAACCTGCTCATTCATCCTCTGTCTGCTTCCCAATCTTATCCACCTTAAAAATCATTTAGAAACTGACACAGGAGCATCCATGCAGACACTGATGCTAATTTAAATGAATCAATCTGGATAATCCCCTTGGGTCTGACTCTCATTTGTATTTAAAACCACATTTCACAGATCCAGAAAATGGAAAATTTAATTGGCACTTTCCATTAATGCCAGAGATCTGCTCTTTTTTTGTGTGGTAGCAATCAAACAAGACCAACATGTTGATTTCTGCATTCTCCAACACTGTGAAGAAAATAATCTTTAAAGACTGAAAACATTTTAGCTGAAAAAAAAAATAGAAGAGGCTAAACCATTTAATGCACCCCCCCAAACAAAACAAAACAAAACAAGCCCAAATAAAAAAACAAACCAACCCAAAAACCCCCAACATCCAAACCCCCAAAACAACCTAGTCTCTGCAGATGATATTTTTTGCTTTTGGTGTCTAATGGTGTTACTTTTGAGCTGATTCTTTCTCACCTGCTTTCTTCATCTCTGGTGGTGCTAGAATTGCTGTATTTCTTATCCATTGGGAGTCACCCACAGGCCTTATTCTACTCATTCTTTGTTATTCTATGCAGGAGAAGTCCATGTTCAAACGATATGGGGGAGTAATACCTTTCAACAGTCTCTATGTGGAACATAGAAAACTAAGAATCAAAACAGATATTCTCCTCTATCTTTTACCTCTGCCCTCAGAGAGACTGGAAGAAACAACATTACTAGACAAGTTTGTCCAGCTTCTCAACAGCACAGTATTGAATTATATGGTCAGATAAATATTTCAAAACCATTTGATTAAAAAAGAGAAGCTGCTCAGGATACAAATGGACTCATCAATGGGCTGGAAATGGCTCTTGGGCTGCCTTACAAGCACCCCTATATTTGGCTTGACTGCGCAAATGGGAATGTGCACACCCCAGATGTAACATTTCTCAAACCACAACAGCAACAGACTGACCAAACTATTTCAAACAGATAAGTGGTCTTGTCCAGATTCAGTGCATCACAGGGAGCCTCTCCTGCTTCAGCAGGTGTAGCAGCTGCTGTGTACACAGAAAAGGAGAAGTGGAAGTGAAAATCAAAGGGGTCCCTCCTGCACAAGGAATGTGTAAGACACCAATATGAGACTTGGGGCTTAAGTAGAAGATGCTGAGAGCTCCTTCCTGGCCTCCAGCACGGACAAGCCTGACTGATTTGCTACTTAAATCTCTCTCACTTATTAGTTAATTTTCAATTCAGCTGAAAATATGACTGTGGGCCTACATTGTTGGCTAAGTTTGTACAAATCTACATTGTTGGAAGATATGATTCACTTCCTTTAATCACAATATACTCACTTATCCCGTCATGTATCTGGCATATATTTAGTATTCTTCCACTATCTTAATCTCTAGACTTTGATGCGTGTGAGGAAGCATGAAGACTGGATTGGCAGTTTAACTGAGAACTTCTCAAAGGGAAAATGGCTGAAGTGAGACTCAGTTTTTATAAACAGTTTATAGACAGTGCTGGCTTTAAACACTCCTTACTATTCCTCTTTGGAGGCTCCTGAGAACATGTTAAGGCTTCTAAGAACATTACTCTCCATTGCATGGCAACAAAGCAGGTGTGAAAGTAGTACCAAGCGATGGCTGCTGGCATGCCCACATCACATAGCAAAGCATGGGCACAGAGATGCCGCATCCAGCAGCACAGCAGCACAAGTGTGAGGGCCACAGTGTAGCACAGCATCTGGGAGGGAGAGCCTTTCCTAGGAAGCTTGCTGCTTTAAAGTCAAAGCTAGCTTCTCCAAAGACAGCTGCCATGCAGCATTCAGATGTATCAGGTAGCAATAGGTCAGCATGAGTTCATGTGCCTATGTTGCACAGGGTAGATATGTCTGTACCTTTTCCAGCTTCTAAAATGTCTGGGTTGTTAAAGAGGAGTTTTGAAAACACTTCTACCACCATCCAAATCAAGCACAGAACAACTCAATAATCTTGGGTAAAGTGTGGAATGAGGAGATTTTTAAACATATGAAGGGTATAGGAACAAGAAGTTTGAGCCTGGGGCTTATGTTTTGGGGTAGAAAAACAGAGAAATGTTTTACAAAATGTGAAAGTAATGAAAACTGTTTGAGTTTTTATCTCTTTGTAAAGAAAATAATTGGCTCGGACTGAGCCCTTCCCTGGGAGTGTTTGCAAACCAAACATTACACAGCTGCCAAGTGCCTGAAAACCAAAACGTGAAACTGACCTAAAATAAAAGCAAAAGTGATTGCTTTATTTCCATCCATGCAAAAGACTACTCAGAAGCCTAAGTGCAGGGTGAGTAAAGACCTTTAGGATGTGATTCATCTGACATAATGTGCACAATGCCAAGGCCTCCTATAAAAGAAACTAAGTGACATACACACTGCTCATGTGAAATCCATCTTATTCATAAAGTGGGTGAGACAAATAATAAAGCCCTTTGATTAATTTATGTATAGAGGCCTAATACCAGGTGAGATTCTTTGCCTGATCTTTAACAGGTCAATCTGCTACTTTACAGTGCCGTGTTCAGCGAAACTAAGCATTTTAAAGAACAGTAGAAGCAGAAACAAGAACAGAATTTTAGAAATGGATAAGGGAAGACTAAAATTGTTCCATGGTATCTGTGCAGTGATAGTGATTCTCTGTCACCAAAAGATTTTACCAAGGCTACCTTTGGCTTGTTGTACAGGACCACAAGTTTACAGCCACATGCACTAGCTAAAGCTTAGCATGATGAGCCTGATGGAGCTTCAGGTGTGCTTAGATATTTTTTCCCTGCAGAAATGCAGTAACTAGGAACTATATTACCTCTGAGTAAATGGCAGCCAAGCAGACTGTTCTAATTTTCCTCAACAGCTGCATGGATGCTGTCACCAGCTAGAGACAACAGCTAGTCTAAGGGGTTGTATGAGTGCTCACAGCATGTTAACAGTATGCCACTGTGTCAGTAGAGTGCATTAGAGATCTTCTTTCTGGAAGTATTGTACATAGCTTAAGTACTGACTCCTTTTAGCATTTCTGGGAGCTACAGAATAAGAAACATTAATTCCACTTTGTGATTGAAGTTGAATTATAGAAAAGTGAAAGGATCAAGAGAGGTCTTACTTCTCCTTCCAAGATTTGCCAGCCTAACTGTGTTGGTCCAGAATACAACAGTTATGCCAACAAGATAAGCCTCTATTTCCTTTTGGAAAGTAATATGAGCTTTATACTTGTTAGGAGGCTTTCCTGGTATAGCAATACCCATTGAAGTTACACTGGCAAATACTTCCTTGTGCAGATAAGGTTTGAATGACTCCAGAAACATGTTCTTAAAACATGATCTTATGTTCTCTCTGTTCTACTTCTCTGTTCTTCACAGACATAATCTATTGAATCTAAAATCCTCTTACCATATTGTGTACTCCTGTGTATGTCTGTGTGCAGGCAGAGTTTTATCATCCCTCATTTCTCAGGCTATAAGTGCCCTGACCCACAGCAACTTGCTGAAGTGTACAGCAAGTTAAGAGACATGTAAACCAAGACGTAAAGTAACCCTCCCAAGCCCATCTGATTGAAGGCATCTAGGGCTGCAAATCTGAAAGTTAGTACCTGTGTTTGTTAGAGTGAATCAACAGATTGCTCTGCAGGTCTCTGACTGACCTCAGATGCAAGGTCAGTCACACCAGACGCTGCTTAATCAGCTGGCTTTGCTCAGAAATATGATAAGGGAGGGCAAGGCTGAGAGACACGGCTCCCATTGGCAGCCTCTGACAGTTCCCTTTTATTGCAAAGCAAATGGTGTGGGAGATTATAGGTGAGAAACTTGCTCACCCACCCACAGTTTGACTTTATTTCTGCACGTCATTTATGTGTGTAATGGCATTCCACAGTTGTTCCAGCTGTATGTACAGCTACATCCTTTAAAACAGATCATTCAGGTCTGATGTAAGGGAACTGAACTCAGCACTGCTTAACTATGCTCTGCAGTTCTGAATCCTCAGGGCTCTCCAGGGGCAACTGCTTTGTAGGTGCCACAGATCCCCTACTTAGGGGCTAACGACCTTATCAAAATTGCTACTAGCTATTCAGCAGGTGACAACTTGAGATTTGAAGGCCCTGCCACTCCTAAACTGGAGTTGCTAAGTACCTTGAGTGGCATCTTTTTCATCTCTGCAGGAACACGTGTCCCACCCGGTTGTAACTATTTAACACTTACAGGAATGGATCCTAAAGGTCACATTTTCACAACCTCCATACCTTCATAAGTGAGCTATAGATTGAACCACTGGCTCTCTATTTCTGCAACAAATATTTAGCAAAGGAGACTGAGAAACTTCTGTTTAGCCCATGGTCTTTGCTGTGATACAGATTTAAACCTCCTGATTTTAATCACACAAATATGAATGTGTGTTGTTTTGCACTAAATGTCTTCCCTAACCATTCAGCTGCTGGCTGTTTTGAGGTGTCTCTGCTGCTTTTCCACAAACAAAAAAGTCACATGTAGGTGTCTCTGTCCAAAGAAATGGTGTCTGAATGCTTTGTGGAAATGTCAGTCAGATATTTCTGTATTTATTTATTTATTTATGCTTGTTTTTTCAAGCTCATGTGGACCATTCCTTGCTAAAGAAATGTATCTAAGTATTCCCATATGCTATATGGGGAACATGCTTACCATTCTTGGGGTTAAGGGTTCTGCTATGGGACAAGTCCATCTAACACCAAGATGTTATAGTGCCTGAGAACCAACAAGCACACAGACCCATGAGAGCTAACTCGATGATATCTGTGATGGCAATTCTTCACACCACTGGCTACTGAAATCCAAGCACTGGACTATTCTTTGTCTTCCTACTGTAACAATTCCCTAAGGGCCCAATCCACATAAAGATTTACACATGAACTGATTCACGAAGCAAGAGAGAGAGTAGCTAATAGTTCCCTACCTCACAGCCAAGTTAATAATTTATGAGCAGTGAAACAGTTTCAAGAGTAACTGAGATGGCCTGCCCATGAACCTTAAGTAGAGGGCATTCATGTCATACTGCTGGCCTGCCCTACCTGAGTCAGATTGAAGACTTGAAAATGGATCCCTCCTTCCCAGATACCAGTCCCAAGTACTTTATTTCATTTTTTTTTCAAGACAAAGCACTGGTTTTACACCTAGCATCTGGACATAGTCCAGGTAAAGGCACTTCACTATGATTGAGTAAGAATGGAGTCCACCTGTTCTGCTTTTTTGTTTGTTTGTTGATGTTTTTGCTTTGGTTTTTTTTTTTTGTTTTTTTTACTGGCTTGGTTAGCTCTCGGTTTTCTGGATTCAGTGAATTTTCCCGTTAGTACTCCATGCACAGCAGCGAATATTGTACTCTTGCCCTGAGAATTAGAGGTTACATAGGGGTGGTGCAGATCGAGTGGTAAATGGTCCTTATTTGTAAAATCATGAAGATATTCTGTGACAGGTCCTAAACTTCAAAAGTTTTAGTCATAACAAGAGTCATAGTGTCATAACAAGAGTCATAGTGTCGTAACAAGAACATTATGCAGTACACTCTCTTGTGGCTACTAACTTTCACCATTATATTCTATGTCACATCAAAAGATATCCTCATATTCAATCTTGTGCCTTCAACTCACTGCTCAGCTGAAACATTTTGTTCTCAACTCAAAAGGCAACACTATCATGGAACAAATAGCAATAACATCCAGAGAGATCCATGGGGAGGACTGTTTCCTGCTCAGTTCCCAGGGGTACTCCTTGCCACCTGCTACTTCCTCGATTACTACAGCTAGTGTTCTCTCAAAAGGAAGACAAACTTGCGTGAAGCCATCACTACCCTCCTTCAGGCTTTTCCTGAAGATCTAAGCGCTGCCAGTTCCATCAAATTCTCCACAAGCCAAAGGAGCTTGAAGCACGGCTGCAGCTGACAACAGAAGCTTCAGCCTTTCAGTACATTACAACAAACCTGAAAGCAAGCCAGTCATCTGAGACTATGTGGACCCTCTTACTCCCCTCATGGTAAAGACCAGCAGATCAGAACTGGTGCAGATATTGGGGAGATCTCAACCCCCTATAGTCAACATCATTCCGAGAAGAGAGTGGGAGTAGGAAAAAGTAGTCCCTGCAAACCCTCTGCTCCTTTTTCTTCTCTGCATTATATACCGTGCTGGCCACAGCATAGCAGAGAAGACTCTGTTGTACACAATTCTTCCTGGCATGGGAGAAGGGCTTGAGCCCACAGAGAAAATACAAGAGGAGCAGAGCTGATTTTGGCCCAGGAGTGGTGAGGGAATTAGTGAAGGATCAAGACTGATTGGGCAAAACCAAGACCAGAAAAAAGCATGAGAAAAAAATTGTTCATGAAGAAGAAATTATAAAATAATTTTTTTATTGCTGAGAAAGGGGTTGAAGCCATGTGGGGAACACGCTGTAGGAATTAACATGACCTTAATATAATTAGGAACACTAGCAGCACCATTCCTTTCTTTCCTTTGCACAAACACAGACACACAATGTTGTGCATTGCAATAACAGTTCAAAATTCAAAGGGCAGACATTGAAAAGTATGACTCAGTATTTTTGAATCTCTGGACTTAAAACTGCTGTAAGACTTCAAAAGTCCTCTCATCCAAATGGTGTCAACGCTTATCTCTCCTTACTCTGAAATGGGGCTTTATTTTTGGTGCACCCAAAGTGGTTATGTTACATTGAAGTCTTGTCTTACATTCATTGCTTACTAAAGAGAAATCCTCCCTTATTTTGAAGCCCAAAACTAATTAAATTCCTCATCGTGCTTTATTGACAGCAAAACCATATAAAAACAAGATGCCAGGCATTCTCTGTGATCCTTCCAGTACATCATGCAGTCATCCACTGCATTTGCCTTCTATGACTACATTTTTCTGTGCTATACCTCATAAAATTTGTATTTTTAAGTTTTAACCAAAGCTTAATCAACAGATTTAAACTTGTATTTGGAAGGCACCCTGTTGATCAGTTTGAGGTGCAGGGGATCATTAGTACCAGAATAATGCTCTAACTCAGCAGTCCAAAAGAGTAGTGGAAAAAGGGATGAACGACAACATTAACTGGAGAACTGCAATGTTTTAAAAACAGTCTTTCAACTTCAACTCGCAGCAGAAGTATGTATCAAGTAATAGCAGTTACAGTACAAACATGACTTTTTGGTCAGTAGTTACCTAAACTATGTTACTTTAATTCTTAACTATATTAGAAGTTCCCTCAATTACCCATTCCTCATTTACCACAGTCAGCTAGGCAAATGCTGCCTCACTGGATTTCTCCTTGCCTCAACTAATTCTTTCTTTTTGACCCTATCCTGACTATGTGCCTTCTTGTTCAGTTTTCACACCTATGTCTTCTTCAGTTTTGCCTCAGGTGGTAGGTTTGTACAACACTAAATTTATGCACTGGGCCTTGCTATTCACTCAGATACCTGGATGTCTGAAGCACTTCCATAATCACTAACTAAATACAGATGCATTCATTTATTTAAGACTTAGCTTTTAAAGGCATTAACAAAAAGAAATGTATGAACCTAATCAAGTTTGATAACCGGTACTTTAGGAATGAGTAATAAACTCCATAGGCTTCTCTCCTCCATGTTTTCTTTCCTATTCTTTTCCCTCACTTCCTGTTTTCATCTGTTATAGCTTGCTTTGGTAAGCAAGCTCTTGTTTTAATTTAGAGATTTTGGAAATTCATGTTACTCAAGAATTAAATCTTATTTTCCAGTGAGTTTAAGTCAGTATCAGGGAAGATACATGTACTACTAAAAAATAAAAGTTATGTACTGATAAAAACTAAAACAGTTTCAAAGCATCTCTAACTTACACTGCATTGTTTCTGCCCCAAGAGGTGGCTCTCGTACTTAGACTCAAGCATTATGGCTCTATCAATTTTTTACTGGGAATGTCTTCTTGTTCAACTTCCTTGAAAAATAAAGGTACTTTAGCTCAGAACTTGAAAAGGAATAAAACGTTTTTGAGACCCTATCTGCACCTATATTAACATAAACAGCTTAAGAATACAAACTGCAATGTCGCTGCTGTTTCTTCCAACAGGGACAGCTTTTCAGCAGCTCTTATTGCAACATGCATTGACTTTGGAGGTACCAGAGATCCTCTCTACCTGCTTAGTGCTACCTGAAAACATGGTATCAGTTTATCTCTGAAAAAAACCCCACCCTTAACATCTGTTTAAATCTGAGTCCTGAGAAATAAGGATATGTAAGGACATAGATATTGTTCCATTGTAATCACCCGTCTTTCTGAGAAACCTTTGACTCTTTGCCCAGAACCATGCAGTGTGACAGTTGCCCAGACGTTGAGACTCAATTCCATTGCAACTGAAAGTTTCCACATACTTGAGATATTGAAAAAAAAAAAAACAAAACCCAAATATATAATAAATAATAAATAAATAATAAATAAAACCAAAATAAATAAAACCAAAAAGGTGCTCAAAGGGAATCACAGAAATTATCTACCCAGGTGCTACCGCACCCACAGCCAGGACTACTGGAAGGGGAGACACTATCAAGCACACGGTTCCTTAGGCCATAGCATAACAATACTGAAAAAGTACATTTATTTATTGCATCCACCTCTTCCATCAGCCAGAATATTTCTTGACATAGATGGCAGGCTCACATTATAGGACCGAACTGCATTAAAATTTTGCCCAGATTCAACTGGTAAATAGCAACCTGTACCAACATAAGCCTCTGATTTAGAAAGGGTAAACCAAAATGAGATTTGCCTTACCTGAGGTGTGTCAGAAATAAAACACTGAATCCTTCTTCTGGAACTGGCAGGGAGACAGGTAACATCGACAGGAGGCTATACCAACCCGAAAAGCTGAACACTATCGTAACATTTTTGGAATGCCACAACGGTATCTAACATCTGGAAGAGACACTTCCCTCCCCCAAAAATAATAGTATTTGCTCTGTACCACCCTTCCTATAAAGCATATCTGATTGTGAGATAAAAATAATTATTGTCTACAAATTGTGGGAAGCTCTACCAGGCCTGTTGACAGTGCAACCCGAATGTTAATGGAGCTAGTCTGGATAGAGTGGAAGGCTCTGTACTGTGGACTATTAGAAGAATGGTTTGCCCTTGAAATGCTGAATCACGAATGGTTGAGGTTGGGAGGGATCTCTGGACATTATCTGGTCCAACCCCCCTGCTCAAGCAGGTTCACCTAGAGATGGCCTTTGAATATCTCCAAGGATGGAGACTCTACCACCTCTCCAGGCAACATATGCCAGTTCTTGGCTCCTAGTGGAAAAGTGTTCCCTGGTGTTTCAGTTTGCGCCCACTGCCTCTTGTCCTACCACAGGGCACTGCTGAAAAAGAGCCTGGCTCCATCCTCTTCACACCTTCCCTGTAGCTATTTATACACATTGATGAGATCCCCCTGAGCCTTCTCTAGGTTAAACAGTCTCAGCTCTAAACTGAGCTGGGATATTAGTTTTAAGGTAAGATCTTATCAGCCAACCACTGCAAGAAAAATGACAACCTGGATTTTTTTTTGGAGCCACAGACCACTGTGGAAGAAGGGCTTTTTTGTTCTGGTCTAGGGACCTCAAAATACTGTGGTCAACTAGACAAAAAGTGTGCAGTACTGAGCAGTCTGTACTATGTTTCTGTAATATCCTGTTACATACTTCTGGACACATCTCTCCCCAAGGGGTAAACATCTCTTTTGGACCAGCTGAAAGAGCCAGCATAAGAAACAGTGAGGCTGAAGCCAGGACTTGTCCTTGGAGTAGGAAAGATAGACAGGGGCTGTTTTCTTGCTTCAAGGGATTGATTTCCTGGGAAACTGTATAAAGGTCAGAAGCACATTATGCTCTATGTGATTGTGAAAAAGACTCTGGAGATTGATGTCACATAAATATTTACAACTATCATTACTAACCAAACCTGTTTCCAACCCCTGCTCCTCCCAAGGAAGAAAACAAGATAATAAGGAAAAATTGACTTGTGAAGAATAATATCAGTGAAAGTCTAACTTAAAATCACTAATGAAAACTGTACACTTATCAGAACAGGAAGAGACATTAAATAAAAAATAAATCAAGGAGCATCAGTAATTTTCCAACGCAGAGTACAGAAGACTGCAAGGCAGCTGTGACAAGAATGATAACAGCACCATGCTTTTGTTTTCTTTATTTTACCCTTGAGAAGATAACCTCTCATATTTTGGTATAATAGACACATTGATTACGGGTTTTTTTGTGATGTTGCAAAACTCCACTTTCTTCTCATCCCTCTGGGAACAAATTCATCCATGTCATTTAACTACAGCACAGCTTTAAAAAGAACAGAAAGACCAGAGGAACAGGAGTTTGTTGGGACTCAGACACAATTGTATCTATTTGTCCATATCAAAAGCTAGCAGAGGAACTGTCAAAAAAAGGATATTTGTAAGTGACGTCATGTGAATTCAGTGTCAGAGAGCCGAGGCAGAGACGGCATTTGACTCACTTATTTCATATTCTTTAAGGTGATCCAAGACCCCCAAGCAAGCAACTTGCAGCTCTGGAGGTACACATGGCTTGCAAGCAGTTCAGATGCACACATAAAGCGTGCTGTATCAGAATGTGTATGGCAGGGCTACGCTGGTGCTGAGCTGCTGGGTATTGCAACAGCCCAGCTGCAGAAGGAAATGAATCATAAGAGATTGCTGGAGCAGATAATGAGGCGTCTTGAGACCCAGCCACATGCTTAGGTCTGTGGCTGAACCCCGACATACAGTGGAAGCACCAATTTACTGGGTTTTTTTCCCTTTTTTCGGGACTACTCCTAAATTTGTCTTCCCTTTACCTCTCAAAGTGTATATTAGCTGCCCAAAGGCATGCAACCCTGTTTGCACTTCAGTGGAACCAGGGTGCCCAAACTTCTAAGGCATTTTTGAAAATCCCATTCACAAACTAAAATTACATGGGAATGTGAATTAAATTAGATTAATAAACATTCAAAGTCAAAAGACAAAACTCTTCTCAAGCCCTCACATCAAAGAGCAAGGATGACAGAAATCCCCAGAATCTCTGACATTTCAATTTTAAGTTGAAATAGATTTAGCCTAGTCATTCTTGTGCTTCAGCAGTAGAAACTGCTACCATCTTTTGGACATCCGGATTTTACAATACAGTTACATTTACTAAGTTTGGCATGTGAAAAAGGGTGTAAAGGATATGGATAAAATGGTATCATGTTTTATGCTGTGGAATTGTGATTTACTTACATTTAAAGAAATAAACTGTGGTCTTTGTGTAGGTAGCACATTATGACATAAGTAAGACCTACATTGTACATCCATCAGTGAAAATAAGCAAGATGAAACACAGGAGAAACAAAAAAGTTTATTATAAAGGCTGTTCAAGAAATTCCACAATGTTCAAAAATTAGAAATGTATTTATTTTGCATCTGTATGATCCAACATGTCCACTGCCTTCCTTATCTTTGCTGCCTATTCAAACAGTATTTGACAGCATATTTACTACTGTGCAATCAGAAAAAGGTTGACAGACTAAATTTCACCCAGCTGATTTCTTTCCAGCGTTTTCTCCTGTAATCATTTCCACCACATATCTATACTCAGACTGGCCTGTATGTGGAAACACTTATTTCACAATGTATCTTCCATATTTTGTGTTCCTGAAGACTGTAAACTTTTCACTCACTACATTTCTGTGAATATTTCTAATTCCTGAGCCACATACTCCAACGGACTGAGTTTTCAGTCTTTTCAGCCTTTTCTCTATCATTCAAGTGGAATCTTGGTTCAGTGCAAAAGCTGAAGGCTCACCCAAATGCTTCATTCTGGTTTGCTGCTATGGTCAAGTTTTCAAAGTTAATGTTCTAGGATGCAAGTAGCATAACAGGAGTAAGAAAATAAGAAGGCTAGATATGGGAATACAAATGGCAGCACAACTTAGATTCTGTTGTGTCTTTATCAATTACATAATGTATCAAAAGATTTTTGAGAATTTAATGGAATTAAAAAAAACCCAAACCATTCTGTTTCTTGACTGACACAAAGGCCAAATAAGCAGGTCTGGCATTCCATTCCACAGATCAGACAGTTGTGATTATATAAAAGATGTGAGATAGAAGTGGTACACTATTCATTTATGACATGAGAAGTTCAGCAAAATAGCATCTCTTCATCACAGTTGAAGGTACTTCAATCTGTTTCTAGACTAAAGTAGTCCTTGTTAACTCTGGCCATAGGATAATGTTGGAACCACTGCCACTTAAAAATGCCTCTAGTCCTCCTTTTCTGACTTCCAAGATGAGGCAAAATAATCTATCTAAATTAACTTCTGATGACATTTGGTCTACATAATACTTTACAAAGGACGAATCTATGTAAGTTATGAATTAATGAATAGCCGACCTAGTCTCTTTCTATTATTGGAGGGCCTCTGATGCTTTTAAAAAATGGAATTATCTGTTTCTATTAAACACCTCTACAAACTCTGTCTCATTGCCATCCATGTACTAGTGATAAGAGAGCAAAAGCTTGTTGCCACCTTTCACAAGTACAAGTATATAGGTGATGGTGCACGTGATTGACAAATAGCCTTAAATAGTGCTTTACTTTAAGCCTTTTAGCAACATGCTGTTTGCTTCCTTCATTAAACGGCACTTGCTTTTCTATCTGTGGTGTTTGCAAAATGCTACACACTGGCAGACACAGACACAGCAAGTAGAGGCTGCAAGAACTTTGCATGCAAAGAGGACAACAGCTGATATTGCAAATGGATGTCAAAGGTTACTTCACATATTGAGGTGGGAGGGCAGGTAATATCTCCATCAATCTACTTTTGGCTTAAAGTCCTGTTGGTAATTCTTGGTGGTGCTGGAAATGAAACATTCTGTTGCCATTGCACAATGCAGAATAGGAGCATTTCAAGGTTGATAGGCAAGCTTTCATCCCGTGTGAAGGTCACGGCAGATCCGCTCCTTCATTTCTAAATGGTGCATCTCTGGTGCAACTGGAACCTACAGGACACCAAGGGTATATTTCTTCCCTAGAGGGCTTCTGTAGGAGCTGTGTAGGTATGAGATTCACCTGGTCCTTTTGTTTTTGTGTCTTTGTCATGGCAGATGTCCACACTGTGAAGCCCTGTCGTACTATTTTTATTACCATCCATTAAGTCTTCTGCCATCTCAGTGCTCTTGTTGCATTGACAGAAGTCACTGGAGCTCTCTAGAAGATTGATGCAAAATTTGATAACCAGTGCTAGCCAGGCCATCCCAAAGAGGATCCACAGAGAGATTACATTCTTGTACCATCTTGGATAGGTGCGATCTGGGTTCATCCCTAGAATAGAGTCACCCAAAACATTTCTAAATTGGATCAAGAGTGCCTCAGAGACAATAAACGTAAAAGCAAAAAGGCAGTTGAAATACCAATTAATATTAGTGGTTTCTATATAAAACATGAGTATGCTGAGTATGTGATCTACTTAGCATGTGAGCAGATATTGCAAGCAAGTATGTTTCAAGACACGTCACCACCAACGTAGTACTCCCTAAGAATTGCAAAATTTACCCATAAGAAAGAAAAATCCCAAATCACATCCATATCAAAGTGAAATTATTCACATTTAAGCAGACAATTTTATTTCTCTAGTTATCACTCAGCACAACAATGCTGTATTAGCATGTAACAGGAGGCCCTCCAGGCAGAGAGGTAATTATGGGTTTTATGTATCAGTGCATGTTAAACCACATATAAGCAAGTCAGAGAGTCTCCGAGAGTGGGAGGAAAGAGGCCTGAGCAGTCCTAAAACCTCCAAGAAAAACCACGCCTTGGAAGACAGGCTCTTGAGGCTTTGCCCTCTGCAGCAAAGCCATATTTCCAGTTGTGTTTCCACAGTGTTTAGTGCAAAGAGACTTCTACGGGATAAGTTAGTATCAGTAGTAATATTAATACAGAAAAAGCACCATGAAGTGACTGGGCTGTATCTGTAAAGCAGTCTGGGGTACCATTACAGGCACAGGATACAAATCACTAGCAGTGAAGTTGTTGCATGGCTTTTTTCCTCCGCTGCTTCTCACGTGTCATTATTCAGTTTCCTTATCTCAGGAAGGTTTGTCACTTTATAACTGGATACATACAGTGCAGCAGATACTACAGAAAATCCAATAATTTTGGGACAGAATGTGAGGAGTTAACACATACAAGGTGGTACCTCCACAAACATGGAGGCCACACTCCATCCTACATTCCAGTGAAAATCACTCCTAGGGCTGGGTTAAAATGGGATAGCCATCAAATCACCACTCAGGTGTTTAGGTTTCTGTCATCTGTGATGGGTTGTGTCCAAGAATACTGTCCTAGCAGTTCCCAAATCATGGTCTATGAACTGTTACTGTCTATAAGACTGTGATAAGTAGAAACTGTTCAGTAGAGTCATATTAAACAGCCAATTCTATACACCCATTTACTTAGTATTATTATATATTGTATAATATATATTGTACATGTTCAATATAATGAGACCACAAGACATTAAGTTGTCACTAAGCCTCTGTAAATGCTTGGGAGCTACCCTGAGATTAGCTTAGTTGTTTAGAGCATGGTGCTAATAACACCAAGATTGCGGGTTTGATCCCCATTCGCTTAAGAGCTGGACTCAATGATCCTTGTGGGTCCCTTCCAACTCTGAATATTCATTCTATGATTCTAACCACTTCTATGGTAACTACTCTTTTGGCTCCCTTTCTACATCAAGGTGAAGTTCAAACAGGAAGAGTATTATATGCGTTATTCAAAGAAACCTTTCATCAATGCTAAATTAAAAGGTTTAAAAATTGTTTGTTTCTAAGTAATAAATAAAAACATAAGCAAAGGGCTATTTGAGGCTTCCAAGGAGAATGCTATTCCCACCGAGACCATATGATAGTTGCAGATTAGGGGATTAGAAGATCTGAAGCAGTACAAGACCTACGTGGCACCCTGTGTCCAATAGAAGGGTTTACTGAGTGTGTACAGTAGGAAATTTCAGGGCCAGTAAGAGAAGCTAGATCAATAGTACTAAATAAAACTGGCTAGGGCCCACTCTATGACTTCAAAACCAGGTGCCATAGCGTGGCTTACATTTCCCCCATACAGAGCAGTTGTGTCCAAAGTGAACACCGGACACCACTCCTGGCATAGGATATCCCCCACAATTTCCCTGAACAGTAGCAGAACAGTAGCAGAAGCACCTCTGGAGATCATCTAGTCCACCCTGCTAACGCAGGTTCACCTAGAGCAGGTTGCATGGGATTGTGTTCAGGCAGATTTTTAATATCTCCAGAGAAAGCGATTCCACATCTCTGGGCAGTCCATGCCAGTGTCACCCTCAAAATAAAGTTTTTCCTCATATCCAAATGAACCTCCTTGTGTTTTAGTTTGTGCCCATTGACCCTTGTCCTGTCACTGAACATTACTGAAACAGGTTTGATCCCATCCTCTTGACACCCACCCTCACGATATTTATATGCTTTGATAAGATCTCCTCTCAGGCCTCTCTTCTCCAGGCTAAACATGCCCAGCTCCCTCAGCCTGTCCTTTTAAGAGAGATGCTCCAGTTCCTTCATCATTTTTGTAGCCTTCCACTGGACCCACTGCAGGAGCTCCACATCTCTCTTGTACTGAGGAGCCCAGAACTGAACACAGCACTCTAGATGTGGCCTCACTAAGGCTGAGTAGAGGGGCAGGATCACCTCCCTTGACCTGCAATGCTCTCCCTGATGCATCTCAAGATACCAATGGCCTTCCTGGCCACAAGGCACCCTGCTGGGCAGCTTGTTGTCCATGAAGGATATCCAGGCCCTTTTCTGTAGAGCTGCTTTCCAGCATGTGAGCTACTCCTCCTGTTTTTGTATCACACTAGTGGGGAAACAGTATGACAGTCACTTGAACCTTGTTTTTAAGTTTAGACATAAACCACATATGCAGGATTGTAAGGCCAAAATTGTTTGGCCAGTACATACCACAGGACACTGTCATGTTCAGTTATTCCCATACTGAACCTAGCATATCTATGGCAGTATGCCAGTTACAAAGGTACTACATAGGTGAAGGTACACCTGGACCAGGGAGGTATACCAAACTCATTACCAGAGAGAAGTAAAGCTGCTGCCACACAGAATTCAGCATCATCGGTAAAATCAGCACAGGAAAATGCTGAACTGACCTAGCTTTTGTTAAGCTTCATCTGGCTACCCTTACCCAAGATAACTTGATTCCAGCTTATTTATGTGTGCCTACACAAGCTCTAATGATAACTTTGATGCATTATACACAAGTCCTAAAATAATGACCACAAAGTTGTCTAACCATCAATCAAGTGCTATGAAGAAAAGAAAACAGAGAATTCATAATAAGATGTTTTAGTCTTTCTGTCTCTCAGGGATTCAAGGGTGCATATGTTTCTATAATCAATTTGTTTTTAATGAGAAAGTCTTTATCAAAAAGGTGTGTCCTGTGTTTCAGCAAATGCAACGGGCGTGGGTCCAATCCCACTTCCTCTGGCAAAGGGTTTTGGCATCTAAAACTAGGCTGTGCCTGGTGCCTGACAGTCTACATCTTAGTGACTTAAGCTGCCTTTTAGAAAGCAGTTGTCTAGGGTTTTGACAGAAGAAATGGTCACGGTCTGTTAATGGTGATACAGAGTAGCATCTGCTGAAATTAACTGTTGCTGATGCACTGGTGTGCAATAAGTGTGCTATCAGCCACTGCTGTGATTGAAAACAGAGCACTCCAGCCTGGTGGTGTAGTCATTCAGGGGACAGACCATGTGAATGCTGGAAGACTACTCATTGACTGGAAAACAATTTCTTTGTTCTTCTACGGGTGCAGTGCTATCACAGGAATCATGTCTTCCCCAAACTGTCAAACGCCTATCACAAATATACTTATCAACAGGTCTGTGGATTGACAGTGGTGTTAAACTGCCAAGTGGGGAGCTTCATATGCCATGTATTTGACTTTGCTGTTCAGAAGGTGAAAGCGACGAAATGCGAACTACTCACCAATCACATAATCTCCAAACCCTATAGTGCTAAGGGTAATGAAGGAGTAGTAGAAGCCTTCTTCATAAGACCAGCCTTCTTTGTCAGAGAATAACAAGGGAGGTAGCAAGAGGAACAATAACAAGCCAGTTACCAGTGCACAGGTCTTCATCAGGAAAGAAGCTTTATTCTAGTAAAACAGGAAGAAAAAAAACCTTATGAAGGACTCCACAAAAACATGCAAACATTCATTACATTCCACTACAATTAATGGTGTAAATCTCTCAGAGCATTGATTTTAGCTGGGATGGTTATTTTCTTCATAATAGCTATGGTAGGGCTGTACTTTAGATTTGTGTTGAAAACAGTATGGATAATACAGGGCTTTTCTGCTTCTCATCCCATCCCACCAGTGAATAGGATGGGGGGTACACAGGAATTTGGGAGGGGACAGAGCCAGGACAGCTGACCCCAACTGATCAAAGGGATAGTCCATACCCTATGGCATCTAGCTGAGAATACAGAGCTGGGGGAAGAAGGAAGAGGGGGATGTTCAGAGTGATGGCATTTGTCTTCCCAGGTTACATGTGATGAAGCCCTGCTTTCCTGGGGATGGTTGAACACTTGTCTGCTGATGGAAAGTGGTAAACAAATTCCTTGTTTTGTTTTGCTCTGCTTGCATGCACAGCTTTTGCTTTACCTGTTAAACTGTCTTTATTTCAACCCAAGATATTTTTCACTTTTACTCTTCTGATTTTCTTCCCTATCCCATTGGGGGTGAGTGAGTGGCTGCGTGGTGTTTAGCTGCCAGATGGGGTTAAACTTCAACATCCAGCCAACACAGAGTATCACCTCCATGAGTCATGCCAGTTTAAAGCTTATTCCACAAATGTTCCCATATAACTTACTCAGGCAATTCTAACTATGACTGATGATAAACAGACCAGATAGTCTAGGACTCTGCATGGTTCTTATGCTTTAGCACTTCTGTTGCTGTAGGGGAAGTAATTCATCACAGAATTTCTCTCAATTAATAAACAACCTTATCTGACACCTCATAGGGCTGTCATAAACTAAATTTATTTGCTTCCTGAATATTCCTGAATATTATTGCATTTTTGGTCAAATAGGTAGTCAGGCTGTCCTTGTTAGTCAGAGGATCTCAAATACCAGACAATGTCCTCTGTCTTTGGTTTCCTTGAGATATACCCATCCACATTGCTTACCTGCCAATGAAACACCTCCTCTAAGCGATGGGCACAATGCTGAACCCCAAGCAGCATCAGCTGCCCAATTTCATTCAGAAGTATGAGGTTCAAGGGAATTCCAAAAAGTGCAAACACGATGCAGAAGATTCGACCAACCGCAGTGCTGGGGCTCAGGTTCCCATAGCCTAGGCAGGGAAGGAATGAGGCATTAAATCTAAAATATTCTTTGCTTGCCCTCTTCCGCCGGAGGGGTGAACCTCCATCTTCTAAAGGAGTTAGGCAAGGAGGTCACTGCTCCAAAAGGACCTTTTTTATAAATAACTGTAAGTTACATCCATTGTTTGTCATATCCTATTGTGGGCTGGAAAATAACATTTCTTTCCCTGCCAATTTGCTTAGTTCCTTTTCCATTTACCAGTGAATTTCCTCTCCCCTACCCACTGTCCTGGCTGGGATCTGACGTAAATGCAAACCTTCCGTTTAGCTCAATTTTTGTAAGCATTGTTGGCATGGGGTTTGCTGGTAAATGATCCTGCATGGCTGTCAGATGGTCTCTGAATCACAACAATAGTGTTTTAATTATAACAACCACCCTTTTCTACCTTTGTCCCACAGGACTAGTGAACTTCACACTGCCTCCTTGCTTACACTCCTTGTTTGCACCAAATACACCTTAAATTATCAAAATGATTGTCTAGAGTCTAATAAAAAGTCCTGCCTTGCAAGCATGGCCTTGCATGTATCCTCAGACCATTATGCCTTCAAAATCACTGCTGCAATATTTTTGTCTTTGTACCCCACACTTTATTTTTAAAATGTCCTGTAAATTTGCAGACTTGCATTCCTTTAGTTTCAAGTGTTTTATGCCACAGGAAAGTCATATTTAACTATGGTTTACTTCACAGGATGCTTTCTAAGACAGATGAAGATATAGCACACCACAAGCATTTCAACTGCGATTTAGCTAGTCAGAGACCTGTGGCCTTGACTACATTTCAAAATCACCTCTGCTCATTAGAGACTGGTGTACGTCCACATGCAAGATTATCTTTTCACCACAAATAATGATATCCCCTCCTGGCGACACCCAAGGTTAGCACAGGGCAAGCACAGGTGCCTTGCTACCTCCTGCTTTTAGGTGGTGTAGCCCCAGGGCAAGTGAGCAGTGCCCAGGAGGGTGAGGTCCCAGGGCTGGGCTCTGTACCCCAGATAAGTGAGAGCGCAAACATCTGTGGTTAATCAGATAGAGCCCCATTCCTTCACTAACCTCTGTCACATGCCAGCTGCAATAAGCCACTGACCGACAATGTAGAAATGTGCACAACTGTGAGCTGAGGATATCTACATGTCCTGTGCCATGTTTTGTGCTAACAAAAATCTCTCGCCATGGGCAACTCTGCAATTAATTGTGCATGTGCACCAGCAAACTACACCCAGAAAAAAGTCTGGGGGAAGCTATTTCTAAGTATGCACCCATACAAATTCAAAGTTTTACTATGTGGAGGACTTCCCCTCCCATAATTTTAGACTTGAACGATTTGTGAGCCCCTGAGTTTGTAACATATATGATAGCACATAATATACCTCCAAATCAGCCCCAGCAGCCTGTCCCTGGGAGAGGGCAGAGCATCCCTCAGAAAGAATGGGATGTTGTTACATAATAGGGTTAGTTTTGCAATACAGTCGAACAAAGGGGCTAAATTAGGACTTCATTCCAGTGCTAGGTTCTTTGCTTGTGAGCAGCTTTATAATGTTTATGCACTTTCCCCCACACGTAATTGCTGATTTCTGCCAGCTTTCACCATTTCTAGACTAACAGGTATGGCAAATGAGACATGCAGGCAAGTCCATCCAGTAGATGATCCCACCTAAGTGAATTAAAGGGATATGTGCCTGGTGTGATGCATGTCACACTGGCTATGCCACATTTCAGTGGAGTAGTTCCAGTTTTTCCCTTTTGTGGACTGATCTGGCCCCAGCAGAAAGTGCTGAGGGGGGCATTTACTGTAAGGCTGAAGTCTGAACATTATTTACATATATTTATGACCAGCCATTCCCAAGGTGGTTTCCCCCATCCCCTTTGCCCCTCTTCTGCTTCTACAGAAGTTTAAAAAGACTGTTTAAAAAGACTGTGTAATATCTTGGGCAGTTCTTTTTACCACAGCTTTTCAAGTTATTCAGTCTCTGGAGAAAAACATCAGATAAGAGAAGAAAGGCCCATGATCTCAGATCACTATGTGAAGCACAGCAGCTTCCAGAATTTTGGGGATGCCACACAGTGCTGACTGGAGAGCATCTAAGGTTAAACTGTACATTACAATTCATTTAGAGTAGCAAATTCAATAATGTAAGAAGGTCTAATGTGCTCAGTAAGCCCAGCACTCCAAACACCAGATCTGCTTTGCATTTGATTTCTCTGGTTCCCTTTTCCCTTGGGCTCAGCAGTTCAAGACAATTTTCTGAAGACTTGATGAGCAGTTGCTGTACATATGCCAAAAAACCACAGTCTCATTAGGTTTTCATACAGGATACAAAGTTTAACCAAATAGCACAGGAGACTTCAGATTATGCAAAATGGTCAGAAATCTATTCCTGGCTGGTGGCATTCACTTGCCTTTACATTAGACAAATAGATACCAACCTAGTTGTCTATAAACCTCAATTGTTATAAAACTCAAGCAGGAATGGGTAAATAGGACATATCCTCTTCAGTAAATGGAATGAGAGTAATCGGTGTCTTATACCATTGTGGGCTATACATTAGAAGATCTGAACCAAACTTGGAGACTAAAACTACACTGGCAGTTGCATCACATCCCTCATGAGCCTGCTGCTGGGATGGCACCCGGTACCTGCCTGATCCAAGAGACACCAGAGGATGTTCACTAAAAACTGCATAGACATTAAAATGTGTTTTCAGTAAAGCTGGATTAAGCGCATGTACAGCACTCTCATTTTGAAATAAAGTGTAAAGTAAGTTAAGCTTCTTAACAAGAAGCAAAATAAGAGTGGTTTTATTTCTAAATGTTCATATCCATGTGCTTTAACTCATGTGCTTCTGTTATACATATTAAGTAACTCAGGTTTTTTTTCCCTGCTTTCCCATTACATTCCCTTACATATGGGCTTTGGAAGTTCTGTGGACTTGTTAGGAAGATGAGACTTATTAGTAAAAGATCTTTTAATTCACAAGACAATATCCTATTTGCAGTATTTGCAGTTCAACTGAGGCAACTGCAACTTCCTGCTACCCACAATGAGAGATTTGTTTAGCGCCTGTTCTCACTGCCCGGATGTTAAAGAGTAGTTTCAGCAAAAAGTGCTTAGAACAAAAACCAAGTGTCTTTCACAGGCTGAAAGTTATCTGCAAACTCACAAAAAATTTCATCTGTGGAAAAAACCCAATGGATTTAAAAAAAAAACCCAAACAAACAAACAAAAAAAAGCTGGAGGAAGAGTTGCTTCCCTAACCTGTAACTTTATCAGTAGTTTTAGCATTCAAACACAATTTTGGCGAGATTTGGTTTCATTCTTTCTCCTACTCGAAAGTATACAAGCCATCACTTCCTACAGAAATGACCTAATCCCAAATTTACGGAGTGCTCTCATTGACAGTATTTTGCTTTGAACACCCAGACACTCATCTAAGCCTAGCAGCCAGGTGTCTTGAACAACAGGAGTGTTTGACCCACAGGGCCATTGGACAGTTTAGTGAGGGGTATCAGTCCTAGAATTACTTTATTTTGCATTAGACATTTAAATACTCAAAAATGTTCCACTTGGCATTTGGGGTGATCTCCAGTGAGCCACATTTCTCTTCTCCCAGACACTGGAGTTATACCCTCAAACTACCTAGCTCCTCCCACCACCAGCTCCTCCTCTAACATTTTTCAGAAAATTCAAAAACTTTTCTTTCCCTTGTGATCTGTATGAGTAACCTGAATGTTTTAATCTGGGATAAATGAAAGGTTTTGCTCATGAAAAATTCAAATGTTTTACTAAGAAAAAAAAAAGAATATGCAAATTCACTTTAGACTGAAAAGATGTCTTTGCATAATTCACAGTGGAAAAATACACAAACCTATTGGTCACTCACGCAGCCTTATATGTTTGTCTGATTCCTGAAAATGTGAGCATGGGCCCAGTTCACATGGAAGGTGTCCCTCATTAGCCTGGTCTGACCTCATAGCTGACTGCTTTAAGCACACAATTGCACCAGAGACCTTCTGAGATACCAGGAAGACTGAATTATCCTATGATCTTACAAGCATTAAGATTTTCAGAGGTCATTTGGTACCACCCACACTCAACTGAAGATCAGCAAGTCAGGGGTTCCTATTCTCCCTCACACTTGGATTGCCTCCATGAGAATAATTAACATGTTTGGCTTCTCAAGGTTCATGTGAGATTTCGTATTATACCCATCAAGTCTGCTTCAAGTTCAGGAACACTTGTCAGCTGGACACAGCCACTGAGCTCAGGACACCTGACATGGGAAGTCAGTTATTTTCAATTAATCCATTCCTGAAGGATGACCTTGTCTCCCAATTGTGGTAGAGACAGAACCAGGACATGGAAGCCCCAAGCAGCCACAGTTCTTGCATTGGCTTCTCAGTTTTATAATTAGAACAAACCAAGAATTTAAAGAATTTGATTATTAAAGCTAGTGGTGGCAGAATCTCAGGAACTGTGTCTTACATGGCACAGCTCACTGGGACCCTGGCAGGTTGAACGAGGGCATGTGGTGCAAGCGGTCCATCCCTATTAGTTTTAGTTGGTGCTCTTCTGAAGTAGAGACCAAAAACTGAGGCTGGGAGGCTGAAAACCATGTTTGGACAGAGTTTTAGCGCTATGAAATTCCATGTGACAGGAAATTTGGCTGCACGCTCCTTCAGTGAGTGAAAGGCCAGAAAAATGCTTCAGATGAGTACTGCAGCCTTATTTGTACTGTATTGATTTCTGTATACAATGGAAGCTGTATAGTGGGCTTAGTCTCCACTGGAGAAGATGGCATGCAGCCAGGAAAGCAGACCAAATTTGCCAGTGCTCAGGAGATAGCTCAGAGGATGCTGCTGCGAGTGATATTTCCACATCCACCAGTTATCTCCCATGGACCACTGTGCCACATCTTACTTGGCCAAGCCCATAAAACAGCTCTGTCAGCTGTCACAAGGCAGGGAAATGATCAGTGCAAAGGTGGGGGCCTCTTCGGCAGAGAACTTCCCTACACAAGCCAGCCTGAGGTTCATAGAGGATTCAAGTGTCACAGAGGCCCCAGGTTGTTATTCTGTATTTCAACTCGTCGGAGCCATCAAGTTACTTTAACTGAACTTATCAATGGATTGTCTGCCAGCAGTGGGCACAAACCTGGCCGTTTCTCAGGAACTCCACCAGACACTGGGCAGCACTATAGAGGGTCAGTCTTCAAGAAACTCTTGCTGGCCCAAAGCATTACACACTGCCCTGAACTTGCTACTGTTTCTTCCTCCCCCATGGGAATCATCTGTGGCAACTACCAATTGTCTGTAACAATGTGCTTAATAGCACCACTCACTCAATAGCCTGCTCCTTGACTCTTTGCTATCCCCCAATCCTTTGGATTTTTTAGGAGCTATTATACTGTAATAACCAGAGATGGAAAGAACAGGAAGGTCTCCTTTCCTTTCCACCTGGTGAAATGGCTTATTTGCCCTATTTTATATTTAAAAAAGGGCCTTTGAAATTCATACAAATGAATTCTTCGCTATGCAGCAGAAAATGGTAATGCAGCATTAGGCAATGGCATCCACCCACCCAATATGAAGGGGGATATTCAGGCTAGAGAGTACACTACTCTCCCATGTACTCTTAGACAGACAACAACAGCCTCAACACAAAGCCTTTCCCTAGAACCTTCTCTGAAATTACACCACCCTGAGGTCGTTTGACACTTTACGAATTTTCATCTTGTGCCCCACTCTCAACTTACTTTGACCTCTGCCCTGTTAGTCCAAACTAACTAGGATGAGAGTAAACAAAGAAAGGAGAGACTTTGTGTCGGCAAGGGATAAAGAAGTTTGAGAGATAAAACCAGCAGCAAGCTAGCTTCTCTTTCTTTAATCATATTAGTACTACATCTCTAAAGGAACTCTGAAGACAACCCTTCAAGGCATTGGAGAGCGGGTTCCTATGGAAAAAATCTGCAGAAAATGAGAAAACAAAAAAACTAGAAGGATATTACATGTCAAAGACAGCAATGAAGAAAGCACAGAAGCATAACAGTGGAGAGAAGGAATCAGACAGCGAGGGCTGTCCATCCCACATGATCGAAAGTTATAAATGCAGTTCCATTCAACTTCCAAGACTGGCCAAAAACTACATAGGCTTTGGGGCAATTTAAACAACAGGTTTTAGTCCATACACATCTGTTTTTTAAACCTTTAGGATTAGGGTACCATGTGTGCCCAGCCTGCAGGTTAGAACTTGCTTTGTTTTTTAAGTAAAATTTGCATGTTGCTTTTAATGACTAGTGGAAATAGATGAGGTTCTCATTTAAATGGAAGAAGAAGGGTACAGTGCAGAAGATGGTGCAACAGGAGACATGGGGAGTCAAATTTCGTTAGTGGGGAAAGAAGCTGATGCTCCTCAGTTGGTGTTAATGAGGAAAAAAGATAACACCCTTCCCATATCCCAGTGAGAAAGCATTCTGGAAAGGACTTGAGAAACACATCAAGTCTTCTGAGGGGTGTTGAAGTACCCAAAGCAGAATAGAGCTGACAGAATAGAAATAGTATCTCAAAGGAAAGTGATAGTATCTTTGGCAGTGCTGTTTCAGAAGATGAAGGAAAAAAGCCACCAAGATATTATGTAGCGTAAGAGGCCAGCAAGACACAAATAGCATTAGCTGCAGAGAAAGAATATGGAAGAGACAAACAGGCCAAAGAAGGACTTGCAGCAGCTGGAACACATGGAATAGAGTCCACCCAGATTCTTCAGACGCTTTATATAGTACCCCTAAATTCCTGAGAATCTCTTTCGCCATTATCATCTTAAGTCCACCCTTTGTGAACATGTTTGCCAGAATGCCTTGGGCTTTAACTCCTATATGCTGATCTTGTGAAGCTGGACCTGCTTTCATTGATTCCATTATCATAGCCTAGGATAGGGTCTTCCTTGCCATGTAAGGACACTAAAACCTCAACAAATCCTCAAGAAACCTTCTCAACTGTCATTGCCATGCCTTATACATGAAGTTTCCTATTGTGGTTCACTCCTGTGAACTTCATTGAGTTCTTTGCAAAGGAGCTTGACTCTTTACTTGACATCAACTCTCCTTCTCAGTCACACAGCGATTTCCTCCATGAAGCTGAACTATCTCAACAATTTGCATAAAAAGAGATGATAACAGACTAAAGGTGAGGCTCTGTGAAACCATCTGTAGTTTTCTCTTCTACAAGATACTGTTATCAAGCATTAAGACACTAATGTGTATGCAATTAACAATTTATCTTGAAAAAGAATAAAGGGTCCAATTGTCTGAAGTTCTCTGCACAGATGTGACTTGCATGGCAGCATTACCTCCACAACTGAAAAATCATGAACAAGTCCCTAGAGTCACAGCATCAGCTTAAAAATTATGAGAGAGAGAGCTGTAATATTTGGTTCTTTTTAACTGCTTCTGCTGTCCTGTCCCATCCTTCCTCTCCTGGCCACCAGTGCAAGGAGTTTACTTAAAGAAGGTGGTGGTGGGGGGAAGAGTAGTTTAGCAGCCAGAAATGCCTAGAAAATGTCAGAAATCTCTGCCAACATCACAAATTCCCCTTATATTTTAACATGATAAATTTGATTCTTCCTGAATATCATTAACTTAAATTGGTTGTGTTAAAACAGTCACTCTGATGACTTATAAGCTGATCAGGATTCACTACTGAAGAAAGCAAATCAGCTCTGAGCAGATGCTGCTTTGTACCAAAGGCTGGAAGAAACCGCCCAGGCTCTGCACTGAAAATCCACTGTCTAATGAGCCTCCACTGCCATCATCTGGTATAACCCGTGTGTGGTAGTACAGCATGCTAGAAGTGTGTTCCCCACCAGAACAATGCATGTGCAAGAGAGCAGGACAGAAAGATGTACTGAATCACAGGAAGATGACACCACACCACTACCCACTCACTCCTACCCCCACAAAAAACCCTCTCTTTCTCTGAGCTAATGTGTGGGGGCTCAGTGTTCTGGAAACAATGTAACAATCAGAAATCAAAAGAATGTGCCATTTAGGTGCAAAAAAGAAAATTCTTGATTTTAAAATATACTTGAAATTGAAGAGATCTGACAAATTCAACACAAATCAGTAAACCTGATGGATTTTTGATATTCAACAACCATCTCTCCACATACTCTCCCCTCCATGGTTCTTATAATACTGGGTTACTGGGTTTTTGGGGACTGGGGACGTGAAATGACAGNACCATCTCTCCACATACTCTCCCCCTCCATGGTTCCCTTAATACTGGGTTACGCCATAAGAAAAAGATATAAGGGCAAGTTATTAATTGTTTCTGGGGACTGGGGACATGAAATGACAATAATTAATAGCATCTGCCTTAACTAACAGTGTACTCAATAGATTTTATTGTTTCCATTCTCTCCACTCTACTTATTTCCATCATTTCTTCATGGTTTTGTATTAGTTGTTTGCTGAAACCTGAGTCAACTGAATTGTGATGTTTATCCAGCTATTTAACTTTCATTTGAACACTAGGTCCTCATCCAATACAGACAATAATAAGAAGGAATTAATGCATAAATATAGCCTCTGAAGATGCAGTAGCCAGTATTAAGAGCATTTCAAAATCATTCCTTTCTTTGAGATAGGAAAAGCTCATTTCAATGCACAACTCACTCAGACCTCTCAGAGCACACTAGGCTTGGGGACGCACAGGCACTGCAGCACTGTGAAGTTCAGGCCCCAAAAGCTGTGTAACTTAGTAGGAATATGGACTGAGCTAATTATCCCTGCGTATAATCAGTTAGAGATCATTACTGTGCTGGCACTGACAAACCATTTCTAGGGCTAGCTTCATGGGTGCTTGTCTGCTGCATGATATAGACAAGCTTCAGGAAGCCCCAGAGTGTTAGAGCAGCATCTGTCCTCATCCCCACTCTTTTCCTACCTATGTGGTCGCCCTGAAAGCAGGGAACTCTTACCAATGGTTGTTATTGCAGAGATGGAGAAGAAGAAAGACCCACTGTAGTCCCACCTGCCCAGGCTAGTGGTGTTTCCCTGGAGGGTTATGCCACTCTTGTAGGCTTGGATGATACCCTGTAAAGAGACAATAACGTAAGACCCCACAAACCCCCTTATGGCAACTTTATGTGACTGGCATTTCTACTTCTGGCTGGTAAAGTCACAATCTACAACTACTTCCGACTCTGTTGTTTCCCTTTTAATAGAGGATATCCTGTGCCTTAGAGCCCAAGGAGCTCCAAGGTCACAAAAGCCAAAAGGCAGCATATTGCTTCTAAGAACAGGGCATTTACAGCAATGAAAATTACAGCAATGAAAACATGCACATGCTAGATAGCAGAGATAAATGTGGAAGAGATTGGAGGGAAAGAACTGACTAGAGAAAGCCTAGACAGATGGTTATTCAGACTGCCTCATGACACACTCATTAGGAAAAGAAAGTGTTTCCAGGTGGGATACTCCAATGGCAGAAGACCCAGAGCAGCAAACATATGTGCATATGTAGTGATACAGACCCCTTGCTGGGGATCGCCACGTACTGCAGAGGGATAGATATGGTATATTATAGGAGACTGAGACTACATAGGATGGACACTCTACTAGTTTTGGGCAATATGTCCCCACATCAGGACTGTAAGTGTGAACGAACAGATTAAGTTAGCATTATGGCTGATTCTCTTCAATTTACCTGAGAAAGACTTAAAAGCCACTATGCTGAAGTGGGCAGAATTACACTAAAATAAGATATCAGATGTCTTAACAGTGCCCACATGTGATTACGCCTTCTCATGCCAATAAAATTGGTGACAATTGTGTCCAAAACATTAATCACAGCATGCACACTAAACATTTCACACACTGATCAGGAATGCCTGACAGTTAATTACCCTTGAATGCAAAGTGTAGCCAAGAATATTTAAATTTCATCACCTCTGAGACAGATATGCAGATACTGAATAATACAATCGCTATCCAAACAAAAAGACTGCTTTCACCATTGATAATAAAAGGAATCACAGGTTAGATTTTGATCAATTGTGGGCTTTACAAAGAAGTTGTAGTTTATGCATCCATCAAGCAAACTGGCACTTCAAACCTGCCAAGCAAGGAAGCTTTGCCCCCTTTTACTGATGTAACATGCTCTGTGTGAATTGAAAACTGTTTCCAGAGTTCCAAGCACAGCTTAATTACATGGACCATTATCTCTTTTCTCTAAGCTACTAATTCTCAAACTAAGAGCAAGGAGCAGCTCAGAGATCGACACATTTTTCCAAGCAACAAACACTGTATTCATAACTGAAGGCAATCTAAACCATGCAGGGTCACATTGTAATCTATTGAATCTGACAACATGCTCTTTTCTTCCCAAGATAGAGCAGAGAGGCTGTGCTCCAAAAAAGAGCTAAGGACCACATGCTGTATTACATTTTGCTTCCTTCTGTGAATTGTTGCCATAGCCTGAGTGGGGCAACTCAAGGAAAGAGTTTTTATACAGTGTGACATAAAAGAACCAAACCCTGCTTCGCCCTCCTCTCCCTGCCCTCAAAAGAAGCAAAACTGTTGTACTAAGATGCCTCCACCAGGATTTGTCTTGAATAGTTGTAATTCTGCTACCCCTCATTCTGGCATCTGCATTGAGGTTTGTCAGGTCGCATAGGGTGCAGTCTTGACATTTCTTTGTTGCTGATCTCTGACAATACTTGACCTCTGCTTAAAGAAGTATAAGAAATTCTGGAGACAATTGCCTAGTCAGGAATCACAGTTCCCATAAACATAAAGTAACTCCCAAACTAAGACGTATGGCAAGGGAGGCACTGGAAATTTATACAGATGACCTGTATTTTTTTTTCCCCCTCCAGAAACTAGTGGTTAAATTTGAAATCAAAAGCTTGCTATTTTCCTCAAACTTTCTTTCTGTAAACTGATCTCTGCAGTTTTAAGCAGTTAATCTTGAACACATATATATCTGTTGGAACAGAAACAGTCCAGCTCTCAGATAACCTTATCAGCTTGATCAGATAGACTCAAAAAGCTTAAATATGCAGCATGTTTATTGTCCATTCTCCTGCCTGATGCCCTGCTGATACAAGCTCAGCAGTTGACAACATTACACACAACATCAAGTTTTTAAAGTCAGAAACACTTAAGAACTAAACAGGATTGCAAGAACCTGTGGCTCAATTGGCCCCAGGAAATGGAAAATTCTTCATGCAGAAAGGGGAAACAAAAAGCCTACATGAGACATCATGTGAGAAGCAAGCAGCAGTAATGAAGTCATTAAATGCTTAATTTCACATCCTTGCCCGACTTCCATTCTGCATGGTTTAGAACGAAGAGGTTGAGCAGTTGTGAGCACTCATGACAGCTCTGCAGTGATTTTCAACAACTCAGCATCCCAGAGTCACTGTCTTGACTTTCCCCAAGGTGATGCTACTGCCAGGAAGCACAGCATGCGTCTTCAGAGTCTGCAGACAGGCTACAGTATTTGCCCTGAACGGCAGAACGACCTGCGCTACTCTTGTGGGGAAGGAAGGCACCACATAACCATTGCTCACTGGCAAAGAGCAAGCGCTGAGCCTGCAGCATGTCAGCTGTTTTCTGTTTCTGGTATCGAGGAACTTAATATGTTTGTTGTAGGTCTTCGAGAGCCTTCAGCAGTAAGCTTCTGGCTACCCATTTCTTCATTAAATCTTGTTATCAAACACCCAGATAACGTCATTAACCATTAGGCTTACTGCCCAGTGGAAGCCAGCCCAACATGGGGACCACTGAATACTCACGCAAATCAAAGCCCTTGAATAAATTAACACTCCCAGAAGAAATGTCAAATTCATTGCTGTTGGGAAGAGCGAGCTACCGAGGTCATCCTTAAACAGGAAGATTCACAGTATGTGGGGTTAAGGATACCTTGTTTTTTTCAAAGTAAAAAACGATTTATTATACTAACTAGAATCAACCTTTGACACACAGTAACAATGATGATAGAAAATTAAAGATTGACTCTTCTGAGAACGGTAGAACTAATGGAGCTTGCCTTCCTGCAGATGTGCCCGTGGAGGCAGACTCATGAAACAGAAATCCATAGATAGCTATTAATGCACAGAAATTACGTCTGGCACAGGAAGCAATTGAACTGCAACCCCTGAAGGCTGAGCGTGCATCCAGGAAGATATCAGTGAATACTCTCTGTAATTTAATATGTTCTTTTAGACTTCTGCTTTTTACTATTGCTCTTTTTCATAGAAAAATTAAAAGAAGTTTATAATTTTAGACAGAACACAGGAAAACCACCAGCTAATAAACACTAACAGAACAGCTCAACTCTCCCTGCTTTTTCCATTGAAGAGGCACTGATATGTCTCTGCCACTGATTTTCAAATAAACTTGGGTATATCAGCCAGTGGGTTCCAGATGTACTAAAAAGAAAGTGAATCAAACATGTTGGGTCATAAATGCTTTGTTTCTTCTGCCTGCCTTTTTGAGAACCAGACGCTTTGTTTTGCTTTACACCCATTCTGGAGGTAAAATCCTAGGTGAAATTCTCTTCATTAGACTAGTAATTCATACAGCATCTACCTCAAAACCTAGTGCATTAAAGGGCACCCAGCAGAAGCAGCATCCTAAATCCAGTATTCAAAAGCAGGTATCTGCTTGTTCTAAGACCCCATTCAATACCATCAACTGCTCAAACACAACAAATACTGACATTGAAGAGCATGGGTCTGATATTTTGGGAACTTCAAAGGTCACATGCAACTCAAAACCAGAAAGGAAGTGAGTGGGTGGTTAAAATAATCAGAAAGAAACGGAACTCAATGGCTCTTTCGTTTCTACTGACAGACAAGCTGTACAACATAAAACCACAATTTCACTTCTCTGCACCTATTTCCTCCTCTCTAAAATGGTGATAAGTTGCAGTTCACAGCAACTACTTCATCTGTAGCTAACAATGCTTATATAGTTTTAAGCTACAGGTAAAAGTTTCTATGGGAATTTTTGCAACTGCTATAGGGTTAATAAGTTGGGATATTTTAGATTTTCAGCCTTCATCAATCAAGGAAACTTCATTTACAGACTGCCACATTTTCTCAAGTAGGCTGTTCTGTTCCTTGCCCATGCAAGCAGGCTTTGCATGGTGCTATCTAATATTGTCACAGCTGATATCCACTCAAAGTAGTCTATCTAGACGAAACATCTGTCCTGTATACCCAAATTGGGTGCCCAGCTCCATTTTGCTCAACCACAAGCTCTGACGTTTCAGTTAGGAATGTCATAAACTAATGACTGCAAATACATGCTTTATGATAGATCATTATATCTCAGTACAAACCAAAGCCTGATTTTGTGCATACTTCTGCAGGAAATTCCCTCCTTGAATTCAAGCTCAGTGGTAACTCCACAAGGAAGCTGTGGATTTCTGCTGACTCCCTTGCTGAACTATTAATTAGAATAATCATTTCTGATTCTTCCTGCAGGACCATCCAAGCACAATTGTACCAATTTCCTTATTTAAGTCAAAAAATAAATTAAAAAAATTGAATCACTCTTACAGACTGACTTCCTTTTAGCCCTTCACATGTCTTGGGGCTGCACTTCCACAAATTACTGTTAATGAGTACCTCATCCATCCTGGAGAAGTCTTATCAAGCTACACAGCTTTGTAGCAACAAACCCAACATAGTTACAGTCATACTAACAAAAATCATAGAATAAGATGAGTTGGAAAGGACCTCTGAGATCAAGTCCAACCCTTGATCCACTACTACTGCAGTTACTAGACTATGGCACTAAGTGCCACATCCAGTCTTTTCTTGAATACCTCCAGGGACGGAGAATCAACTGTCTCCCTGAGCAGCCCATTCCAGTGCCTGATTACCCTCTCTGTAAAGAACTTGCTCCTGATATCTAACCTAAACCTCCCCGGCAGAGCTTGAGACTGTGCCCTCTTGTCCTACTTCTGGTTGTCTGGGAGAAGAGACCAATCCCCATCTGGCTACAACCTTCTCTCAGGTAGTTGTAGAGAGTGATGAGGTCTCCCCTGAGCCTTCTCTTCTCCAGGCTAAACAACCCCAACTCCCTCAGCCTCTCCTCGTAGGGCTTGTGTTCAAGTCCCTTCACCAGCCTGGTCGCTCTTCTCTGGACCCGCTCCAGCACCTCAATGTCCTTCCTGAACTGAGGGGCCCAGAACTGGACACAGTACTCCAGGTGTGGCCTCACAACCCCTGAGTACAGAGGCAGAATCACT
>VYXB01009802.1:0-97959 GCA_013397135.1 Pachyramphus minor | reverse complement strand
GTCCCGCAGAAGTTGTGCGGAGCTAGGGGGAAAGCGTGGGGCGAGGAGATGGGCGAGGGACACAGGCGCCCTCGGTACCACTCGGCCGGGGAAAAAGGGAGCCTTTTGGAGCCGTCTCGGGGATGCGCTGGGGCCGTCCGGAGGGGACCGAGCCTTGTCCAGCCCCGCCTCGGGGCTGGGATGTTGGTCAGCATCCGACAGCCCCGGCCCCCGGCGGCGGTGGTCCCGTAGTAGTTTGCGCTCCGCTTCCCCGCGAGTTGCGCCGTGGGGAGACGAGATCCTGCCCTGACCGGGGCTGCCCGTCGCGGGGAGCAGCGGGGGTACCGGGGGATGGGGCCGGAGCTGCCGATGGGGTGGTGCACCCGGGGGCGGGGGGGGGGGGGNCACCCGGGGGCGGGGGGCGCCGCGGGACCGCGGTCCGCATCGCCCCCGATCCACTTAAGGCGCGGAGGGAGCGGTCCCAGGAGGCCGGGGAGGGAGGTTTGCTGGGGGGATTTTGGCAGCGCCCGGGCAGTAGTCACGTCCTTTGGCCCGACGGTGCCGCCCCGCGGGCTCGCAGGGCTGAGGCTGGCGGGGCACCGGTGTCTCTCGGTGCCGGTGTCGCTCGGTACCTGCTCGCTGTCGAGCCTCGGGCGCGTCCGCATAGAAGGGATGGTACCGGGGAGCAGCCCAACTTGGCTGTCATCATCACAAAATCGAAGTTTTCATTACCAGATCGCTGTGTCTAATGTTCCGGGGCGACAGCGCGAACGCAGCTTGAGGGACGGGGCTGGCCCCGGGGGGACCCTCCGGTACCGGGTGCGGGGCGGGCGCCGTTCACCTCACCCTGGCGCCTGGCGGGTGAGGTCAGCTCTCCCTCGCCCCCAGACACCTTAAAATATGCGAACTCCAGCGGTACTCCCAGATTGAGGTGTTTTGTTGGGGATGGTGGTGGTTTTGTTTGTTGGTTTGGGTTTTTTTGGGGGGTGTGTGTTTTTTTTTTGCACATTGTCCGTGCGCACCGCTTTCTCTTCGGAACTCCGGCACGCTTAACGGGCTCGCAGGACTCGGTCAACCGCATGTCACATTTTTCTTCGCGCTACATCCATCCACAGAGCTTAATTTTCCTCCGGTACACTCACTTTGGGTGAAAAGCGCCAGCAGTGAAAGCTGCTGGGCACAGTTATGCTTTAGGAAACCCGTGTCTGAGTATATGGTCCTGCACACACACCCAGGCTGCACGTTAAGCTCTGAGTAATCCATCCAGAATCAGTGAAACCATTCATTCAAATAAATTTAAAGATGTATACTTTTTGCTGAAGAATATGTGCATTATGGCACATTTTCATGTAATGCTGATAAAATAATACATTTGAGTTGTGGAAGCCTTCTTGAATAAATTAATTGCCTAAGTTACATTACCTGAAATAGATCTGTAACTTCCATCAGTGCTTAAATTTCATGCAAATGGCAGAATTTATGGAAAAGTCAAGATCATTTTAAATAGTCTCAAAGGTTCACAGAGCTCATAAATTTCAGGGACATTGTTTTGCTTTAGAGGGATACTGCATTTAGAGGTAATAAAAAGTACTTGAACTTAACCAATCTCTATTTCTTCATATTCAATTCAGACATGTTGAATTGGCAATTGTTGTTGGAGGTGGAAGTCTTTTCAAACCAGGCTTAATAATGTGTGATAAAAATTACCAGTTTGATTGCTTTTTTAGGTCATAATGAGGAACAGAAGTAAGTTATCAATTTAAAACACACTAAATACTAGGAATTTATCCTAAATATAGAAGTGTTATTAACTGAATGCTCTGGAGTTCTCAACCTCTCTCTTGGTGGTGGATGAGGCATGCACTGATCTGTCTGTGGGCCTGGCTGTTTGAACTGTAGATGTGAAGTCCTATATATTTGCAATAGGTTTTTCCATACCAAGTTTGCTTTTCTTGATTAAAGTTGATATTGGATCAACTGTGATTGCCTATTATCTTAGGTACTAGGGGCATCATTCAGTGTGTAACATTATGGCACAGAAAATGTTGCTTTCAGTGGATGGCAAGTCTTTCTGTGGCTTTAAATGCCAATAATAAAGATACAGGCTTGAATCCAGCAGTGAGCTCTGTGCAGAGCAAGGCCAGGGTTGTGGATCTTTGTGAACACCAAGGCCACCCATGCACCTTTGCAGCAGCCAAGATCCACATGGCTGTATCTCACTAGGGCTTGACCACAAGCTGTATCTGACTCCAGGTTTGTGCTGGAAACCATTCTTAGTGCAGCAGTGTGGTGTGGATGGGATCTTAACAGAGAGTATTATAGTTTCAAAGCTTTTCATTGGCTTTTTGGAGTTGCAGCTGTGGTGGGTTCTGCGGTGGGCATGGGAAGAAGAACAAACAAGGCTCATATGTTCACCCTGCTTTTCCATACCCCATGGCACTGTCACAGGCTGGCCTATGTGCAAAATGCAGCCTTTTTAAGGCCTTCAATAAATCCAACTCCATCTGGGTACTCATGTTTAACACTGCATTTTGCTTGGTGAGCCAGTGTAGACTTGTAGTGTCACTACCTGTGACACCTGTTGTTTATTTATTTATTTTTTAATAAGAAGACCCCTGGGCCCTGAGAAGAGTTTCCTGGTGTAGCAGAAGCAGCAGATCTTTTCTGGTAGAGAAGTAGAAAGTCCTAAAAGGAACAAGGAATTGCACTAAGATTTTCTAATTGCAAATCTCTTTCCTGATTTCAAAGTCTGGTTTTAGAGATACCTCTGAGAATAGTCTTACCAAAGTTGATGCATTCCTGATAAATTAATAGGCTTTTGACCTGAGCTGTGATTTCAATTACAGGAGGCTAATGATGGGACTTTCCACTTTAAAACAAAAATTTGGATTGACTGACTGAAGTATCCATAGCTATCAGCCTATAAATAAGGTGGATACAACTTCATATCCAACACTTCCTCTACTGGTATTTTTTCCAAGGTATCTAAAAAGAACTTCCATTAACAGTGCTATTGATATTTCACTGATTGGTTTGATAAATTAGCTAGATTTATTCTCAACCCATTGCTAAATGATGAGTCATGTTTATTGCAAAAACTACAGTTTTATGTTCAGATGATACATGTATAGAAGGGAAAATAGCTGTAAATTACTTGTGTTTCTGCTGATTTCTGGAAAGCTCTATCCAAGTCCTCAGACTTCTGTCACTTGAGCGCCGTGTCGGGAACGAATGTGGCTCTCTTAGTTCCACTTACAGAGTACAAGAATGAATATTTTTCATCTTGTAGTTTTTAAGAATTGTCCTGGGGTCTTGGACAATGATTTTTAGTGATCTTTTTTAGAAGGCACAAGCATTTGGTAGTCACTGGACACACCATATTTGAGAAATATAATGTTCCTGTATGACTAGCTGTTGATGAATGTGGCTGTCTTTGCAGATGAAAAACTAAGATAATTCCTCTAGGCATTACCTTTGTGAGGCTTCAGTCTGTTTACAAAAAAAACAGATGATCTACACCACCTGGTGCTACTTGCTGATCTTTGTGTGTGTGGAAGACAGACCTTTGAAATTTATAATCATTTTCTCCTGAGCCTTTTTTTAGTCTCCCAACTTGATGTCTTTTAAAAGTTGATTTTAAAATAGAAAAAGAAAAGTGGGTTTGTTGTTGTGTTTTGTTTTTTGGTTTTTTTTTTTTTTTTTGTTAACTGTATGCTGTGTTAGAATCTACTAGGTTATTCTGCTTAAAACAATTAAGGACAAATGAAATCAGACTGCACTGTGTTGTACTAAATAGGGACATTATTTGGTAAACATTTGAATTCCATGCTCAGTATACAAACAAGGACAACTGACTGCTGTTTGCTTGACTGTCTTGATTTAAGGAGTTTAACTTTTCTCTGTCTCAGGACCAGTTTCTGTGGTCAGCAGACACATTCTAAAAGTACATCTGAACAAGACAACAATCTGTGTTTTATTTTTCAGTGACTAAGGCCAAAATAATTTATGTCTTCCTTCATTGCTTTACTTCTTTTTTCCCCAAACAAGACTCTGATCTTGCAATGGGAAAAACACTGATGGATTTCTGTGTCTGTCCAGAGCAGTATTCACCTTAATGAGGTTTCATCAAGGTGAAAGGGCTCTGTCCTGCCCCACTCAGGTCGTTTTGAGCTTGATGGGTCAGGGAGAAACTTGAACTCTTAATCATATACACACAACAGTTCCAGTAACTTGAAAGATTTAGTTAAGTGGTCAAGACTTTGCCCACTGCTCTTGTTTGTGTTCATTGGCTTCAGGCTGAAATAAGAAGTTCTGTTCTAGCACTTAATCCAAAGTGACTTTGCATTTTTCCTGCTTACCAATCTAGCAGAAGTTTTAACTTGTGTTTATTGTGCCACTCTGTCCAACATACTGGCTTCCAATGTACAACACAACATCAGAAACAGCAGGTTTCTTACTCTATACTGTATCCATGCTGAATCCAGGAGGAAGGGTTACAGTCTTGTGGTATCTGTTGACTGTATGAGCAGCAGCACAAGAATCTTATATGAAAATGTTTTAACTGTAGTAGTCTGGAATATTGTTCAGGATTCAAGTTCTAGAGGAAAGCACAGGACGAGTAATTTTTCAAATACCACATGTGGCCTTAATTCATTTTCTCTTTGCCTTGTGACTGTTTCAGTGTAGTTTAGTTGTGCACCTGATTGTGGTGATTGGCACAAAAAGCCTGGAGCTTGTCTTCCATCTTCATTGCATTTTTAGTCTTCTGCTCTGAGCTCTGTGGAACAGGGGTGAGTAGGATTTTAGTTTTGGTAAAATGCTTCTCATGTTAATTGAGAAGCATCACTGTGTGTGACATCTTGTAACTAGTCGGTGTACGTACAGGGTCTCGAGTAGCTTGAGGGCACAGTGATACACATTTTTAAGTGGCTTCATAACACATAAGTATTTCTCTGTGCATCTCAAATTCAGATTGATGTGTGTCTCTTCAGAAACTTACTTTTGTAATTCAGAAAACTTTACCAAGAGCTTTCCAGTGCTTTATCCACCCTTTGTCCTGGGAACCTGCCAGGAGTACAACCACAAAGTATCTGCCAGTGGATGCAGGGCAAGGAAATCATGCTGATGCTCTTTTGCTCCTGGTCCCCTCTCCTCCTGGTTCCCATGCCTTTTTGCAGCATGTCACAGAGCAGCGTGTGGGAATCTGTGCAGCATAATACAGCACCTGATTTTTTCAGCATTTAGAGGCCTCCACTTGCAGGTGGATTAAAGGGATTACTTAATGCAGTAAATGAAAAACTGTGAAACAGAGCAATCTTTTTGGCTCCTCTGTGTTAAAGTGAATTGCAGGCATGCTGTAGGTTACATAGTAGCTTCAGATTTTGAACATGCATATTGTATTAGCTGTATTAAAAAATACTGTCAGTGTTTCTTTACAGCATCTTCCAACTTAAAAGAATGGCTTCAGGCAATCTGTTTTTGATAATTAACGAGAGGGAGGATCTCTTTAAGCAAGCAGAGATGTTGTTTGATGTTATTCTTGAATTGGAAAGCCTCATCTTAGCATTTTTTAATAACTTGGGGGCATTCAGAGTTTACATGCATGTGTTGCTGAGTCACAAACGTGAACACAGACATTCTTCCCATAGTGCTAATAAGGATGAATGTACTATGAGATGCCTTGAGGGGTATCCTAGTTTTTATTGTTGTTGTGTTTTGTTGTGGGATTTTTTTGAAACTAACAGAGCTTTGAAATATGCCTGACATACGGATGCAATTGTGGGTATGCAAGACTGTACCTCACATATTATACTTTCTTTAACATTACAACAGAAGACATAGGTGGGCTCACCTGCTGCTACACCTGCCTTGTCCTGCCAGCGGGGACCTGTAATTTGTTGACACTGTCTTTGTAACTCATATAAGACCTGTGTCATATTTCAGGTCAATGCATTACTCACAAAATCTCACATGTCTCAAACTCCGTCCCTTTCCACTTTAATCATACACTTCTTTTACGCTCCACTCAGCTGCATCGAATAAAGTTCATGAATATATGATAGTAGAAAGAACAATGCTGATGGTGACTGATGATGATAAATTACTGTATTTATCCATTAGGAAGGACATTGGATGACCTACAGATCTGAGGCTGAAGCTAAAAGACCTTTTCTAATCTTTCTTAACACGGCTGGCAACAGCCACATAACTTACTATGTGTTATTTATGTAGAGAATCTGTAAATAGTTTTGACTGATTCTAAGATAAAACAGATAAGATAAAAGCCCTCTGGCATTTCGAGGATATTGCCTCAGAAAATCAATTAGGAAGTATTAAACAATGTGATAATTTAAGGAAAATAATGAGTCTTTGAATGCTTTTGGGGGATTATTTTACACTGCCTGGGGCAATATTTGCAGTTTGCACTGCTTTGAGGAGGAAAAACCCCACATTTCGTAGCTTTTCAGGAAACAAACTGGGCAAATGTGAGCGTTTCATTCTTGAGAACATGGAGGGAATTCCAAATGCCAGTGGGAAAACCATTAAACTTATTTGAAATGCCGGGCAAGTTCAAGAAAGTAAATCAAACAGTGCCAGTGTGACTGATCATTCATCCCCCATGTTTGTTCTCTCTGCTCCTGACAGCGCAGAGGCTGCTGACCTCCTTTCCCCCCTTCCCATCCTAAGACCTCAGAGGCTGGTTAAATCAAAGCATTTAATATATATCAGGGGAGTCTTTCAGAGCAAGGATTTGAGCCCAAGTACACTTAATTAGGAGTAATGGTGTGCTGCAGTTTTGAGACGTACAGAAGAGCTGTTTAAATCGAATTGTCTAATAACGGTTCTAAATACCCAAAAAATGACTATAAAAATTGGGTGACCTGAGTTGAAAACAGTGCAGTTCAAGAAGATCTTCTTGGTAGTCTTTATTGGAAATATCCTTTTAGCAATTCCCACCTTATTTGTGAAGAATGGTGCAGTATCCTGGTGCAAATAGCAACACAACAAAGATCCTACTGAAAAGTTTAGTCAGGGGCCTTCTTGTTCTAGGGCACAAATAACTGTATTGTGCAATCACGTCATAAAGTGCAAATATAAGTTTAAATGTTCTTGCTCTAATAAGTCCAAAGTGTCAGAAGACTTGGAAATGGGTAGGTAGCTCCAATTTAAGCAAATTAGTTGCAGAAGGTTCCTCTTCCTTCAGTACAGAGATTCCTTGTATTGGAGCACATCAAAGATATATTACCTTTTGGTCCCTGAGGTGGGTGAATACTGGTCCATTCCTAAGTTGCTTATTTGCATGGATTTCCTCTCTGAAGTAAGCGGGACTGCTTATGTGAATAATGTCTGCAGGACTAATCATGTAATTTGTATTGCAATAATTTTCATTATATCTTGGGGAAAGAAGTCCTTTAGTATACAGTACAATGGCTTTTGCTGCAGTTCTTGAGCTGTGTGAAAGGCAGTTATCAAAGTGTTGTCACAGGCCCCCAAGGTTTTTGGTAGTAACTGTTCAGTGTTGTGGAATGTTCTCAATTCAAAAGGACCGAACTATAGTGCTAATATTATGTATGAGACTCTGAAAACCTTCCTAAAGGCAGTGTCACTTTATGCAAGTTGTTTGTTCACCTGTTAGAAGAAAGACGGGGTTTATACCTATGCATAGTATATACATTTTCTTGTATTTCAGAGCTCTCTCACTTCTTTTTACCTTCATTTTTTTTATATATATTTCCATGTGATTCTCCCTGTGATTCCATGGGATCTCCGTGTTATAGAACAGATTGGCCAAAGAAGTTGTTGATGCTCCATCCTGAAAGTGTTCTGTTTAAGGCCAGGCTGGATGAAGCTTTGAGCAACCTGGTCTAGTGCAAGGTTGGAACTACATGGTTTCAAAGGTCCCTTCCAACCCAAATCATTATGTGTTTCTCTTCTGTACCTTTTTCCCCCAACTTCTCATCTTTCATGTAATATACACAGAGTTCTCCTAAAAATCTTCTTCCAACAGCCTCTCTGACTTTACCAATGTTATATTTATAAGCTATGTAACATCATGTCATCTGCTTTCTCACTTTTATTTCCCCATTGCTAATCATTTGAAGAATGTTGTCTCATGTAAATGTGTCCCTGGCATTTGCCAACAGCAAAAGAGGACTCTCAAAATAGAAAACAGAAATATATACATATATAATGGGTTTGTGTGTTTGGATGCTTCCATTGTGATCCACTGATTTCATTAGGTGCTGGGAAATCTTTATCTTTGAGGTCATGGATGAGAATGGAGTCATGGTAAGCAGGAGTGTCATGATCATCTGTGTCAGCTGCCTGAATGGTGTCTTTAGTGGAAGGAATGGAAAACAGATAGACATTTGATAGAATTTTATTTTGTTTGAGTAACATCACACTTTTAATTTCCTATCCCATAACATTAATGACATTACTGTACAGTAAGCTTATAGTTTAAAGAATGCACTGGTCAGAAAAATGAAAATTGTGTAATCCATTTGAAATACATATTAATATATCAGGAAATCTGTATTATTCTCACTTCTGGTCTCTGTATTTATAGTATAAACATAGACACTAGCAGAATGTTTTGGATGTCATGGCAGGGGGCATCATCTTTGTACAAAAATTTAGGATAAGGAGTGTCTTTCCTTTCTTCTAGTATAGTTATCTGTACCTTAGAAATCCCCTGCTTATTCAAAAACAGGAAAAACTTCAGGAGAAATTGCTTTAGTGTACTAACTCTGTGAGCAGCATAGCTTTGTGCATCAGCTCAGGGGATATCTTTTTACTTTGTATCTATCCTATACACCAACAAAAGAGTTGCTATAACTGTCTCACTTCATATAACACATATGGAGAGATCATAGAATCATGGAATCATTTAGTTTGGAAAAGATCTTGAACATCAAGCTCAACTGTATGATAGATAATTTCTGAAAGAAGCATGTGCATATATCATGTCAGCAAGGGAGTATATTCAGTGTTTAAAGAAAAAGTAAGCTTCTTCACTGAAAATGCCCTTTTCTTGAAATCTGGTTACTTCTCTTATTCTGACCTCTTCTCTGAATTGTTTTTACCTAGGATAAAAATAATATGATATGGATTTATGGATACCATAAGAATATGGTATCCAGCCTAGCTGGGGGTTCAGATTGGACTGGATCTTTTTGTTCTAAACCCAACCAACCACCTAAATAACAACAAAGCAAAACAAAGCAAAAAAGCACCAACTAACCAACCAAAAAAAACCTTCCAAAAGACAACAAACCCAGAGCAGGTCTCCCCCTCAGAACTTTGGGCGTTTTCCTCTTTATCCTTTGCTTTACTTTATTAAATGTATTATTTGCTTTTAGGAAACAAACAGTCAAGTATATTCCTCTTAAATCTTGCCTCATTTCTGAGTGGGAATGAATTCCTGTCTAAAATGCAAGCAAGAAAAATGCAATGCAGTGCCAGCTTTTACTTTTCTTCATCTCACAGGGTCCAGCAAAGTGGACTTGATAACTTTCCTGGGATGAAATGGTGCTACAGTAAAGGATGTTTTCTCTTCCCTCTTAAAAGGAAGAGTAGTTTCTGCCAAAGTAATGCACTGAAAGGGTAAAGTAAATAAATGTCCTTACCTGCTGCTGTTAATATCTTTTAAGCTACTATAACTTACAGAGTTGTAATTCTCTTTACTCTTAATTGCCTATTCCATTTCTTTTTGTCAGGTGTTCCCACCTCCCCTGCAGTGGGGCAGGAGAGATCCTGAATGTGTTTGCTTATTGCTCACCTCTAGATGAGGGAATACTTCCACTGGAATACTATTCTGCGAGTATTCCCTCATGGGGGGGAATTTGCATGGAATTATGACCTCTGGCATTCCCTAGGCCTGCAGTGCATTTCAGTATTGCAGTGCCATAACTCCTGGGTAAGCCCATAGTAGCGTTTCAGTTTGGGTCAAAAACGTACCAATGAAACAAATCCTGATTGTCCCTGCTGAACTTTGGCTTGCACCCTGGAGCAGCTTCAGAGTGGTTCAGAACTGGATTCCTTTAGGATGAAACTAAGCAAGCTGATGTGCTCCAGGAGCATCCTCGGGGTGCTCCAGCTGTTTGTGGGTGTGTGGTGCCCAGAATCAGACTAGAAATGGTCCATGTAATCCCCAGAAACAGAAGTTGTGGAAATCAGGTCCTTGACATATGTGGCTTCTCTCTCCGGTTCTGCTGCTCTGTCTTTGTTACACAGCTTTAACGAACATAGAAAGTGATGCATAAATGCATATATTTAAAAGCAATTATATGATATTGATTTGTTTTTCAGTTGTTTTAGGCCTGATACAACTACCTTGCATGACTTTTTTTTTTTTTAATTGCAACACTGGGTTTGTTTCTTACATGTTTGGAGGTATTGGTTGCTATTTTTCAAAAATACCAGTCTCTGTTGCCTCCCCAGTCAAGACAGAAATACACTGACACAAATGAATGGGTTGCAGGTGGTGAAGAGGTCTCAGTTTCACTAGAGGGGTGCTTATGAGGACTGCTCAGAATGTTTAGTGTGGGAGAGAGAATAGACAGAAGGAAAGAAAAGAAGGTTTATAGATAACACAATCTTCTGTAACTGAGATTTTTTTTCTAGTGCTATATAGGTGGATGTCTCTGAAAGAGTGCCACTAACTTAGGAGAGGATGGAGATTGAAAGCCCTTGTTCTCTTCTTGGTTGGTTCCAAAATTTTTGTGTGACTTCGGTGGGTCCTTGAAGGCTGCAATTTCAGAAGTATCATCAGAGTTTGAGGTGTGTTATTCTGGGAATTTAAAGTGTCAGAGTTGCCTGTGATGGCCAAAAATACCTCCACTGTATTTGAGATTAGTTAACACTTGGGAAAACCTGGCTGCCTTTTTGAAGTGTTGTCGAACAATGCAATAGAGAGGTACACATATGGTGGTCTGTTAGTAAGACAGTGGTTGGTAGTCAACGTGAGTTTAAACTCACTGATATATGTGAATTCATATGAGGAAAACACTAATATTTAGATTTAGGAGTATGCTCACAGTCCACAGGAGTTGTGGGAGATGGTGTTATTGGTGGTTGGCTGAGGCTTGGGATTTCTGCCCCGAAGGCAGGAACCTGAGACAATGAAACATAGTGATCACAGTGGTTGTCATTTATTGCAGTTGCTTTTCCCAAAGTGTCACACTTCCATAAGACTGGGGTTCCTCTGTCGGTGGAGCAGCTCCACTGTGCTAATGCACATGCTGTTCCTGCTGAGGGGTTATGGCAGCTTCTTAATACTCACCCTCAAGAACATCTATGCAGCCTGGAAGTTCCAAGTGGAAGATTTTCTGTTTATCTCAGTACACATTTCTTCTGTGCATGGAGTTTCATGTGAGAAAATTTGTGAAGTCCTGAAAAAAAACCAAAACCAAAAAAGAAGACTATATTAGAAAATTAGTTTAAACTGATTTTCTTGTACAATGCATTCTCCATCCATTATTCTAGAAAGTACCCTTAAATTGTAAATAAAGAGCATACTTTTGAATGTTGGGTATGTTCGAGTATAGCTATCAATGGTTGGCTCTAAAGACCAAAACTGTGCTAACTTTAATAATGCAACTTATACAAATAGTTCTATGGTTTTGGGTAGAATTAGTATTCCCTGTTTGTCTGACCCCAGCAGATATGGGCTGTAAATTCGTGGTCTGTTCTCACTGCCTGCACAATCCCGTGTGACTCAGCTGAGCAGGATGGACTCTTAACCACTCACCTATTTTTCAGTGATCTATGGATGCTCAGGACCCAGGCTGAGTATTGCTTTCATACCACTGTGAGTCTTTCCATAATTTCAAGGAACTTGAACTTGCACTGGTAATCAGGAGAAGAGGAACAGCACACAAAATTGTTAGCAAATTGCAAAATACCTGAGAAAAACAGGGTGGGGGTTGTTTTTTGGTGGTTTTGTTTTGTTGGGTTTTTTTTTGCCTGCCTGTGTTGCTCTTAGTGTGCTCAAGTACAGCATGGAGTAATGAGCCATAGTCACATTTACATGGAAACGACTTCCCTTAATGAGGGGAATGGCACTATCTATTTTACAGTAGTGGATTTCCATTAAAAGCAGGACTTCAGCACATCCACCATCAAAAATATGTGCTGACCTGAGCTGGGTGGAAACAAGGTAAATAAACAGGGAGGGATGGATGAGCTGGAAGTCTCTGGCTTTGACCAGTAAAGGGAGAAAAGAGACATAGTGTAAGAACAGAAGTGACTTCCAGGTCTGTTCTATTCAGGTGTCCTTTCTTGCACAAGCAGAATCATAACGAGAACCAATAAAATGAAAAAAAAAAAAAAAAAGAAAGTGAAATAATGAGAATATTTTTTTAAGTCAGGCAATTTAACCCTTGGACTAGAAATGCTGAGGTAAGTTTTGAACTCTTCGCCTTTTGATGTCTTTGAACAAAAAATAGCTTCCAGAAAGATGCCCAGGCAAAAATTGTTGGTCCTTGGATAAAGGTAGTATCCCAGGGAAATGTAATGGGTTGCAATCTACAGGAGATGAAATTATGGGAATGTCTTGGTGAATCAGTGATTTACTAGTAGTTTTACTATTGTTGATAGTTGGTATAAATGAACTCCTGTGAGAAAACCACCCCCACCTTTATTACAATCATCTCTCTTTTTTCCCCCTTTCTGCTGCTTGACAATGATAGAAAGTTTCTCCTTTCCTTTTTATAAGGTACTGTAAATCTTTGCTGTAAAAGCAAAGGAATAATGTGTTATCTTATATCTGAGCGAAAGAGAACTTTTCCTGAAGATCTGCAGACTGAAATATGAAATTCTACTGGTTTCCATGTAGCACTTGACAAAACTTAATCTATATTTACTTTTGGGACTGAAGTCTGCAGCTGGGACTATGGAGAGGATTTCAAAGTCTGTACTTTTGCTGCATGTGGTCAGCATTCATCCATGATCCGGCCTTAACTCCCATTCCAGGACCTCGATCTGGCTGTCAGTATTATGTAAACTTTTTTCTTTCTTGATTTTTTTGTTTGTTTGTTTTGTGGTTTTTTTGTGTGCTTGTTTGTTTTTTGTTTTGTTTTTTTATATCTTTTCTCCCTGAGAGCTCAAGAATTTTAATTATATTGCATCACTTGCTATAAAAGTGGGGTGGTGTTTTTCTTTTTTCCTTTTTATTACATGGACTATTGCAGTGAAAGCAACTTGCTGTGTGTCTTCCTTGTGAATATGCAATATGATTGTTCAGTTAAAGTAGGCACAAAAATACATTAACACTTGTTTTATGGCTTCAGCAGGTACATGTTTGGCTGTCCAGATAAGCAATGTCCACCTAACTCTAGTGGAGTGACTCCATCTGTTTGGTGTGTCAGTTATTCTGCAGCTCAGGGAGGTATTTTCCTCCCAACAAGTCTTGGTATATTGGGACTTGCTTTTGAGACCGAGCCAAATCTAGAACATTGTTTTGCCATATTGTATCTCCCTGACCCTGCGCATGATATGTGGACTAAGTCTGTATTTAAAAATATTTGTAGAAGCAATGCTTAGTCATTAAAAATGAGTTAATTGTTTCTACAAAGGGTCTTGGATTTAGCTGACAGATTACTGGGAGGCTTTTGCCCTTAAGGGGTTTCTTGTGGTTCTTGGTGAGGAATAAGCCGTGCTTTGAGATTAAATTATTCAACAAGTGTTTTTCAAAGTAATTAAAGCTTCTAGCATTTAATGTTTTATGTGTGCAGATTAAAAATGAAGGTTGATTAAATCACGACAAAGGGAAGTTAATTCACACACGACAGACGGTAATGTCTCTTTTGTGACTGGTGGAACACTGTTGAGCCCACTTCATTATATTGAATATTGAACCGTTATATTAGTGCAATTTTTTCTAAGTGATGGTGTTGTTTAAAAGTGGGCAGTAGAATTTGATGCAGTACAGCCCTGGCTGTGCTAAGTAGTGCAGAATATTTCTTTTTCTGTCAAGTATCTGATTTATAGACAATTTTTCAACTTGTGTTTTTGAAATGGCCAGGTGAGCTATACAAAACTCAACAGGATCAAGAGGCAGAGCAAAGTAATGATTTTCTTGTTGGAAAGTAATAGGCATGCCAGTATAGCATGTAATAACAGCAGGTTTTACAGCGTCGTGCAGAACAGCAGGAATGTGAAACACATACGTTACATAAATTATCCGTGCATACATTTCTGCAGAGTTCTGGGCTACAGTAGAGCTTCTTTTTTCCAGTTACTTATAGTTTTAATGCATGAACTCCTTCAGACCTTTGAAAATTACCTGTCTATCTCCTCTGGAATGAGTATTTTTTCCTTTGGATACAGTACTTACTGTGCAGGAATCAGGGAATGGTCTTTGAAATCTAACAGCATATCAAACCTCACAAACAGAGATGGTGTGTTGCCTTCAGTTCAGTGTAGTAAAGCTGCAGCACTGTTTTGTCCTGAAAAGTCAGTCTTGTTTCAGTTCCTCTAACAATTTATTAGTCTGATTTATAGTTGTCCGTAATTTTTGCTTATTTTATATGGATACACACAGAGGCACACACACACACTGTCCAGCATGTCTTGTGTTTTCATTTCTGTAGTCATCAGCCTATAGCATGCATTGTCACATTTGCCCCTCTGATTCCTCCATGGTTTCAAAAATTAAGGTTGCCGAAGTTGCTCACAATTATCTGTGCGAAGCTTAGAACAGGTGATGTATCATTTCAGATTAGAAAAACTCCAGTTGTTGGAGAGAGACATGTCAAGATTATAAATCCTTTAAATTTTGTGGGCACTTGGTGGCTTTGCAAACCCATCAAGTAAACCAGTGATATCTCTGAAATATCTTAAGGGACCCTTCATCAGCCTTCATCAGCTTCCACTGGTCCTGCAGAAAGCATAGAAATAGATGTTTCTTAATCAGCAAAGGTTTCATGTTTTTGTTCCACAGAAACTTCCAGATGATATTAGTAGACTTTTTCCATGTGAGAAAAGATTCTGCCTTTTGAATGTTTTTGTCCTGCCTTGAATAAAGTCTTTTTTTTTTTTTTTTTTAATCAGGTTCCATTGGAGAAAGGGAATGTTATGATGGAGATAAGTTTCATGTTATGAATGTGTTTTCAATAATAAGTCTCTTGCAAGTTGACCTTGATGAACCAGCGACACTGCTAAGTGTTTATTTCCCCACCTTCTCTTTTTGTTGTATTCTGTTTTTCATGGTTATTCCTGGCCCTGTGACTCTTTTTGCTACGAAAAAAAAATTCTTACCCATTATCATATGACCCCTTCATGCATTTACGGATTAAGGTTTTTAGTAGTATTTAAGAAAATTACTTCTACTTTCTGATCATGTTACAGTCTTCTGAGACTTAGAGGTGTCTGTAGCTTACCTTGAAGTGTTTGGAAACAGCTCTTTGTTATCGAGATTTAGCATCATCTGGGAAACATCAGAAGGTAGTCAGCTTTTAAGATAGTGCCCAAAGGCAATGCATTCAGCATGCAGCCTTCTCTGATGTTGGTGAAGCATGAAATTTAGAAGTCTCCAGAAGTTCACCTCATGTGTAGAACTTCTAAGTAAAAACAGGATGGGGAGGTTGCCAGGAGGTTAATCTGGGTGAGTGTGAGTTGTTTTTACCAAGAAAAGCCTGTTCCTTTATGGATCTCTAAACCAGGGTACAGAGGCACAGAGCTCTGAATCTGTCAGAGTTGCTGAAATATCCCATCTTTTCTAGTGCACAAGGTTGTAGGACCTTTCATTATTTCTCTTCAAAGCAGCCACTGCTTTTTTGAGGGCTCAATTCTTCACCTACATGGCACCAAAGACTTTTTTTTTGTGTTTTTGTACTTCAGCAGTTCCAGTTTAATTCTCGGAGAGCAGTTGGTCTCAGTGTTTCTGGAAGTTTTATTTATATTGTGACAAGGCTTCAATCCTCATCCAAGATTGAATTGCTATTGGAACATTGAGGGAAATGAAGGCATTTTTCTGAAGTCTAAATAGATAGGATAAGTATCAAGTGGACGAAAATTAATACTGTTATCTCCATTTTCGATTTTTCTATTTCAGTTTTTCTAAAACAGCAGTGAATTGCTGTGATTTGACAAACCTACTGGCAGTTTGCATTGGCTGTCTCTGAAATGCCGACAGTGTCTTTCCATTCAGAGGGGAAGAAGGGAAGGAAGAGTATTTCATTCTCTTGAAGTTTGAAAAAAAATTTATAGACAATTTTGAAAAATGAGGTTTGAAAAAAAAAATTAGGTTTGAAAAAAAAAAATCACTTCATAAACAGAATATTGGCAAACGGTCTCATCAAATTGGAAAAAGAAGCAGTAAGTTTGTGTATTGGGAAAAGAAGTAGCTGCAGGGTATTCCTGTAGCTTGGTTGGAAAACTTTAACTAGAATTTTAGGATTATTTTCATGGTGACCTTTCTTGCTCAAGGACTTTTGGTTAATATTAATAATTCTATGCATGTAAGGAAATTAATTTGAGTATCTTTATCATACCATACAGTGATACCTCAGATCTACTGCAGTCTGTGTTATAATTATTTGTATGTACTGTCTTGGAGAATTCATTCTGAATCCACCGTTGGTATCTTGAACCCCTGTATAAGTTTGAGCCATGCCAAGTGTTGAGCTGTTGTGGTTCTGCTTTGCTTTAGTGCTCCAGAACCTTGGGAGTCAGGCACCTGAACATTGACCACCGAAGCTGGAGGCTGCAAAAAGCCTCTGGAAACAGGAATTGGAAGATAAAGCAGTTAGTACTTCTGAAAAGGATTGTGTGTGCATTCATACCATTTCAAAGCTATAACACTGACTTCTGCTTTTTTGGGTGCATGCCCAAAGAGTCTAATTCTGGGAGAAATATTGTGGTTTATTTTAGGTTTCATTATTTTGCCACAGATCAAGAGTAGCCCTTTTGTGCGATTTATGATATGGGATATATATAAAAGCTATTGTCTGCTCTTTGCCCCCAGATTTTTAATATTTTTCTTTCAAAATACACTTACATCCCTGGAAGTTGCCTTAGTGCTTGCAGTCAAGTTTGGAAGTTTGGGGGCACCAAAATTCCATCTCTTGTGATGCTGAATGAAATTGTAGTTGAATGAAATGATACCTGCTTCCCAGGACAGTGTACATTTTAGGTAGTGAACAATGGTGATACTGTTTGAAATGATACAATGAAAGGTGCTTTGAAAATGCGAAACATTGTGACTGTTTCCCTGAATACAGGGTTTCCCACTGGAAAGTGCTCATAAACGTGTAGCTGCTACTGTTGAGATTTACCTAAGTTTTCACCTTGGGATATGTGTTGTGTAAATTCAGTTGGAGATTTTGTCGATATTTTTCTTGGAAATTAATGAAAGTATGAGTAGTCCTGCTGCTCAGAGAAGAGCTGTATTTTAATTCACTGTGCTATGGCTTTGAAGCAATCAGCCTTAAAGAAGTTTCTCTGTTCTTACAAGATACTGAAGTGTAAAGCTGGATGTGATCCATATTAACCCTTGTTTCTAAGGAATACAGCTTGGAGCAAATAACCCTTTCCTCTAATCACCCCTTATCATCTGCAGCATAAACTGATCTTGGGAGGAGCAACAGAACAGTGAGTAAAAAGCTTTAATCCAGTTGTCCAATCCCTGAACATTAAGCTAAAGCTCCAAATCCCATTTTCCTGTTCAGAAATGTTACATAATAAAGCCACCAGTTGTCTGGATGTAATCTGCTTCTTGCTCCCATGCTGCTGGTCAGCGTGAAGGGCTCCTTCAGTGGCATACGCGATTGGATCATGTTAAATAAAAAAGATATTGCAACAGTCTTTGGTATTTTTATATTATTATAATTTTAAGATTTTAGACAAGGTGTTGGTAGTTTAAAAGCTGAGTGAGGGTGTGGCATGGGTGAGCCATGTGCTGTGCACCACGGCACAGAGCAATGCACACAGAAAATGTCTCAGGTCCCATGAAATTGGGGTGGTACCAGCACCCTGTGGTGCTGCTGGCCTTGGGACCACATGTGATTTGAACTGTTATAATTGAAAAGGCCAAGGATCAGCAGCACAGGCAGCCAGGGCAGTGCAGAACTGTAGTGTCACAGGTGCTCAGTGTCAGCACCTTGTAATTTAGGTATCACCTGGTACAGCAGTCGGGAGCCTGTGGTGGTGTCACTGTGTTGCCTGTCACCAGCTTATTGCAGGCACGGTGATTTCTCACTCCTCCCTTTTCTGGGTGGGAATAGGGTGATTTGCCACTGTTTGGAGCTGCAAATGCTGAAGTGTGGTTTCAGCTCTCCCTGAGAAGAAAGTCACAGACTGATTTTGCAAATGAATTGCTCTGGAGTATGACTGATCAACATTCAGAAATGCTAAACGCTCACAACATCCTGCCTGAGGTACTTGGGCTCCTGAAAACCACTCTAAGGCAGAAATTATTACAAACCAGTAGACAGTAACCAATTTTCACACTGGTGTAACAAAGCCTTTTCAAATATTTGCATGAAAATACAACTTTGAAACATGTATTTTCTGTATTTCTGGTGCTATTTATCAGATACGCATCAAGTTGTTAAAATTAATCTTCATTTCCAAATTTCTTTGAAGCAAAACACTATGACTGTGTTGTTATTAATCCCTTCAGTTTACCAACATGTGGACATCAGAAGGGATGCTATTTTGCTTTGATTGGGCTTTTGTGCACAGAAAACAGCACATGCTCTGTCCATCTGCTTCATTAAACTGTAAAACCAATTTAATTTTGTAACATTTTAATGCAGAGGCATTAAATATTTTGTGGATCTTGAGTAGCCGTCTGGCTTTTCTATTTTTAAATCACACTTAATCTTCTGTTCCAGGTTTCTGGGTTGCTTTTTGTTCTTTGTTTTTTGGTTTTTTTTCTTTTTAATTTGAAAGTCATCTTACCTGACTTTAAGCCTTTAGATGAAGTTCTTAAATCATCAGGGAGGATGAGACAAGTTTTAAGTATTTCAGCAAAACAATTCAGGTCATCTGTGTTTTGCTGTTAATTATAGAGGGTAGCCTGGGTGACTTTACTCTTAAATTAGATGCCTACAGTGATGGTGAAATGAGTCTGGATCTTAGCCTGGTGAAATGATTTCAGATCCCAGTACAGGCAGGTTAGATCTCAAATGCAAAAATTCTTTTTTATTTTTTGTTCATTGCTATTAAAAATGCATTCTCAGAGTCAATTTTTATGAACATTTCCTATGCATAAAACATAGCAGTGTCTCAGCTGGATTTTTCTTCAGATGTTGCCCTGCATTTCCTTTTGAAATGACGAGCAAGCAGAAGAAACTTCAGGGCAAGGAGGAACTGGGCAAAACTGTCCCAGCCAGTGAAGAAAGGGCGCTTGTTCTGCAGTGCCTTTGGACCACTGCTGTGATGGTGTGACACTGCTGACTCAGAATCATAGGATCTGCTTCAGGGCTCATCTGTACCCAAACACTGCTGGCATAATTCCAGGGATTTATTAGAGTTATGTCATGGTTTCAGAGTTGTCTCAGGCTACTGTTTCCCAGGAGAGAAAGTGGCATTGTATCTGTGTGTTCTGGTGGCATAAAATGTAAACCTTAGACAAAGGTGATAGACAAAGTTTAATGTTCTGTAGCTGGGAACTTTACAGAACGCTAAAGACCTTTCTGCTGTGTATTTTTTTAAAACAACCAGCAAGCTGTTCAGAAAAGTATAGTGTATACTGGTATAAAACCCCATTTTTCTGTGTAACACGAGCCTTAGAGTTGAGTAAAAATGACATTTTACTTTGAGTTGTTTACTAGCCTTGTTCTTGAGAGCATTTTGCTATTGTGAGTGCAGGGAACATACAACATACTGATATCTCTGAGGCTTGAAAAGTTCCTGAACATGCTTTGAGATCCACACTTGAATAGTATAGTACAAATGATACATTTTTCACTACTGAAATTGAAAGGAATAATTTGTTCCTTATGCAACATTGCCCAGGCTGTTAGTAGGCTTGTTTTATGTTTTCGCTGTCACATGAAGAGGGTGGTAATCACCATCATAGCAACTATATGGCTTTAGAAGGGAAAGATGAAAGTGTTACCTCTCTCCTTAAAGCATCAGCTACAGGACAGGTGTGGGTTTTTTTCCAAGTGATCTCATCAGCTTGCAATAGAAAGCTCTTTTCCATTACATTTGTGTGCATTCTGTTGGGGTTCAAAGCCAGGTCCACCCTTAGCTGTCTTAAGTCAAAAGAACTGGTCTGTATAGACCATGGCAAAACATAACTCCAGCAAGGAAGGAAAGAGGATTAAAATACTGTTTGTCTGTGAAGAGAGCCAAACCCTTTGCCCTGAGCCCTCACCCTGTCTGAATGGCCTCACTTGTTGGCATCAGGGTGCTCTGTGTTGACTGAAGCTTTGCTGTGCTCAGCTGCCTCTGGTTTGGCATTGCAGCCCAGGAACATTGCTGCAGCCCTTAAAGGAAGGAGGTGACAGCAGTGAATTATTTCTGACCTCTGATTGAATAGTATTTTCAATGGAAAAGATTAGCAAAAAGAACAGGCTATATTGCTATGTTTCCCCTTTCTTTCCACACTGTGTCTCCCTGTGTTTTGTCGTGCTGGAAGATGGTGTTGTGCCTTGCTTTCCTGGTGCTCTGACACAGGTGGGCAGCTGCCAGCCTTGTTAGGGGCTGCACCACATCCTTGTATGAGCATATGATGAAAATTTGTTTGAAGAAGTGTGGACAGTGTAAAGATGACTATTTCTGCTACATGCAGGTCTGCAGAACGAGCAGGGACATCACGGGATAAAATCTGGCAGGGAATGTAGCTGAGATACTGGAAGGAGGTTAAGGAGTGATTTCTTCAAAGCAATGTGTTTTTTTATTTTTGTTCATTTGTGGTGTGAGTGCATTTTCAAGACATGATCTTTACATTTTTCCCACAAAAGAAGAAAAAAAGAAGATTTATGTGAGATAAATGCATGATTACTTTTCAAGATCTGTAGTCTGATTACCCTTTTCATGGTACAAGAGTCTCTAAATGAGGAGCAATAATAGCCATGTAAAGTCTTACTATATAATAATTATTGGGACTTTTTTGAAAAATGTCTCACAGAGAACTCTAGATGTCAGCTGGTCAAACCAAAAGTCATTTCAGCACAATAGAGACCACTATGTGAGATAAAGGAGATTCTGATCACAGATATTTGTCAAAGGTATGTTTTCTAAAACCTTTCTCAGCAGTGGAGCCTGCAGGATGCTCTCAGCTGATATAGCATGTTGTTGAGCTTCAGACTAAAACTATGTTCAAGTTGATCTTGTTTCACTACCCACTTTTTCTAAGGGTCTAACTGTGCTGCTTCCCACCTTCCCAGTCTACTGGATTAGTGTTTTAAGAAGATGAAAGGCTCCAGCTATTATGTTTCAGAAATAAAAAGTTCTCAAGCATCTTATGTTTCAACTGTTTTTGGTTTGCCTCTTGAAAAATTTCCATCTTCTCCATGTACCAGTTTTGGTTTCCCCAATATCTTTTCTTTTTTTCTTCTTCTTGAAAGTGGAAAGCAGCAGATCCTTCACTCGTAACCAGCTCTCAGGAATTACCATAGAGCCTGCCATAGGGCAGGCTTGGTTACTGTCCCTTCAGGCTCTATGTAGCCTTTTTCATCAAAGCAGGGGCCCTTAGACACAGATAGTGTCCCACTGAAAATCAGGGCATTTTGGGAATAATTGGCAGGGCATGGCTGTGTTAGCCTTTGCTCTCATCAGTGAGGAGCACTATTTGGCATCTGTCCCTTGTTTTTGCCATCTGCTTGTTGCTGAGACAGCCTGGCTGTGCTGGTGCAGTTGTCCCTTCTCACATATTTCAGGGAGTTCAAGTCTTGTTAAGCAGACCAGAAGCTCTAGACTTTTAGATGTGCTGTAGATCATGTGTCCCTTCATGCTCTGCACATTGGATCCTTGTCAGGATGTGGTCCTGGCAGCTGCGACGCCTTGTCCATGGCCGGGAGTCTCAAGGCTCCTGTCAGCTGCAGCATTTTCAGCATTTTTGTGCAATGTCTCAAAATTTACATGAATGTCTGAAGGCAGACAAGAATCCTATATGTGCCCATTTCTATGTGTCTATAATTCTCTGTCCAGGAGTAGCTGAGAAGGAGGGCAGAAGGGCATTCTGTTTGAAAGTGTCTTTGCGCACTGCTGGTAATAGACCATCTGGGATTGGCTTTGCCCAACTCCCCTGTGTGCAGATGTTTAAGGGTGGCCCTGCTGCTCAGGGAAATCCACTGGATTTCAGCTGCAGCTGTCTTAGAGGGCGTGAGCAAGTTGTGGGGTAAGAACCCAAGACCCTGAGCAAGCCCTGCTGCTCAGCTCTGGGGTGAGCTGTGAACTGTATTTGCAGGTTGAGGATGGAGCTGGATCACTCAAGACAAGTGCAAGGACTGACACCCCAGAAACAGAGCCCTGGATAAGTACAGCCCCCCTCAGAAGCATGAGCAGCAATTTAGGAAATGGAATTTTAAGAAACTGTAAAATTAGCAGTTGGAAATAATTGCATTGTGTCTTGTGTATTTCTTTTGTCAATGTCTCCTGGATAAAGCTGTTCAGTTATTAAAAGAAGGAAAGGCCCCTGAGAGCTCTCCTGCCTTCAGAAGTCTCAGGCAGGGTGTAGTTGCATCCACAGGGTGCTTGTTGCCTGGAAGGTCCTTGTGCTATAACACAGCAATCTGTATTCACATGTTATGCTTTCATCGCAAGAGCACATGAGAAACAGGACCATTACTGTATATTAAAGAATTAATTGTGTGGCTTAGTTTATTGGAAAAGCTGTGTATTGATAGTAGAGAGCATTGTCTTGCAGGGAGCAGAGGTGCGTGACCTAAGTCGTGGAGTTCATTTCTGCAGTCGATCCTGCATCCTACCAGAACATCCTTCACCTCTGAAATCCCACCTGTGCCCACAGCGGGGATGGTGCAGAGTTGCCACCCTCAGCAAGGAACCCTGGAGTAAATATCATATCCATGGGATTTTACAAGGGAGGAAGATGTTAATTTTCCCCAGTAGTAGGCAATGTTTTTGGTCCTGATCTAAGGTGGGAAGTGAGGCACAGGCTCTACCCCTGCATGTCTCTTTGGAGGTGTTTCCTTCAACGCCATAGGGTGGATCTGTTCCTCTGCTTTCTTCCCACTCTGACTCATGTTCTGTGGGGGTTGAGAGGTTCTCCTTGTGCTGTGCCTCCTCTGGTTAATGTTTCCAACAGAGGTGTGCTCCAGCACCGTGTCAGCAGTAACAGGCTCTTTTCCCCAAAGGCTTGTCAAAGCTTCCTCAGCTATCACTGCAATACTTTTATCTATTTACATGTTAGCAGTGTTTAAAGGGAACAAATGGCCTGTGTGATCATTCTGGTGTTCATTTTTTAATGCATTTAATTCCTGATGCTGACACTTGGTTTTTCAAAGTGGGATTAGAATTGCTGAGGATAAACAGTGCCAACATTACATACGGCAGGAGTTGGGTCCTGTGTAAAGCTGAGCCAGACTTTCTTATTGACAAAGCCTAATTAAAAATGGATAAAGTTAAAGATTTTCTTTTGTTGATAGTCAAATGTCCTGGCATGAACTGTCGTGTGCAGCTGTTCTTTTTGCGGTAACACAATGTGATTTAAACCATGAGTTAGTGGAAGGTTTTGCTGGCAGTGTTTTTGGTCTCTGGGGATTCTGAAGAACCACGGGCTGGAACATGCCATTTTCATGAGCAGCACCACTAAACCCTTCAGCACTCCTACCTTCTCCCTATGTATTCTATTTAAAAGTCTTAAATTCATTTCCTGGAATAATTCCTCGATGCAGATACCTTGAGCATCAAAAGATTGCCCAAAGACCTGGGGTGGACCTATTTATTAAGGCTGATTAACACAATGAATACACTAGGTATGAGTTAATGGCCCCCCATATATATAGGATCTCCAAGAGTGCCTTTTTTTTTTTTTTTGTAAATCCTGATTACCAAATTGAAATTACTTTTAAATTTTAGGTTTTATTCAGTGGTTAAATGAATATCGTGCTTATAATAGTAAGAGATGTGCAGAATGTCTTTCAGAATTAAAAGCCATTTTTTTGCTTGTTTGTTTTCAGAGTGGGTGAGTGATGACTTATGGACAGCTTTGTGGTATAGTGTGTTTTGCTTTAGGTTTACTGACGAATGGTGTTTTCTTCAACAGCAAGCTGGCAGGGAATTGCAAACAGTGACCTCATTTATCCTACTAGAGCTCACTCTTCTTGACGTTTTCATCAGCCAGTGGGAAGACGTTTGCTGTTCAACTGCTGCCAGCAAAGCTGGCGCTTATTTTTATCTCAGCAAACTCAGTGAATATTCTGATCATTGTGTGAGCTTAAATGGTGTTTTGCTCATCTTACAGGGTACCACATTTTTGTGTTGAAATAGGAGCAAAAGGAGGCCCACAGTGACTGAGGCAGGTTAGCTCAGTGATATATTTTATTACAGGTTTATGCAGCATGTGCTGTAAGGCTGCCGGTAACGCTGTGTATAAGGCTGTATATAATTTGAACTTCACTAGCTGGAAACCATTTTCAAAAATAATGCAATGTACTGATACATTTCCTCTTTCATAAAAGATGGAGGAAAATCTACACATATGTAATATTATTGCCTTGATCTTTAGGAAAGAAGTTACTGTACCTGCTGGAGATTCATGATTTTCATATCTATTTTTAACTTCTGGCGTGGAACTTAGGAGAATGTTTTGAAGAATTAAGGGTTAGTAGTTGAACCAATAGTGAAATGCTAAATGAAAAACAATTATTCCTGCTTCTCTAGAAACAGTGGGAACTCTGAATGGTTACCCAAAGGGTCTCCTACTCCAGATTAGTTGTTTTCATTTTGTCAAATCATGCTTAAACTTCTCCTACAATACATGAATTGTGTAAAGGGCAAAGTACAATGCAGCCTAACTTGGTGCTATGCTAGATAGCAGATCTTTCTTTTTGTGTTGTAACCTGGTGTTGGCAGTGTGGACGTGACAAATTCTTACAGTGTTGTGGCAGTGAAGGGCAAAAGTGTCCTTGCTGCAAGCTGGCAGATGGAGATTTGTTGATTGTAGGTTGGCAGGTTTCTTTTGTACACTTCCTGGCAGTGATTTTGGTGTGTATCTTATTTAATGGAACTTCTCAGGACATTTTGAAAAATTAATTAGTGCCATAAGAGTTTGTATCAATAATATTTACTTAATACTCTTTAGTTTAAATAAAAGAATACATATAAATAATAATATTATAAATACTATAATTTCAGCGAGTATTCAGACTTTTAAAAGTCATCCTTCATACACATAGTGCTTTTACTGCCCCATTTTGTGCTAAGTTCCAGGAGGGTGTATTTAGGCAGATGTGATGGTTCAGAGCTGATTGGAGTACCTGCTGCTTGTTTTGAGTTATTGCAATAGTTTGGTTTCACGAATGGAAGGTGCCTTTTAGACAAATCCTCCATGAGAAGAGATACTTTTAGGTCTTTCTTGTGGAGAGATGTAGGGTGCAATATTCAGCATTTATCCATTCCTATTTGAATGTTTTGAATGCATCACTCACGAAAATATTTTTCTTTTCTAGTGGCTTTTTAAAAAGGAAATGGTTTGATTTGTCTTTCTCTCTGTGATTCTTGATTAAGAAGCATGTTCACAGAACAGGAAGCCAGGCACCGTGCCCGTGTGCTCAGATGCTTAGAGGGAGCTTTGATCTTGAGAGTGGAGGAAAGAAAAGGAATATTATTCCAGCTGTATATGATGCCAAAGCAGCTTGATGAACAGGCAAGACATCTTTGAAGATATTTCACTGGTGGATCATATTTAGTAGAGAAAGAAGCAACAGTAAACTGAGCATTGGGGCCAAGAAATGATGGATCACCAGGGGCTGAACCTTCAGCCCATGCTGGGAGGCTGAGGAGCTGCTCAGGTGCCTTGCTGGGGTGTGCATCAGAGATTGAAAGCAGTAACAGTCTGGTTTTGTGTTCCCCTGAGTCAGGGGGAGAGGAGGCAGAGCATCAGAAAAGACCATTCCAGGGATACTCTGACCAGAACATTTTGTGGAACAATGACCATCCCAAAAACTGGCACAGCATTTGGGCAGTGTCTAAAACATGTATCTTACTGTGCTGTAGAGAAGTAATTTGTTTTATACTACCAATCTTTCTTTAGAAGCTATTTAGGTACCTGCCAGGAATATCTCTCATTTAGCTGAGAAACAATGCAGTGGATGCACTGCACAAAATAAATAATTTAAAATATATAAGACAGATGGATTAGTAGCTTCATGTCACATCTTTTGCAAATTCAAGTAAGATTTTTACAGCTTTCAAGGTTAAAGAAAGGCAGATTACTAATTTTTTTTTTTGAGTATCTGAAATCTCATTGATTGAGAGTTACTAGCAAGAGTTTTCTCAATCATGTAACCAATTAATAATAAATACTTTTGGAAGTTGATGCTCTTATTCAGATTACCTTTCCTGACTTCAAATTCTTCTGGAATAGGTTGAACTCTGATATTTGCTGTACAGCATTCCACAGAGCAAATACATCCATCTCAAAGACAGGCCTGGCTAGTTTGCCATGGAAGCATAATGAACTCGTACTGAATATTCATTTATTCACTGTCTCTGTCCAAATCACTGTATCAGTGTTTAATCCTTAACAAAGCTGCTTGTTACTGTTCTTATTTCCTGATTCTAAAACACAATGTGAACAGCATAAAGTTTCTGTACTGTCACTGCACTGTACATATAAAATCATTTGCTAGGCTGTCCTGAAAACAGTACTTTCATATAATTGAAGTTGTTTTGATGGGGCTTTTTTGTCATCTGCTTCAGGAAATGGCAGTGGCATCTTTGACATATGAATTATGCTTCAGTCCTATGGAAAAACCTATTATTATTTTCTAATTTTAGCTGCTGCTTATCCATAGCCACCGCAACATAAAATTTTTATGAGCCTTGTTCTAATACTCATAGTTATATATATTATTTTCAAGGTATTTCAATATGACCGCAAACACAGGCAATTAGTGGTATTTAGAATGCATGTAAATACTTTTTATAATAAATACAGAAGTATAACAATTAAATATAAAAGGCTTGCAATAATATATATGGCATGAGTATGTGTCCTTTCACCGTGGACACTCTGGGCACAGGCCTTTTTTTATTTTGGGCATCTTGAAACAGAAAAGTCCCACACAAGTAAATAACTATGTCTTAAGGCAGCAAAGGTTTCTCTTGGGGCCCAGAGGAGACCTGTGTCAAGTGCTCTGCAGCACAGTAACAGCCAGCAGAGCTCTAAGCTGTGTGGGCAAACCTTTCCCTGCAAGGTTTTATATGGATTAGAGAGATATGGTCAATAATTTAGAGAGCATTTTAAACACTTAGAATGATTTAGTGTATTACATAAGTGGAAGAGGAAAAAGCTATATCTATTTTTTCCAGTTTGTCATTCCTGAGAATAAAAGGAGTTTCATTAACTTCACAGTTGATGCTACCCTGTTGATGCTCTTAATTTGTATTTGTGTTTTGTTTTAATTCATTAAAAAAGAAAGAAAAGAACAGGATTATACTGTATGGGTTAGGGCTTTTTTTTGTGGATTTTTTTTTTCTTTTTTTTTTTTTTAAATTCCTTTTCTTGTCTTGAGTTTCATATTAGGAATGTGCAATTTTTCATAAAACTGGAAGGTACAATTTTGGCTGAGTATTCAAACTTAAACAGGGGCCTTCCATAACAAGCATGTACAATACAGATATTGAAACATGGAGGAAGGAGAACCAAAGGCTCTTCATCTGGGGCTAAAAAAATATGTATTCCCTGCTAGTTTGAAGGCTGAGAAATAAAAATAAAATAAATAATAAATAAATATAAATAAATCAGATTTTGCAGTAAGTATGTACACTGCTAAAACGGTAGAGAATGGAAAAGGTAAACATTCTTTACAGAAATTATGGACAAATAATACAGCTGAAGAAAAGACTTTGAGAGACATCCTTTTCACCTGCCTCTGCCTATGAAGTGTTGCATCTCTATGGTGGAGTAAGAGTTTTTGGCTTCCTATACTCCCTGTGCTGTACTGGAACAGCTACAGTTTGGTTGTGCTCATTTGCTTGGTCTGTAAAGCAGAGAACATTATCAATTTTAATTTGCATTTTACTTCTTTGATTCTTGTTTGCCACTGCGGGGCCCTTAGCAGATGACCAACAATTCAGAATGATCTGGAGAGGTTTGTTATGATTCTTAAACACTGATAACAAAGGTAGTAGAAAATCCTGAAAGTAGGAAAGGTAAAACCTGAATTGGAATCCGGAGTATTCAAGAATTTTGATGAATATGGCATGTTTGTAGGAAAAATAACTTGATCAGGCAGTTCTTTAAGACAGCTGTAGGGATATTTTTTGGACAAGAACAGCAACAATTTGCCGCAGAAGTGAATTAAGATACAGGAAAACATAAAAAGTTAGTAAAGGATAGGGAAAGAGCAGGGAGAGATTAGGAAAAGAAAATGTGTAAGAAGTTCAGGCAGACACAACAGTCAGAGGGCTTTCTCTGCATGATGTTTGCAGACAGTTGTTTTTGGAAAGGAGAGTTTCTTGTGGTCCAAATAATGGCCATAGAAACCCTTAGAGGTGATTACCAAGGCAACTTTGTAGGATGCTGTATAACAGATTATTACTTAAAATTACTGATATGTGGTGAGTGTAAACATTGCAAGAACAGTTCAGCTTTGTGGTACATGCATGGGAAACATCATTGAATGAAGATTTAATGAGAGGCTTTGGAGCTGCATACATGCCCTAAGCAAAGTTTGAATCCACAAGGATTCAGACAAAGCACTGGAGCTTAACCGAACTTTATTAGGAAAAAAACCCCAACATTTTGAAAATAGATTATTGGTATAGAGTAATGCTTGGTTGATTGTTGTGATGGAAACTTATAACCCAGATCCAGGTTTACCAGCAGGATCTAAGGAACTGTAAGACATTTTCTATTGTCTAAATTCCAGAAGGGTGCTTCATTTATCTTGAGAGATCCATAAAATATAAGAGAGCATTTCAGAATGTGTGAAGAAGTCGATAAAAAATTGTCTGCTTCAAAAACTTTCTTTGTTAAAGTACTGTATGGAAAGAGCTTACAGAAGTAAAGGTCTTCAGTCCTAGAAGGTGTCAGGGCTTACTCAACCAAAGCAATAGCAGCTTTAAGGGATCATCAAGGGCACAGTTTCAGAAGATGATTTATATAGAGTCCTACCTTAGGATTCAATCCCCATCTTCTCTGCCTGAGGTAGTTGATATCTCTCACTATCAGCAAAACCCTCATCAAGGAGGGGAGCCTTTTGTAATGATCCCTTTAGTAGGACCTGTTCTACCTTTTCTTTAAAATGTGCTGGTGTCAGTGCACAAATCCTTGATAAGTTTTATGAGGTGTGCTGCTGGAGGGGAACTTATCATTGTCTTGGAAATTTATATTTGGGTGACTCCTGGATCTTAACCTGGTGAACTGTGTAGTGCATCACTATACTCTGCCTCAGAAAACAGCAGGCTCAGCTTGGCTTTCATCTGCTCTGGAATCATCTGTGATTTGGGTACTGCTACTCCAGAGTTGCAGTAGAAATCAGACCCTGGCATAACGTGTTAAGAAGCTGTAAAAAAAAAACCCCAAACTTGGTTAATATTCTTGTGAAGACGTATGCTGTAACAGAGCTTTCTGAAGCAGGACAAATCCTAATCTTCAGTTCTTGTCTTTTGTCTTTATTTTCTGTCAAGAAGTAGCAGTTAACCCTGAAATAAGGGACTGATACATGATAACCTGCAAAAAGAGAATTATTTCCAGGAAATTGCAAGAACATTTGCTGAAATGAGGAAGAAAAATTAAAGTCTTGCATATCTCATTTTTCTGCAATCAGAAAATGAAAGACTGTTGTGAAAACTCATACTGTTCATAATCCTTCTCAAAAGTTGTCGTTGTCTTAATGTTTTGCAACATATAAAATCCTAGGCATGTGTGTGGCATACTAACTGAGACAGTTTTAAAACTAATGTTGCCTCAAATATTTTTTGAATCAACTTCCTCTGAGTTGAATTAATCATTCTCTGACTGTTCAGATTTACGTCTTTTAAGGCTGGCTCTTATCCATGTTGGCATCTCAAGTACAGATATCAGAACTCCTCTGAGTAACAGATTGAGGCACGAAACAAATAGTGGAACTTGAAATGCCACGTGAATTGTTACCTTCTACCTAATAATGAAACCCCTGGATTTGGCAGGCAGAAGAGACAGTGTGCAGCCACAGAAAATATTTTGTTTTAAAATGTGCTGTGCACTCCGGCAAAAGCTGCACTCTTGGTCACCTCTTTGCCCATGGTCATGGAGAGCACTCAGAAGGTTTTTTTTAAGCTTTCCAATTCAGAATGTTTGGAAAGCAATACATGACCATTCTCCTTATATTATCTTATCTCTGTCACCAACAGCCCAAGAAAAATGTATCTTTTAGATAAGAACTAATAGAGGAAAAAAAAAAACCTCTTCAGATAGGTCTGTCATGATGGATGTGAAGCAGATGAGTAACAGTATCTCTTGTTAAACTGAAATTAAAGAAATAGTTATAAAAAGAACTTTCGTAGTGGGAGAAATTTGCGAGAGGGCTGAGTTTTATTATACCGTCTTCAGTGATGTGAACAACCAGCATGATGTGGGGTAGATAACTTTACTGGCTGAGTTATAGAAGAACATTTGTAGTTATGAATTGTCTCTTCCACTGCTGCTGTTAAGAGCAGGAAAAAAAAAAAGGCTTTCCTCCATTGTAAACTTCTGGGGTAAATAAAGGATTTTTCTTCTTGGTAGACTGCTCAGTACGCACTCAGGTTTAGGATTGGTAGTGGTGTCACTGTCTGTGTAGAGATGATGGATATTGCCCAACTCTGGGTGAACATCAAAGGAAAGTGAGCGGCGGGAGTGCATCCAGCCATCAGGTGGGAGTTCAGTGACTTCAGGGCAGCAGAGCTCACCTCATGTTTCTGTAGTTGCAGCTATTTTGTTTGTTCTTGCTAGGTAGTGCTTTGTGTTAGGAAGTGCAGAAATAGTGAAATTTCCAGGAGGAAACTGTTGTTTACAAGACATCCAGCATCGATGAAGAGGGACTTGCTCTTGTTTCATCCAAGACTGCACAGCCTCTGTTTGTGCAGGAGCCAGAGGGAGAAGCTTCCAGGCTTCTCCCCCACTGTGGTTTCGGCCTCTTTTCAAAGGCTTTCCCCAGGAACAAATTTTCATTGTAGCCTAGTTGGGTGTTCCCTCAAGGCAGACACTAATCGGTTATGTATCCTTTTCTTTTTTTTTTTTTTTTTAATCGCTTGTTGTTTCTGTCATATGGGTGGTTCTCTGATTCTTAACACCGTCTGTTGCTTCCCAGCACTTCAAACTGACCTGTCTTTTGTGAAGGGTTACTGTGACAGTTTTTGAGTCAAAATGTAGATTTGCCTCTGAGCTCTAACTTGTGCTTCAAGCAGCTTTGAATTCTTACTTAAATATTTTCTGAGCAACGCTTTGTGCTCCTGCTCTGAGTCGGATGGAGAATGCTCCATGGTACCTATGTTTAGGATGTCTGTAATGGTGAAAACACCACCACTCTGTCTTCTGAATGTCATCCTCCTTCTGAAAGTCATTCAAAGCTGTTCCAAGAAGACAGACAGTAAACATGTGTGGCTTTGTGCTGGTGGGAACCGAAGGTTTTGTTGTTTCACTCGTGCCTCAGTTCAGTATAAAATGGTGTAATTGTGATGTTCTGTGTCCTCCACTCACTTTGCAAACAGTTTTCTCTTGAGAATGAGTGTCTGTAACTTTGGCCACTGTTTCTCTCTTTTATATAATTTTAAAACAATTGTATTTCCAGTGTTTTCAACTCTTGAAATAATTTTTTTAATGAGCTGTTGTATTTTAATTAAAAGGTCATATTTGAAGACTCAAGTCTATTTTTATGTGTAATGAATATGCTTCTGGAGTGCCTTTGTTCATTAAAATTAGAAAATTAAAATAGAAAAATAGACAGGGGAAATGAGGCATATTATACTATTACTTTCATGTTTGGTTTTGAAGGTAAAACTGTGTCAAAATTATAATTAGGTTTTGTCCTCAAAATGGCCTTGCTAGAGTACATGCACTATGGAAGCAACTCTGGGACTTCTTCCTTTCTGGAGTTAGAGAATTCCTGTCTGAGTAGGCTGATTGTGTCTCCAACCACTCTGCTAAAATAAAATTATCACACCTGAAACCAGGATGCCTGTAAGCTGGAAATTTATGTGAGAGGAGTTAGAAGCATCACTTTGAAGAAACAGACTATAGAATTGATTTTGCCTTGGAAAAATGTTTACTAAGAAAAACTACTATATGCATTAAAACTCTGCATTTGAGCCTCTCAGCAAAATGGCATCCTTGGTAAACTTGTTTTAATGCTTTTACACTCAGTTGTAATGTTTTGAGGTGGTTTTTTTTGAACTTAATTACGTATTTCTATTTGATATGCAGAAAGTGTTTGTACGTCCATTAAACCAGATTCACTTAATTACAAAATATACTGCCTCTATCCATAATATATATTTGGATAACTTTCCACTGTGGGAAGACCCTTTTCACCCCTGAGCTAGGTTGCTGTTCTTCATATGAGCCCATTTTCAGGACGAATCAGCATTTCTTCATCACTCGGGCACACAGCTCTTGTGGGCCTGTGGGCTTCCAGTTGAGAGGTTTTATCCCACTGCTGTGTCCACCAGTTCAGTTTTCTGTGCTGTGGTTTAATTACTGATTCCCAGATACGCAGAATGGCTGATCCTCTTTAATGTCTTTTAAGCTTTGTAAATAAGGAATGATTCTATCCAGGTAGACAGATCTACTCCGGTTATATACTGGGATAATAAACCCAGAAATTACTGTGTTAGCTCAAGGCCAAATTTGAGCTGATACTTATATTTGATTTTATGCTTTCTCTTTGTTTTTGGAGGGACAGTGTCCAGGCGGTGTAGGGTAGGTTTGCATGGTGCTATGTGTAAATAAAAATGCAGTGCTTTTTATAGTACTTTAACTTGATCAGGACTTTAGTGGGACTGTTGGTACTGAAGTAAAATAAACCATCCCAAAATACAGAGTCCAGACTCAAAATCAGTAACTCACAAAAAAAAAAAAAAAAGCTGGTTTTCTATATACCTGAATTGTTTTACTCCTCTCTTAAGATTACAAAATGAAGCACTTTGACGTTTCTCTGAAGCTCTCATTTTCTGGGGAGAATTTTTTTGAATTTGTTAAGTTAAAATTTGAAAACTTAATTTAGGAAAAAGCATTATTTTCTTCATTCTAACTTAGAACCGGCATAATAATATAATTCTCCTTTCCATCTACCTCTTAAAAATAAACCTTAAATTCATAAAATGTTAGGTTACATTAGTGAATTAGAGCAGAGTCCACACCCAAACCTGATATTAAAAATAATTTCAAATTAATGACTTGTATTCAAGTGTAATTTTTACCTTGGATTTGTACCTATTGGATCTGATCAAGGTCAATCCACTATTCATTTACATTTTTTTAAGTTCCTTATTTTCATTTTTAACATTCTGAAATTTTATGTGTTGCTATGGGAAGGTGAAGGACTGTCATTCTTCTGGGTTAGTGGTGCTGTGTTTTAGTTATGCAAGTGTTTATTGTGGATGAATAAAGTTTTAGAGTTATGTAGTATATCCTTTTAAATATTACAAAGACATGTAATGTGCTACCATCACTCAAAAAATACAATGTTAGCTCAAAAGAAAGGATTGACAGAAGAGGATTTAGTCCACAACAGCAAAGAATTGTGAGGATTTTGTTTGATTGGCAGTGCTACTTATTTCTGACAAATCCTTTTTGATGTGAGCTAATAAATGTTGCAGGAGATAACCCGGTGTTTAGAGAGAATGTAAATTGTCTTTGTACTGTGCATTAGATGCTAAAAGCACTGCAGTAGTACAGGAGGTACTGAAGGCTCTGTAAGAACACAGGTTAATTCAAACATGGAGATCTTACTTTAAAAGGTTGTTGTTTTGTTTTTTTTTTTCTTTTGTATAAAATGTGGTTACTTGACCATGAACTAGCTTCACAACATTGCTCAGAGATGAGAGGTTTTACTTAAATCTTATTTAATATTGTTCTCCTCAAAGAAAGGTCTATGTGCTTATATGCATTTAGAAATTTTAGAAGTTATTCTTATGACCATGAGCATTTGATAAAGCGGAGTGATTTGGCTTTACCTTTCAAGTTCTTAGTGGTCACTGTAGATAATAGAACTACTTATACCTCTGGACAGTAAAACTCTAATGCATAGAAAATGAGACTTGTGGAGGGGAAAAGAAAGTTATATGGTGTCTGTAAAACATGGGAAGGTAAAAATGAGAGGGAGTGAAGAGCTTTTGAAGAAATGTAGATAATTTAAACTCTCTTCTATCAGTGTAAGGGGTAACAAAACCAAGAGTAGATGTAGAATGATGGGAGGGGGAATGAAATTTCAGGCAACTGCTACAGCAAATGTTCTCCAATACTGATCCAATGTTCTGATACTTCCAGTTTTACCAAACAGAATAAGGAAAATGATTTTCTGAAGGAATTGAGTGTTAGTGAAGATTTTAGTAATTTAAAGAGAAGTCTTAAAATGGTAGTGGCCAAGTTCAAATGGTTTGGATAGATATTCCTGCAGATTGAACTTGGCTCATGTACCGTAAAGCAGCAAGCCAGATGGTATGAATCTAAGAATTATTAAAAACTACTGGTAGTAATTGCACCTCAGGTGGTCATTTTTAACATATCATTTTGGAAGGACTGAATAGACCAGGGTTGTGATTTTTCTCAGTCCTTCAGCTGGATGATTTCTATTTTATTTTTCTTTCTAAGCTTACTAATATTTTCTAGTTGCATTAATATGACTGTGCTAAGTGCTATGCTTTCATGAAGCTTTAGGCACCTAGATTTGCCAGTCTTACAGAATTTTGAATTTCTGAGTGTATGTGTTTTGTCTTCTAAGGTTTTCTGTTCACTCAAATTTTCCATTCTTTTGATATAAAACCCCCATGATACCAGTTTGAATATAGATGTAGATGGAAAGCTGACAACTGAGATGGAAAACTTGTTAATAAGGAGGAAAAAAAAGTGGAAATGCCCTACATAGTCACATTTTGCAGCTTTTCATGTTGAGATAATCATGGTGTTTCTGCGATGGAAATTTTCCATACTCCATATATTTTATTTTGCTTTGACCTTGTATCATCTATGTCATGTGGTACATTAAACTGCAGTCATGCTCAGAGCCCCTTATAACTGATACAAGACTGTGGTGCAGGCAAATTTTGTGGAGTGAGCTTTGTAGAAAGCAAAATGAACTGAAGGGGAAAGAGCACAGGTGATGTTTTGGCTGCTGCAGGTGCCTGTGTTTCTGTATGAGTTAGCACAAGCAAAACATTTTTTAGTGTTTTGTAGTATGTACCACCATTTATTGTACTTAATGAAATTTTACCCATCAGTCTAAACTATGTATAAAAATTGCTGTTGTAATCTCAGAAGACAGTGACCCATAAAAGGTATATGATTGAAAATCAGATATATAATTGAAAATGTGATTATTGTTTCTTTAAATACACATTTATGTGTTAGTGCCATCTGGTAGTACCTAGATCTGCCCTTGATTCAGCTGACATTGCCTGGCTGATCAGGTACAGGTATCAGGATAGATGTGGGTCATGAAGACATTCTCCTAAGAGATAAGAGAGGCCTTATTATAATTTATTTTTCTCGTAAGAATGAGGATTTTGGAAACCCAGTCACAGAGGAAGGGATCACTGGGGAGGCAGAGCTGTACATGTACATAGTGGCTTCTGCTGTTTGAGATGATTCAATTTCTACTTGCTTTTCCTCATACCTGCATGTTGCTATCTGGTAAGGATTTCAGAAACTGTCTTTTACACTTGAGCCACGATTAATTGTACTGATGATTTCTTTCATTCACATGCCTAATTACCTGATGAAGTCTGCAAATCAGCCTGGCTGCATTCAGAGCACAATTAATTGCACCTTCAATTCAGTGCATAAGTGGAGGACTCAAGAAGATGTGCATGGTCATGAGGGGAACAACAAAGTATTGCTTGTGGGCCCTTTCTGGTAAAGTGGCTGTAGCTGAGGTATTGATTTAATTCTTCTTCTTAGCCCTACAACAATACCTTCATTTGTAATCTGAATAATATGTTTTTCTTTTATTTGTAATCTTCTCATTAAGCAGTAATTACTGGGTGGCTGGCAGAACTGGAACAGGTCTTATTTTTTTAGAAAGAGTTTATTCCCTGTTCTTGCTTGGTTTGCTTAAATATTTGAAGCTGCAGCCTTAAAATAAATTATTGACAAAGGCACCAAGGGTTTCTTTCATTGCTCAGTTGCAGGGTTACCTAAATATGCAACTAATAACCACAGGTAATGCATAGAAAACAGAAAATAAAACATTCTTATTGCAGTGTTTTGCAGTGAATTGGCTACTGACATAGATCTGTTCAGAGGGGGGGTGATACGTTTCTGGGTAGATGGTGAGTGGTATACAGGCAGATTTTGGGTAAACTGCATTTTTGGATTGCCACTTTGGTAAAGACACCCAGAAGAATTAATGTGTATATTTTTAGTAGCTTCTTGTTTCAGAAGCTGGCATATGCAATTACTCTTGGTGTAGCTGTACATTGCAAAACTTTATCTTATTCTCTGGGATGTTTTCAGATGTCTAGGTTTTTTTATTCAGTTTTTCCATTCTTACTTAAAGAACAATCCAGCTTTCTGCTTGTAACTCATAACTGCACAGGAAAACATTACTCAGGTAATGTTGTCCTATTTCAATTTTGTTGCAAAATCCTGTTTGCAGTATGAAGTATAAATAAAATAATCTATGTATACTCCACTTCTAGGGGAAATAATGGAATAATTACTATCAAGATCTGTTTTGCTAGGTCAGAAGAATGACTCCTATAAAGTGATCCCAGTTTACTGCATTCCAACTATGGTACATAAGAAGCTATTTTGTTGTATTTTAATTAAGATTATTATCAGCAATGTAGATATGCAGTTGTTTCTATACTGGATTAGAAACATCAAAGTTTTTCCTAAAGGATAAATTGCTTCCATTTCTTTTGCTACATCATGTTAAAACATCATACAATTAAAATATCATGTTGTTTTGCAGATTATTCTGTTGTAGACAGGTAGTCTTGATGAACTGATGAGATTAATACTTTTATTTCACTTTTAAATGTGTGATAATCCATGCTTTTTGCCTTCAAAGACTTCTGTAGAAAACATTAAAGGAAATAGGACTCCAGGTTACTGATTGATTTGATTTTAGAAGCTGAGCTTTTTACTGACACTAGTTTTCATGAAAAAAAATCAGTGTCCTGTCCCCATTTACTTCCAAGAAAGTCTAGGTGAGAAGACTCTGCAAAGAAAAATGTCTTTAGGTCCTCTGTTGCTAAAAGGTGTGATGGGGTTGTTTGTGAGGCTTGTGATGACCAATTACACTAGAGCCAGAAGGGAAGAGTTGTTAGTTGTTGAACTAGCTGGTGCATCAGAACAACTTGTGTCAGAGTCAGTTTGGTCAGAGCCACTTTTGGTTTCCTTTGCCCTTGGTTGGTTTATTTGGAGGTTTTTTTACTCTCTTCTGACGGGGGAAGTTAGAAATGATGGAGTTCAGTCTTTGAGCTTTGTTTTTCCACTCAGTGTGCTGCACAACAGCTCCCTCATTACTTTATTTTTATTTTCAATACCCTGTACCCAGCAGAGACATGGGGATTTGGCTGCAGGTCTCCACACTCCTTGACTTGAGGAGTTGCTTCTTTCCTGGGCCTTCTGTAGTCAGAAATCACGGGTGCAGCATGTAGCCAGCTGCTGACTTCATTACTTTGGGGTAGTTTTAATGTTATTCAAAATTTTGCTCCTGTGGGAACAGCTAGAGCTGCCTAAAGTTGTAATCTCATAAGTTGTAATATAGCTGCTTCCAGAAAATTTCATAAATTGTTTACACCAAGGAGACAGGGATATAAAAGATTATTCGGTTACTCAACAGGGAATAAGGAACTTGGGCTGTAGAAAACGAAGAAAACCCACAGCCATAGAATAAAAAAATGGAAATAAGGAAATTTTCTTGCAAAAATCAGGTATTAGCTGCATCAACACATTTGATACAATTCTTTGTTGTGAATTAGCTAAAGAATAATTTATTTCAGGTTTCCACCAATTTGAAAAGAAGTTTGTTAATCATTACCACTTATCTGTGATAAAATCCACACTTCCGTTCTTTGGGTGGATTGTTTGCTTTAGTTTGTGGGGTTTTTTTCCTGTCTTTGCTCTGAAAGTGGTTTGTATTTTATAAACTTCAAGATTACCAGTGAACCCATTTTTGCATGGCATGAATCTGGGAAAACTCCTTTTGTAACTTATTAAATAAGTTATTCAGATTATTTGTCCATGTAGGCCTGGATTTTGACTTCTAGTAGCTTGTTTTAGAGGACAGACTGAGTATGTTCATTCACTCTTGTAAAAAACCAAGCAAATATTTATAAAAAGGAAATGAAAGGTGACATTTCTTTAATTTTTAATCTGGAGAATCATGGGGTATTGCAAGAATCCTTTTCCTTTAAGGCCTATGGTACATCTCTCTGTGCATATGAGAAAACCACAGTATTATAGCCTGTCTGGTAGCCCAACACCTTCATTTGAGTCAAATATTTTCCTCTGCCTCCAGATATTTCAGTAGGAGTTGTTGAAGTGGATCTCGAGGAATTATTTGGCTTATATATTAAAGCTCACAGCCAAGCAGAGATTTTTAGCTGAGTATCTGTTGTGAGTACTGGATCTGTAGACAACAAATTACCTTCGGTGCATTGATGGAAAATTCAGTGACAGGGCTGCTTTTGTGCATTGCAGAGATATCCTTTATTTAAAGAAAATAATAAATGAGACATGAGAAATAACTCAACTATTGTTATTTCATACTGCATGAAAATACAGTAGCTAATCCCTAGCCAGCAAAGGCTTTGGGCACCTTTCTCTTAGCTTCACTAATACAGTTTATTGCTCTTCTATGTTCTTCATGCACCCATGCTAAACACAGAGCTATTTGTAAAGTAGGAAGTCCATGTGGAGTGACAAAATATCTTTTTGTGGGTTATCCTCTGGTTTTCCTCTCCTTGCTTTATTTCTATTAACTGCAGAAATACCAGATCTAGGCACCTTCTCTGCTTACTTCTATATTCTGTATGTCCCTTGCAGGGCTGGAACTTCCCAGCTGCCACAGGAGGTTTTTCTGGGAGTCAGAAGGTCACAATGGATTATTTATCCCCACAATCAGAAGTTCATTTGAGTCGTTTCTCAAAATGTCCAAGCTTTTCTAGAGCAGGACTTAGTGTATCTATGCATTTCTTTGGTTTTCAATAAAAACAACATCTGGAAAAGCTTGTCAATAAGAGCATCTTGACTCAATCCATGCTCAGTTTCAGAGAGACTTCAGTTTCCTGCTATACTGAGGGCAGCTACAATGTAATGTCACTGAAAGTAAGTAAAAGATAATGTGATTGTGCAGTCATTAAATGTAGATGCAGAGAACAGGACATACATGCTTGTGATGGGTTCACCTGTTCAGCTGCTCAGTATCACGAAGCCACTTGCTCGTTCTGCTTGCTTGTGGGACTAGAGTGGAAACAGGAAGAGAAAACTTGTAGGTCCAGGTGAAGACAGTTGGATAAGTGGAGGAAAGACAAAATAAAACAAGTGATGCAAAGGAAATCACTCACTGCCTCCCAGGCAACAGGTGATAGAAGAAAAGGACACAGTCTTAAGCTGCACCAGGGGAGGTTTAGTTTGGACATTAAGAAGAATTTCTTCACAGAAGGGGTCATTAGACATTGGAGTGGGCTGCCCAGGGAGATGGTGGAGTCACCGTTCCTGGAGGTGTTTAAGGAAAGACTGGATGTTTCACTCTGTGCCATGGTCTGGTTGACATGATGGTGTTTGGTCGTGGGTTGGAGTCCATAGTCTGGAAGGTCTTTTCCAACCTAACTGATTCTGTGATTCCCACAACCAGCCCCATGCCCAACCAGTCTCTGAGCAATGGCCACTTGGAAGACTGTGTTTCTGTCCTACCCCTTCAGTCTATCTGTTGAAGTTTGCCCTAGGTTTGCTGCTGATGGACATGCCCATGTGGCAGAACTGTCTGAACGCACAGAGAAGAAGACAGGACTTTGTCCCACGTCAGTCATTCTCATTTTCCGTAGACCAGTCAAGAGCTGCTGCCTTATTGGGTGGCTTACATTTCCTCATGAAACATAATGGATAAAGAGCCTTCGAAGTGTTATGTGTAGATAGGGTAGGTAAGAAGAATTTGCAGGGGAAAAAGCTGGATTTTTTACATTATCTGGAAGTATACTGGGAAAAAAAAAAATCAGTGAGTTATGTGTAGATAGGGAGAAATTACTCATATTTTTGTGTGTGTGTTTGGTTTTTTTTGGTTGTTTGTTTGTTTGTTTGTTTGGGTTTTTTGGTTTTTTTTTTTAGGGTTTTTTTTCCCCCTCCTAGTACTGCATTTGCTTTTTAATTGAGTGGAGGATATATAAAGAGATGTTTTTTTGACCTGTTGTCTTTCTATAAATGCTTTTTTATAAACTCTTTGAGTGTGTATACGTGTGTGAAAAATGTAATGTTTTTAAGTGAAATGTGGTCACAGTTCCACTGGGTTATTACGTATATTCATTCTGTATAACATAGCATATTGTATTAAATCTACAAATTTCCTGATCACCTCCCTGGTCTTTTTTCCCTAGAAAATACAAGAGTGAGCCATATCTTTATATCTGATTATAGAATCATAGTATTCCTCTGCTTTAAATATAATTCTGGTTTTTTGAAAAGCAGGTAATTTAATCATGAAGTGGACTGTGAAAAACTAAATGATAAATTTCTAATCAGAGTCCAGTGATACTGGTCAAATAAATTTTGTTTGCTACAGTTTTGTTCACAAATATTTGCATAAAGACATGCTGGTTTACCATTCTTACGCGGCCTTGGGAAACTCATTGAACTTTCTGCTGCCTCAGATCCCTCTAAACACAGAGATTACAGTGTTCCCTTTTCTGATACTGGCACTCTTTGGTTTATTTACACTTTATTTATAGGAATATTGCCTTGAGTAATATTTAACTGTATATGTATTCAGCGATATGTGTATGTGTGTACAAATGTATGTGCACACAGAGTCTTATTAAGGCACATTTGGATTTAAATTACTTGTTCTATTTGTAAGTAACTTCTGTGTAAATCTGAAGACAAATAGAAAAATATTGATGTAAATTTGCAAAATAACCTTTAAAATGTGTTTCATGTTTTGACAACTCCTGATTTAATCTTAGTTGTGTAAAAAAAATGTTTCTGCAATTCCATTATCCCGGGCTCTTAAATGGCATAGAATTAAGTGTGTGTGCAAATACCTGAACACAAATTTTGTGCTTTTTTTCCCAGCAGGCAATTTGTTTTTTCTAACCTAGCAGTGATCTAACTTGAAAGTCATGCACCAGTGCAGAGCTCAGTTTCGTACCACTAAATATAGGGACTCTGTGTTCAATTTAAATAGTAAAATTATATGGTGTAAACTTGAGTATGACTTACGTGACATTACTGCAGTTTAGTAACCTTCCCTGGTTTATCTAACCTTCAGTGAAGTGTGATGTTGTGTTGTCAAAGAGATCTGGACATCAATGGCAAAACTGATGATACCACTTTTAAAAATCATCTCTTATGCGACCTTCCTTGCAAATATATTAAGAAATAAAAATACATTTTAAAAACTTCTTTTTATTTTTTTAAACAATCAGGTATACTTCGGATAACTTTGTTTGATAAGGACAAATTTTATCGAACAACATTGTTACGTCTGTAGAAAGATCTATGAGTATGCAACATGTATGGCCCTATTTTTTCTGGTTGTTTTTTTTTGAGACTAGGTTGGGGGATTTTTCTTCAACATACTAAAAATGGAAGAAATATGTTACTTGTTAATAATATTACATCTTGTAACATTTCATTAAACTTAGGATCAGAAGGAATATGTGAAAATACCCTTTTGGCCATAAATGGCTGTGCCAGTATTTGTATAGACTTATTCTGTTACACCATAGTAACCTGAGTAAAATCATGTTTTTGTCTACTGCTTGTCATCTTTTTCTGTCCTTGGCATTACTTGCTTTAGTAGAATACTTTACAAATTTTCTTTAATTATGGCAAATGAATTGTTGATTTCCTCTAGATGGTAACAATACCTGGGCTTACTGGAAATAAGCCACTTGCTTTATTTCCATGTAATCCTGCAGGCAGTCTTCAAGATGCAGAGATACCTTTTCATAATCAGACAAAAACCTCATTAGGTTCAAGATGAGATTTTTGTAAGAAAAAAGAGTAGCAGCATGGTGAGAATATTGGAGCTTTGGTTGGATAAGAACACAGGGAACATAACCTGAAGTCACAGCAGAGCCTTCAGTGAGCCTGAATCCCTCAAAAGGATGTGTGACTCCTCTTGACACCCAACTATGTGGAGATGAGATTTTCAGGGGAAGTTGGAAGAGTATTGGAAATAAAGCAGCTGTTCATTAGCTGTTATTCTGTTACATGCAGAAATCCCTGTTGGTAGGGATTCTGTAGTTTTCATGTATCTGGATCTTGTCAGAACTTTGTTATTCTCCTTAACTCTCTGAGTATTTATGCTGGACTGGATAAAGAATACAGTCTTTTTATTTCTGAAACTTTGTTAGAAATAAACTATAAAAGATTGTGAATACAGGATGAAAAGGGATAACAACTTTGAAATCCCGAGGTTCAATAATGTTGCCTCTGATGCTGTAGTAACTCTGCATTATACCTCTTCATAGAAGTGTGTTGCATTCAACTCAGTTCCCAAAAGCCAAAGGAATTCCCTTGCCTTCTGTAGCTTTTTTCTACATTCTGACTGGTTTTTTTAGTTCAAATACAAACCAGTTCTGTTATCCATTGTTATTTTAACCAAGTCTCCCTCTGCCCCAGCTACTCAACAGTCCTTGTGGCAGTATTTTCCATGACCTGCATTTTCCATATTTCCTTTAATATTGTCTACTTCGATAGCTTGCTTCCCCCTCCTTGTTTTTCTGTGCTGAAAGTGTGAATACTGCTGTGTTAGTTAAAAAAAGCAGAGGGCCACAGATTTTCCCTTGTGAATGTACCATACTGTTTTGATCAGTTGTGCTGACCCATCTCTTTGCTTTTGTGTATATTGCATGCATGAGTAATGACCAGAATTTTAAACTCATCTGCTGTGATTAGACCTTGGACAAGGTTTTTGGCAGAATGCTTTAGAAGTTAGGCTTTTATTTGTTTGTCCATTGTAATAGCTAGCTCATTGTGTTTGAGCAAATGTTACAAGGTACACTGAAAAATGAATGGGAAGGTGTAGAATGTATTCTTAACGCTGGCTGTAATACATTAAATAGATTCCATAAATGTTTCTGATCTTTTTGTGAGTAGTTGGAACTAAGGTTGTTGACAAAGCTGTTCCAAAATACTCCAAATTACCAAAACTTGGTTCATGAATAGGCGCTTGCAGGTCCAGGGAAAAATCTCTCTCTCTTTAGAACAAAAATGATCAAGCTGAAAGAAAGCACAAAATGTTTTGCAAGGTTAGTAACCAGTGTGAGTGATCAACGCTTCTCAGAATGACTTATAAGTGCATATTTATTCTTTTAGTTTATTTTTGCTTAGAAGAGGTGAATTTTGGTTTGTTTTAGTTGTTTTGGTCTAGGTTTGTTTTGTTTTCATGTTGGCTCTGCAAAAGGAGGGCTTTGTCTTACCAGCACAACCTAAAGAAATAAAAATATGAAGACAGATTGTTCCCATATCCAAATCCTACACCTGTTCTGGGCAGGGTAATTACTAACAAGCTGCTCTCTTTCTAAAATGCCCATTATCCACAGAGCTGATAGAGTCCTGCATTCCTCTTAAAGTGGCATTTCATGATGACTCTGAAAAGAAATGCCAATGTTTTCATGAATAAAGATATTGACTGGGGAAAGTAATTGTGTGGCCATAATCACTCAGACAAGAACTGGAGCAATAGGATCTTATAACACAGCAAACTGTAAAGGGAACATGAGGGATGAAAATGATAGGTACTTATGCGAATGGATTGTAACTATCCTGTGCCACTTTGTGGATCTGTCTTTTACTCTCTCTTGCTATCTAGGCCATGGGATTAGTCAAAAACAGCTGGAAAGGAATGGACACAGTCATTTGGTCACAAAATCAGAATGATTGCTGGGGTAATTTCCCTTCAAATAGCACACTGTACACCCAGGGCAGGTACTATTTAATATTAATTGCAAAACCAACTCTATAAAAGAGTTTTGTAAAGACTGCAATATTTCTAAGTATCTTGACTCTGTCTTTTAAAGCACCTGAAATGCAACATGAAACTATGTCTTTTTTCATTAACACCTACTCTTCATGTTTGGGGAATGTAAATGGTAAGAGTTTAATGAAGTAGATGCTGGAGTGATATTGTTGTGATACATCTAAGCTACAGAGAGACACATTCTCATTCCTACTGCAAAACAAATTACATTTGCTTTTCCTATCTAATGCATTTGGCCCCTGAAATTCTTGCCAAAATAAGGGAAGGCTGTGATTCTTCTTAGTGCTTTCCTCTGTAGGCTTTGTGCTGGTGACCGTATATTAAAAAAACCAGAAGACAGAAGAAAGCAGATGATCCATTCAAGGCTTCAGAAGATGCCATGCTGGCAGAAACAGCTACAGGCCATGGCTCCTCTAACTGAGATACACAAAAGCAGGCAACTACCAGACACTGCTGCATCTCAGTGCTGGTGGATTTTCCATTCCAAACACCCACAGTCTAAGAGCAAACAGCAATGTGCATCTGCGCTCCTGTGCCACAGCACACTTCAGCCTGGTAAAGTTCGCTCCAGACTGCAGAAACAAGGGCAGAATCTCTGCTTTCACTTTGAGCTGTACCCAGCTCTACCCACAAACTGGTTCAATTCTTGTTCTTAATTTTTATAGAAAAATGCATATTTTCTATATTTGGCTCATCTCACCATTTATCACCTGGGTCAGTTGCAGCATGGGCAGGTAGCTCTATGAGGAAAAGCAGTTTACTTTAAGCCAGCTCCCAGCATTAGCTTGTCTCTGAAAGTCTCCCAGAGGGGATGCTGAATTTTAACTAACCTGCATCTTCTAGAAAAGCCTAGAAGAGGCACTCTGTAGTTTCCAGGTCAGTGCCCTTCCATGTGCCTGCTTCTATCAGGCAGTCTCTACTGCTTCTGGCATCATTTCCATTGTAGAAATTGTACAATGCTTTACACAAATAGCTTTCCAAGAAATCAGGAAAATGCTATTAAGATAATTCAAAAACATGACTTATTAATGCAGCAAGTTGCACCAATATTCTCTGACCTTTTGTTGTCTTATACCTGTAGTTGTACGTTTGCTAGAAAAAATATGTCTTACAGACTCTTTATCCTCATTGATTAACAATAAAACTGTGCAAGTCAATAAGGTTTAGGAAGGAAGCTGTGTTTTTTCTTCCTGGTTATGCTGCTTACAAGAAAGACTGTAAGTTTATTCAGGTAAAAATATGGAAATATTTGAGGGTTTTCATGTTTTCTTTAAGATCTCTTAATTGTAAGTGTTTCTTTTTCCCAAATTGATATCCCCAATACTGTTTAAAATATGTACTTGTTGTAGCAATTCCAAGCACAAATAAGGCTGAGTGCAGAGTAGAGCAACCTTGAGGAGAAGGACTTTGGGGTGCTGGTGGATGAAAAGTTCAGTGTGACTTGGAAATGTGCTCTTGCAGCCCAGAAATCCAGTTGTATCCTGAGCTGCATCCAGAGCTGTGTGGGCAGCAGGTCAAGGGAGGTGATTCTGGTGCTTTACTCGGCTCTCAGGACCCCACCTGGAGTGCTGCATTCAGCTCTGGGACCTCCAATGTAAGAAGGACCTGCACCTTTTCAAGGCAGTCCAGAGGGAGCCTGGAGGCAGCCCTCCAAGCCTCCACACGTTTGGAGGGCTGCAGCATCATTCCTGTGACAACAGGCTGAAAGACTTGGGACAGTTCAGCCCAGAGAAGCAAAGGCTTTGGGAAGACCATGGAGCACCTTCCAGTACCTAAAGGGGTTACAAGAGAGCTGGAGAGGGACTATTTACAAGGGCATGGAGTGACTGGGCAACACGAATGGCTTTAAACTGAGAGGGGACATTTACATTAGGCATAAGGAAGAAATTCTTCGGTGGGTCAGTGGTGAGGCACTGCAATAGGTTGCCGAGAAAAGCTGTGGATTTCCTGGCAGTGTTCAAGACCAGGCTTGATGGGGCTTTAAGAAACCTTGTCTAGTGGAAGGTTCTCATGGCAGGTGTGTTGGAATGAGATGATTTTTAAGGTCCCTTCCAATGCAAACCATTTTATGATTCTATGGCCTAGATTGTGATATTCAAAGCCGTATCTTGTTAGTACTTAAAAGTGCTTGTAGTGAATCAGTTTGTCATCAGTCTGTAAATTCTGTTTTGAGAGGGAGTATATATTTGGAAATCAGCCTAGAAAAGGAGAGAGAAAAATGTTTCAGCATATTTGACTTATATTTGCTTTGTGTGTTTGCTGGGTATATTTTTTTTCAGCATTTCCCACTGAAATAACTTGTTTTGCAGAGGTGAGTGGGATTTAATGTAGAGGACTGATATGCTGAAGGGCTGATATGACTCATGCTTTCCTTTGGCAGCCTCAACCTGTCATCCCTCTCACATCCAAACATATGCAAACATACTGCAGGTTTTTGTTTTAGTCTTTCTTTTGGTTACTACTGCAGAATTTGCAACCTCTGTAAGGTTATATCATACATGTAGTACATGTTTTTAGGACCAGTCTTTTCTTTTAGGGGTCTTTTCAACAGATATTAAATGGAGATCATCACCAAGCATGAACTTTGGGCTCAGGCTACAATGTCCATTTGGTTATATGTGTTGAGTTCCCTCATGTGGTTAAAAGCAGCTCTTGGTAAATATGGTCTTTAGCACTTGGCAGGAGTAGGCGTTAGGTTCTCTAACATTGGTGTACAGTTTTTTCTCTTTGTAGCTGTGTTTCACTAAGATATTAATCACAAATTACATTCAGAAATATATATTACTTAAGGATTTTTTTTTGCAACAATGCAATTAAATGGTTTGTGAAAAAGCTACTTTAAATAATGAGAAAACTTGCAATTGCATTATGCCTTGAGCAGCCATTTTCTGATTCATTAGAGTTAGATTGTAAAATCTATAATAACATAACAGATAGTGTTATATATAAACCACCATATTCAAGAGTTGATATTTTTTCAAACCACATTAATAGAAGAGCCTATTTAGAAGATTAGATCCTTAAATTTCCATCTGTGTGTTCAGTTGTTACGTGCCAGTTTGCAGTTAGTTACGGGAAAACTGTGATGTCCAAAACGTCTCAGTGTGGCTCTCTATAACGTTTCTTTTTGAATGCCTCTATCTTCTAGTCACTCTCAAAAAGGACAGCTTTTGTCTTGCCACAGTCCAAACATTTATTTATCTTCCTTTTGCTTACATCCAGTGTGAGGTTGAAACTATATTATTGTTGAAGAACAGCAGCTTACTCTGTTTTAAAACTTTGTAGGTTACACTCCAGGAGTTGAATTGGTTAACATCAAAAAAGATGTTTGCAGGTGTCCTTCGTACTAATTGTACTATGAAGTCACCTCATTATAGTAATTTTTCTAATATTTTATCAAATATTATATGTTTGTGTACAATAATTTTATAATTGTCTTAGAAGACTGTTGTCACTCGATATCAAAACAACATCACTACCTTTGTTAAATTATAATATAACAACTTAATACAACTCATAAATTTTATCCAAATATTGAAACCAAATACTTTAATCTTAGTGGGAGATGAGTTCTTTGTATGCCAGTCTCCAAGATTTCAGCTGTCTGGAAGCTCTCTTCTTTCTCACTGTGGGAACCTGTAAGCTTTGTATGATCAATACCTGATTCAAGTGTTTGCTATTCTTGTTGCAAAAATTTGCACAAGTTTTTAGAATGAAGCCTGATTTTTAGAAACTGAACAATATTCATGTCTGCAGAGAAGAACCTTGTGTTGATGAGGACTTGGTACAATTTTTAGAGGCTTTGGTACATTCATCAAGTTTTCCAGCTTCTGTCATTTTAAGCCAGTCCTTTGGAATAGGGTTTTATGATGCTCAGGGAAGCTACTGTTTTCTCACCACCACTTGGTTTTATGAGCCGCTAGTTCTTTTATCTCTCAAATGTCATATAAATAAGACTAATACCGTTATGTTTAGAGTAAGTTTGTGTTTGTGTAAGACTGTGCTATTAACATTAAAATAATTCTTACTTAAGGAAAAATAATAGCTTGGGCATGAATTTAAATGCAGGACACAGAATTTCTGTATTTTTATGAAAAAGCTGTGGATCATTGCAATGTCAGTGTGGTCATGGCTGTCCAGAGTGGATTAAACCATGCAATCCTCATATGCTCGGGATCACCAAAGAGGCTCAAGAAGCCATCATGCAGGCCTTGAAAACCGGGTCTTTAAGGCTAATGGGGAAGCTGCTGTGGTAATTTATATTTCACAGGGTGGGAGGGAATCTGAAGGAGCTAAAGAAAATGAGGGGAGCAGGCAGGCATGCATGGGACTGGGAAGCAGGGGCAAAATGGGATGGAGAATGGAGACAAATGCCAGGAGTTCCTGCTTACACCGTTTTTTCCTGCTGTGAGCCGAGGACAGGAGTCCTGATCTTCAGTTAAAAACCCTCTGGGTATGGAAGATATGTTGTTGATCATGGTAATCAGGTTCTTCTGCATGGTGATTCCTGGGAAATCTGCACAGAGTTCAGTGTGGGAGAGACTGGCCTTCATGTGCTTATGTTTCCTGGAAAAGAGGACCAGGGAGAGAAAGTGCCTTTTGCAGGAAGAAATGAATGTCTGAGAGGCTAAAAAAAGTATTCAGAAGTGAAAGACACTGTTGGAGCTGCTGTTGCGTGTGATGTGTGGTGCTGAGGTTGTGTGTGCCAGCTATGAAGTCACAAGAGCATTGCCACTTTCTGTTAAGACTTCTCCATTTCACACTCATTATAACTCAGAAAAGCAAAATGAAATAATGCATATGTGAAAAAGTTTCAACATGCTTTTGGAAGCTTATAAAACAGAGGAAGGAGGTTCTTTCCTGCAACTTAGTCTGCCCCATAGAACAAGCTGGTTGAGGTGGCTGTCCTCATCCCTCTGCCCTTCTACCTAGTGGAAAAGATGAAAGGACATTCTCGGTGTGTATCGCAGGATTAATAAAATCAGTATTGAAGATCAAATAGGAGGGACTCCACATAATCTCTCCTCTTTCATGGCAGTCGTTCCCTGTGCATTCAGTGGAGACGCAGCCTCGCAGGCCTCTATTGGTGCATATCCTGGCAGTGGGAGGGGGAGATGGGGTTTACATGCTGTTGTCTTCAAGGGCAAGTGTGAACTAAAGCCAGGTTTTTACCCCACCTGGTATTTAGTTGGAGCTCAATGGGAATTTGTGTTGATTGTGGAGTGCTTGTATAAATACCTCACCTTTGTAAGTAGGATGAAGTAGGATCTTCTCACAAGTTCCTCTCTGTTTTTGGTTTTTTTTGCAGTCTTGCCGTAGCATTTAATTTTGTGATACTAAATGTATGTGGCAGAGAAACATTTATGTTTTCCGGATATAGATAGAAAAAATATTGTTTTCTGTGAGGGAAAGTTAGGGTTGTAAGAAACACTTGTACTTTTTTGTCACTCTGTTGTTAGATGTTTACATGGTGTTTGGTCTTAAACTGTACCATGAACACAGAAAATGCGTTGTTATTACTGACAAACCTGAATGGCACCTGGCAGGAGGTAAATGTGTAACCACAAGGGATGTAGGTTTAAGTGCACTAGTAGTTACAGAAGCATCCATTTAACATTTGTTATAAGCTACTGTTGTTTTTTTATAACTAATAGGGGAGCAGTTAACCGTTGATTTACTGTATAGGGAAAAAGAGCTTGTAGCTTCAGATGGAATACTTGCAGGCTCAGGCAGTTTTGTTAATGTTTTCTATTACAAATAAGTTTAATAGTGTACATTAAAATGGATGTGTATTTAAACCTTTATGGTCCATATCACGTTAGGTAGAATTACAGTAAATTGCTACATTTCATTTCTGTAATTATTTTATAAACTGCTAGTGATACTGTCCTGAAGTTTCTGTTCAGCACATTTTAACACAGGTTGTATTTTGGACAGCTTGCATCAGATCATTTGATTGTCTTAGGGGTATAAAATTACACATATATATATTAAAAAAAAGAGAGGGATCTATTAAAAAGCATAAGAGTTACACACCTTTGGATGACTGTGTGTACTGTGGAGAAGGGAGGGATCATGAGCACCTCCCATGCTGTGATTATGAGTATGCACTGAGCAATTTTCCTATCACTAATAGTTCTAGAAATGTATGTTTATGAAACATGGTCTTTTCCTTTTATTTTATTTTTTTCCATTCCCGTAGGAACTTGGAAGTAACAGCCCTCCGCAGAGGAACTGGAAGGGAATTGCTATTGCGCTGCTGGTGATTCTAGTTGTTTGTTCACTCATCACTATGTCAGTCATTCTTTTAACCCCAGGTAACCTACTTCTTTATTTTATCTTATTAAAGGTGTATGATTCATAATGCAGTTATTAAAAGTGACATATGATTGTTAAAAGCTCTTTTGCCCTTGAGCATTTTTAACTTGTGGCTACTACAAATTTTGTGCCTGTAGGGACTCAGCAGTTGAGTTGTGGAGAAGAAGCACTTGGGTTTGGCAATAGGTCCTTAGGATTGTGTCAGCCTTGGGGTGGCTACAAGCAATCCTCATTAGCCACAGCAGATGTGAGCATACTTTAAGATTTTGTCACTTGGGTTGTAATTTCAGATTCACAGATGAGCTAAGAGAAGGCTGCATGTCATGGGAAACAAATTCCCAGAATGAAACTTCTCACTGAATCAGAACATGCATCTTTCATATGTACATGCACAAGCTTCTTACCTTTTCTTTCTCTCAAAAAGAAAGGGGGGAAATTAATGGTTCAGTCACAGAAAAAAAAGGGAGAGCACAAGTACTACACAAAAAGAGCAATTAGACCTATAAAATCATTATGCTTTTTTTTTTATTCTAATATGATTTATTTTTCCAAAGGCTTTCTTTTTAATACTGGATAAGCAACCATTTAACTGTATTTCAGAACCTGAGAAGGAAACACTGCACAAGTTTTAAACAAAAAATATCTTTGAATTCTTTTTGTCAGTTTTAGAGTGTAAAGTACCTGATTTGCATGGCGTGTGTAGAAGGTAAATATTGATCTGCATATACTCTGCCATTGAAGTAAAGCAATTGTTAAACCAAAAGGTTATTAAAGGACTTTTCAGTTAAACAATGATTTCATACTATNATACTGGATAAGCAACCATTTAACTGTATTTCAGAACCTGAGAAGGAAACACTGCACAAGTTTTAAACAAAAAATATCTTTGAATTCTTTTTGTCAGTTTTAGAGTGTAAAGTACCTGATTTGCATGGCGTGTGTAGAAGGTAAATATTGATCTGCATATACTCTGCCATTGAAGTAAAGCAATTGTTAAACCAAAAGGTTATTAAAGTACTTTTTAGTTAAACAATGATTCCATTGGCCATCAAGGGAAGCTGGCTGGGTCTGTGCATAAGGAAGTGCAGCACTAGACCACTTCTGCTTGAAAGGAAGGTGGCGAGACTGAATGGAAAAAGATCTCTTGTCAGAGGGAACAACACAGCTGGAGAGAGTTTGGAGGAATACTATGGACTATTCTGCTTCTTCTGTTTTGTGTAAATATCTGCTACATATGCCTGGTGCTGTCCAAAGTGACTGCCTCTTTCCACGTTGAACATTTTGAGAAAAATAAAAGCAAAGTTGTGCTGCTGTAGTCTCAGTGTAAAGGAGTTTCTTTAGGGAATAACAGAAAAGAGATTTTGAGAGCAAATGGTAGTGTCTCCTGGTACACTTTAAGACAGAAGACTGCTTTCTGTTTCAAGGAGACATAACTTTTTTGGAAGACTTGCAAAAAATCAAATGTTATACTGGAATCTACAATAAGAAAGATCAGTTGTGGCTCTTACATCAGTAGAGAATTATTAATGATGTAAAAAACATAAAATGAAGCCTTTGGAAGCACTCATGGAAAAAGAAAAAACAACCTAGGGAAATGTTAACTTTTTGTTTAAAATGTGTTAAAAACGCTCAGTGAATTACAACATCTCCAAGGCTGTTTCAAAATCCAGAGAGCTTGCTTGGAAACTTGCATAAGCTTGGACCTACATTTTGTTTGAAGCCATGTGAGTGAAAACTGGTTCTGTCAGCTCAGATGCTCTAAGATGTCCCATAGAGACTGTAAAGCTTGATATAAATAAAAACCTTTTTCTGAGAATGATTTAGGTCTGTAAAACTGGGCTTTCTTGCAGGCTGGAAATGCTTACCAAAGATAGCTTTGGAGGCACACTGTAGGACAGCTACTTTCCCTGTTTTGACGCTAATCAGTGCTGTTCTCCCTTCACTTTCATTATTAATTAATATCTTTTTGGAAGAAAATAATTTGATACTCTGCTGGTCTGCTGGCAGGTACTAAGCACTATAGCTGAAGCTATTTTGTCCTGAAAATATTTAAGATCACTTTGGGATGTTTGCATTTGGCGGGAGGAGAAAGTTGGAGACCCCATCACAGATCTGACCATTGCAAGGTGCTCAGTTCTAAGGTGCTACTAATCTGTTACTATAAATACCTGGGTTTGCAAATTCTTCTCATAAAATATAATAGGTCTGAATTTAGATCTTCAGTGAAATAGGGGGAATTATGTCCTGTGTTAGCTTGGGATATTTCAGAGTGCATTGCTTATTATTTCTAATACTGTTTTGAGCATCAGAGAGTTCTTTCCCTATTTAGTTCTGCCTGTACGGATGGGTGCTTTCTAGATTTCATGTAAATTCCTCTAAACAATCTACATCATGCTGCTTCTTTTTATGGAGATGATAATCATTTCACATGATGGTTGCTCAGAAGCCTGATTGTTTCATTTGTATTTTTTTGATGCAAAAGTGTGCTTACTGATATGCCAAATACAACAGCAATGTCTCTTTTGCCTGCAGTTATTTATACATTGTTTTGTCCACAATATAAGAAACTCTTAGGTCTGTGTACACTAGCAGCTGTCATTTGAGTTCTCTCAAACTTTGAGCAACTGCTTTCCTGCCTTTTTTAGTAGAGGGATCAATGCTTCCATATGGGATAATAAGGTTTTAAAGAAAGTGTAAGTTATATGCAAAATGCTTCAAAGAGGCTCTAACTTCCAGTAAATATGGAAATGGTATTAAAACTAAAAGGAAATTCTTGCTTTTTTGTTGTTGTTGTTTATGGGGTTTTTTTAGTATATTTTATTACATGAAATATAACTTGAATATACAACGGTAAGCAGGAACTGTGTTGAAATAAGAGATGTAATTTGACATACTAATATCTTAGCTTCTGTTCAAATCTGAAGCATCTGTGTTGTAATTATGGTTGTGGTTTTAGTAAATTGTGCCAACTGTATTAGTAATATTTTGGTACATTTTATCTTGCTTTTAATTTATAATAATACTTAGAATCTTTATGAATATCTTAGTGTTCTCAATAAAGATCTGGAAAAATGGAAGGCCAGACTATTCAGTGCTGGAAGACATCAGTGGCAGAGTCTGAATGAACTCCCAACCACTTGTTGGGGCTCAACAAGGGAACCTGTATGGAATAAGGAGTACATTAAATAAACCCCATTGCACCCATCCAGTAGAAATTGCTACACTGCTCTGTACTTGGGCGTAGAAGGCAATATTCCTGATAATTTTCTTCAAAATAGAATAAGTTCTAGGCTAAAGAAAATGCATCAAGATACAAGAGAATGAGGTTACTCTTGTTAAAGCAAGGAACTGGAGTGTGGAAAAACTTGGGAGTTTCAGAGGGAGCCTGTTTGTCCTCTGGGCAACTTAATTATGAATCTAGTTATTTTTATTTAATATTTGGGGTTGATTGCTTGAGAAGTATTTAAGACAAAACAAAAGAAAATACCTTGGAAATAATCTTATAAATATAGCTTTATATTGGGAATCAGTGGCCAGTGCTGTTTATGAGATGCCATCATTTAGTTTGTATGCCAGTATAAATATAACACAGGTATCCTTTTTGTTCTGCTTGTATTCTATTTCATGTTTTCGAAATTTCATCACATATCTGCTCTTACCGAAATATTGATAGGTAGGTAGATTTTTAGAGATCAGTTCCTTTAAATCACTCCTGCCTTTAAATCAATTTTTTTTGTTGTTTTTGCTTTGCATCATGACAGTATGTTCCCCATTGCAGGAATTATGGGAAGACCTGTCTGATTGAGCATTGTTGATCTGTATTTCAAAACTGAGAAATGCTTAGTTGGAAGGATTAGCATTTGAAAGCTTTTATATGAAAAACCACCTGAGAATGGTCTAAGGGTTGTACAGATTTTGCCACCCTTGTACAGGTGTTTTGCCACAACACTTAAGGCTGTTTTTTTATTTAGCGACTGACAGTAGTTCTACCTTCATGTTAACTTACAATTTCTGAAGATGTGGCAGGCTGAAATGCTTTAACTGGGACTCCTTTACTGAGATATTGATATTGGCATTTAAACCATGCCTGCTGATAGATGTACTTACTGTCGAGCAAAGTGGTGTGTACCTCTAATCACAGACTGAGAGAACACTCAGTGTTTGCTCTGCTGTCACATGATGGAAAAAAAAAGACAACTTTAAAGAAAAATTCCTGTAGAGAACATTTAGGCCAGCCAAGCTGGCAGAAAATGTTCTTTTTGAAAGGTTTTGAGAAGAGAAGAGAATCCATTTGGGTTCTATACATGAGAAAATGTATACATTTTCCTTTGTCATGTAAACATAATATGAACTATACTAATTCCCAATTATCAATATACCTGTTAGCTTGCATACAGTTTACTAGTGGTGTTTTTCCATGGCATTTAACATGAAGCCTTTATCCTATATTCCAGCGTGAAAACATTTTTTCCACAGAAAAGTCAGTAGGGAGCTTCAGTTAATGATATACTGCATAACATAATTATTAGTTTTATTTGCTAAGTTAGAAGGTAAATTTTATGAGATGTGTAGACTATTTAGCCTGCAGAAATAATATCCTATAAACTCACAAGAAGTAACAAGGCTATTAATTTCTACTTTTGCAGTCTTCTAGTTTAGTAAGCACAAACAGGTTTGTGATTTGGAATTAATAGACATCAGTTGTTGAAATATTTTTAGTGGGATGTACAGTTAAAAAGTAGCCTTTTAGTTTTTAAAGTTTGATTTTGTTTGTATTTCTATAATATNTTATATATATAATTTCAGAATGAAATAGATATTTGTGGCAATCACTGTGAGGACATTGGAAATATCATTCCTTCAAGGAATAATTCAATAAAATTTACAACAGAAATGAAAAAGAGATAGTAGGCTATTTTGTAATGTGGCAATAAATATGAAGCGGTAAAAGGCAGTCTTTAAAAAAAACCTGCGTAAGTACATCCTAGAATCAAAGAATAGTTTGGGCTGAAAGGTACCTTAAAGATCATCTTGTTCCATGCCCCTGCCATGGGCAGGGACACTTTCTGCTAGACCAAGTTGCCCAAAGCCCCATCAAACCTGGCCTTGAACACTTCCAAAGATGGGTCAGCCACAGCTTCTCTGGGCAGACTGTCCCAGTGCCTCGCCACCCTCACAGTGAAGACTTTCATTTTAATATCTAATATAAGCCTGCCCTCCTTCAGTTTAAAGCCATTTCCCCTTGACCTGTCACTCCAGACCTGTGTTCAAAGTTCCTCTCCAGCTCTCTTGGAACCCCATTAGGTACTGGAAGGTGCTCTGAGGTGTCCCCGGAGCCTTCTCTTCTCTAGGCTGAACAACTCCAACTCTCAGCTTGTTGTCATAGGAGAGGTGCTCCAGCCCTCTGAGCATCTTTGTGGTCTCCTCTGGGGCTGCTCCAACAGGTCTGTGACCATATCACTTGGAGAAGGAAGTTATCATCAACCAGGAACCTCCTGGATTGGTTGTGCCCTGCTCTGCTGCCCCCCCAACAGATATTGGTGTGGTTGAAATGCCCCATGAGGACCAGGGCTTGTGCCTGTGAGGACACTCCTGTCTGTCTGTTGAGGGTCTCATCCACTCTGTCTTCCTCTCTAGGTGACTTGTAGCAGACCCCCTCTATAATGTCACTTATCCCTGCCCTCTCTTTAATTCTGACCCATGAGCTCTGGGTTGGCTGCTCATCCATCCCCAGGAGGAGCTCTGTTCATCCCAGGTGGTCACTGACATAGAGAGTGACTCCCCTTCTGTTCTCCCCTGCCTGTGAGTATAAACATTGTGAAGTATATACTAAATGTATGTGCTCAAGAAAACTTAACCCAGTGTAGTGTTTTGAGGGTTCATATGATGTATGATCACGCTATAGATAAACTGAGCCTCTGAGGTATTGAGTGGACAGTTAGTGTCAAGGATTTCAAACAGGGCTGTATTTTGGTAAAGACTTAGCATTAGGAGAAAAATTAATTTTCAAACATCTAGTACAGTTTCATGAAGATGCCAGTTTAAAAATGCTAATAGTAATTTTAAAACTTCCTTTAAAATCCAATTTATATTGTGTTTTCTTGGCAGGCATGTGAATCAGAGTACAGAGAGCAGAGCTGGTGTTCCTTTCTTCTCTGATAGCCTTTCTGCACACAGCTGATGTATTGTTTTAGTGATTTTTATTAAAGCAGTTAAAAAAAATTCTATCTTGAGTAAGACAATTTTTGGCAACCTAACAGCTTGTGTGAGCTTGATTGCTAGTTGGCAAACTGGCAGGATACAAGGGGTCACAATAAGTAGGAACAGACTCAGGAAAGGTTAGAAGGGAAATCCATTCAGAATCATAAACAGCATCAGGACCAGAGTGTGTTGAATCAAAATAGGTGATAGAAAGCAGCTTGTTGAGAGTGGGCAGTCAGCAAGGTTGTGGAGAAAGGGGAAAATGGGCGTATGAAGAGCCCAATATTTGATGCTGTTAAGTTAGAAGTAGTGTTTTGAGGACACGGAATGTATTTGTGGAGCTGAGCAGAGCATGTATTAACAACATGTGCTTACTTTGAAGATAAAAACTCAGTGTGTGGCAGGAGCAAGAGCTAACAAGGTCCCATGGATGTGTAAACAGAGAGATTAGGTATAAATCAAGAGAGATAATGTTACTCTGCTGTAAAACTCTAGTAAGACTGCAGGTGGAATATTGTGTCCCATGCTGAACTTGTAGAATAAAAAAAACCAAACCCAAACGGGGTATTTTGATCCTCGGAAGGTAAGAAGAGGGCAAAAAAGCTTATTTAAGGATTACAGTGTTTGTCTTATGAGGGAGAATTTGAACAACTCTGCATGCTTAGCCTTATAAGACACCAAGTGCAAGAAGAGTTGATTATGGTGTTTACAGGGACCCTGCTGCGATCATGGAATGCAGCAGTGCCATGGCATGAGCAGCTGTGATGGCCTTGTGTCTATTGTAAATTTATGATGTGCATTAAAGAGGCGTTTCTCTTCAATACAGCAAGAATGCACCTTATTAATACCAGCTGAAGTGGCTTCAGCAGGCAGTGCTGATATTTAAGGGCAAAAATATATTATTACTGTTGATTCCAGTAAGCTTTCAGCTGAGTTTCTAATTAAGAAATTTGGCCAAATAAAGACCAAGAATGAAACTATGATTGACTTTGTTCTCCGTGAAGGCTCATGTTTTCATCCAAAATGTTTTTCAGGATACGATCTTTACAAAAGACATTTCTTTGTTAAAAAAGTGCTGGCAACATATTGGGTTGACACAAAGATAACAAGATTGCTGCTTGACTGCTGTGATTCTAGATACCCTTTTTCTGTGGGTCTGTCATCAGAGCACTGTTTAATATCAGCAAGGACAAAAGCTGACTAACAAAAAATTCCTCACATAGAGAAGGTGGATGAAAGGAAGGATGCAAGGGAAAAGCTCTCAAAGTGGAGAAATAACTGCAGTAATTTATGGTAACCTGCCCAATAATGATAAAAATATTAAAAAAATGGCCTGGGCATAGGACTGGTTGGTTGTGTGGGAAGTTCATAGGTGCATATTTTTGCTAGGGCACAGGCAACACATGGAACAGCTTTTGGCAGCTGCTGTTCTAAGTAGCTTGAAGAAATCAGGTGAAGTGCATAGCTGCTGTTCATTATGTGGCTATTCATGGAAACTTTGTCATTTTGTGTTTTGGTGCTAAAACTTTTTGTTTTAATAGTGCCTCTGAGTTCACATGTTATTGTAACAGTTCACTATTGAATCATTGCTACTTATTTATTTGGCCTACAACACAAGGAAAGCGAAATTTAGCAGAGCTTCTTTTTTGTTTTCTGAAGCATGGGGATGATTTTAGATGCAGGCAATTTATTTTTTTGTTTCGAAAGTCAGTGTTGGCTAACGTTCAGAAGCACGATATTCCTGGGTTCTGTCATGTTTGGGAAAAACACAAGGCTGTTAGCCAAATGTATATTGTTCTTGTCACTGGCAAGCCCAGGCTATAAAATATGCATGTAGTTTTTTTTTTCATTTTAATTTGTAGAATAGGTGAAATTGATTCCGAATTTACTTAGAGGAGCTTTTTACTTAGTTTCTATCAGTATAAGGTGATCAATATGTCCAACATCCTTTAGTTCTCAGAAAATTTTTGTATTAGTTTGTAATCAGACTTTGCTTGCAGTGTGGGGCTGTGGTAAGAAAGAGCCTTGCCACTACAATACCTATATAATAAACAGCCAAGCACTACATCCTGTGGTTTTCCTGTCCACAAGGTACCAATGCTTTGTTTCCTGAAGCTTTACAGAAGAAAAATTATACTTTTTCTTGTTGTGAAAAAAAAACCCCAACAAGGTATTGTTATTGATTTTGAAAGGACCTCTTGTTCTATAATTGCAGTGTTTTGCAAACAACACTGAATATATGATTTTTAATAACTATCTAAAATGATCTTTTTATGTTTACTTCAGATGAACTCGCAAATTCGTCAGAAACCAGGTTATCCTTGGAAGATCTCTTCAGAAAAGACTTCATAGTTCATAATCCAGAAGCCAAATGGATTAATGGTAAGTGTATAAGCTCTCACGTAATTTGAAAGTAGGTAATAATTTCACATACCGACTGTTATCGTTATCCAGACACTGAGAAAGAATCTGTTAAAATTTCAAATTCTCTTGAAGTTGGCCAATGTCCCAGTTTTCCTTTTAGTTCTGAATCATGTCTGTTCCATTAATTTTTGAAGTGGCTTTCTAATTTTAAAGCTCCTTCTAATAGAAACACACTGAAATTATCTGTTTATACTTCTGACTCAGTTGGAAGCAGTGATGAAGAGTTTGTTAAGAACTGGATCTTGTTTATGTATTCACAAGAAGATCAGATCTATTAATAACTGAACTTTGGGATTGGGGAACTGGTTCTCTGCACGTCTGGAATAGATTCTTGAATATTTCAATATACTTGTACAGCTCACAGTCACTTTCTGATGTCTATGAATTGTATGTAGCGTTCTAGTTTATTAAATCATTTATAAATGGTATGCAGACTCCCCCCAAATTAAGGAGTTTTAATGTAAAAGGTAAACAAATTCAAACTTTTTTCAACTCATTGACCTCTGTTTCTCTTGATCACATGGGTTGTTCACATTCTTTCTGTTTGAAAGAAATGTACAAGTAACACAATAGAAATCATCTGGTTTGTGTCAGTGTAGTTGGGTCTTTGTATTATTTACTCCAGGTGTTATAGTCTAAGGAATGACAATAGTCTTTGTGCAAAATAGTGTATTGTTAAGGAGTACTCTGTGGGAGGAAGGAGTTTGGAAATCCAGTGACTTTGCATGTAAATTCAGAATAACCTTGCATGGGAAGTAATTCTTCAATTATATTAATCGGCTTTGGCATTCAACTATAACTAGAACTGATTTTTAGGGTCAATCTTTTTTTTCCAAGGCCTGCTCTGATATTATTTGTTATCCAGTAGTTAAGAGATAGGAGAGGGATGTTCAGTTTAGTTTCCTGCTATTCTCTTCCCTCAGTTACTCCATGAAAATACAGTTGGAAGAAGATTCTTATGCCAGTTCTATCCATTACTCTTATTACCCAAAAACTCCATGAGATTACTCTCCTGAGAACACTAGTAGTTGTTCATAACATGTGTGTAAAACTCTATGCATGTAGTACTAATTTCAAATTCCAGGACAATAAAACTGAAAGGTTATGGATGAAGCTGTATTAAATATTGTTGATGCTATAAAACATGTAGTTTATTGTATTTTTTTAACTCTGTTCTACAGCCTGTGGTAAGATAAAAGCTTCTTTTATGAGTTTTTTGGATGTGGTAAAAAGAAATGTAGAATTTGATGCTTAACCCTCCCTTGGATACAGGTTTTTTTTTTTTCCTGGACTTCAAAATCCATCTTAAGAAACTCATACAGTGGAATATAATTTTATTAGTATTGTGCAAAAAATGGAGGTCGTAAGCAATCTAGTCTAAAAGCTATGAGATTGTACAGCTATGAACTTTCCCATCACTTGAAAATAATATTAGAAATACTATTTAATAAAGAAAGGCCCTCTGTTTTATTAACAGTACAGCTGTAATAATATCCAATCTTTCTGCAGTGGTGGTTTTCTGAGTCAGTATGACAACTTCTAAGCTTGCAGTTAGTTGTTTTCCTGTGATTATTTGCCAAAGAAACAATGAAGTGCAATAGTGCAGAAAAGGGAAAGAACCAATATTTGGCTTATTAGGGTATGTGTGTGTATAAGAATTAAAGAAAGAGTGGGGATAATTAAAGATTTATCAAATGTTTAGTATTTCTGATAAATACAGAAAAAATTATGAATAGATTCTTTTTTTTCATTTTTTTTTGAAAGTATCCAGTTAGGTTAATGGAATCAGTATCTTGGATAATAAACAAAACAAGGAATAGTCTTACCAAGCAGCATTTCTGCTTCCTGCTTCTATTTTTATTTTTAAGACTTAGGATAAGATTTTATTATCTTTCCTGGCATGGTGGCCTTGCAGTGATGGCATTATATGCATGGAGAATGAAATATATAACTTAATATTCAGATTCATTACTGTGGAGCTGAAGGGGAGCATTTGGCACTTTCTTTGGATATTGGCTGGGTAAGTGAACTCTGCACAGGATAATTTTAGCAGAAAATAAATAGCTACTTACTACTACTACTTTTTACTCCTCTTGAAATAGGATAATTTGTATCTGTCTGAAATTTTTATCGTCTCCACCTCACCTTATGGGAAGGGATAGGAATAGAGGTTGAAAAAGTAGTTCCTGCTGTAAGCAGCTTCTTCAGGGTCTAGAGTATGTTTTCTCAAAAAATGAAAAGCAAGGTTTAAGGACTTCAAGTGCTAGATGAATCACTGTGTTCTTAAATAAGGCCTGGTATTTAGCTGCTGCTCTTTAATGAAACTTTATATACTGATCTTTGAATTTCTCTGGCTTTATCTTTCAAAAATGTTATTTCTTCCTTGTTTGAAAGCTCCTCTACTACAAGTAAAGTTATTTCTAGAATACTCTTTAATAACAAAAACTCTTATATGAAGAAGATTTTACGGTTCATTTTATTTTTCTGCTTGAAACTGAGTCCACAATTTTATGTGCTTCCCACCAAAGTTAATAATTGTTCAAATGTTTAAAGCTGTAGAGGAAATGTTGGTCTTTATCTGAAATAATCAGCTGTTGCCAAAGAAAATAAAAGAAACATTGTGAGCTAGTTTTATAAGTGACAAAATATATTCACATTCTATATAATATGAAGGTGTACCTGTGCAAGTAACATTCAGATTTCTTCCTCCCTTTTTTTTCTCCTTTTTTCTCCTTTTTTGGGGTTTGTTTCAAAGACTTTTTTTTTTTTTTTCAAACCTGACTTGAATTTTTCTCTTTGTAAGAATTGACAAAGGAAAGGGATATTATGGATGATGGCTGCTATTTTTCTTGAAGATAACTTAGTAGTATACTAAACTTTTTCAATTATAAATTTGATCACTTCAACTGTATTTAAAAGAACGTCGTGGAGTGTATACGCAACCATCAATCAGTCCAACCCATGTTAGCTGGAAGAGTGTTTGATTTCAGAAAGCTTTCCAGTTGCTTGGCATAGTTTCGAAGATGTTAAATGAGAGTGCATCTTCCTTTAGCATTATTGATCTTCAGGTTTTCTAATAGGAAGTGAGAACTTAAAATGCTGCCAATGAATAATGATATGTACTTGAACCTGACAACTTGTTGCTGCAGATAAGAACTTCACATTAGATGGCAGAGAGGGTTGGTTTACTTAAGTCTAAGCACAAAACTGCAAGAGAGTTTGAAATAACCAGAAGAATTAAATTTAAGAATATACTGCAGCTAAACTTCCCCTTTGCTTTCCCTTGCCAAAAAACTTGTTGAGAGATTTGTTGTACCTCATATTGCTTCTGTCTTGAAGTCTCATTGTTTTGCAACAGGGTCTTTGCTTCAGGTTGGGTTTTAGCATCTCATTTCCTGGCCACAGTGTGATTGGGGAACATTTCCCCTGGGTGCTAATACAGAACACCTAATGGCAGGATGCAGGACTGGAGGGATTCCTGAACAAGTTTTCAGATGACACAAAACTGGGAGGAGCTGTTGACATATATTTTCAAGGCAAAGACTCTTCAACACATTTTTTTCTTCCCCCTTTTACAGTTAATGCATTTCTTTGGGTATGATAATGAACCACTTCATCTCAAGACAGAAATATTTGCACAATGCCTTGAGAACAGTATGAAGGCAATAGATGTCAGGGTTTATTTTAACTTAAGGTCTTGTATTTACTTTATTTACTTTTTTAATTTTTTTTTCAGTATTGTTTCCAGATTTCCTGTGTTAGCCTCAGAAGAAGCTTTTATTTGCTGACTAATATTTACTTGTTCTGATGTGATCATCTTTATTTATTTTCATGCATTGGTTTTATCAGTGAGGAGAAAAGCGAATAGGTTATGGTTTGTTCCCCTTTTGAACATCAGGAAAACCATGGGACTGGTACAGGGAGGAAATCACTCTCCTCCCTTCACATTTATTTTGCAAACATTTGTTGTGTTTAATAATGTTTTTCTTTTTTAAAAAATAATAAGGAAAAATTATATTATTAAACTACTTTTGCTTTTTATGTTGACCACTCACTTCACTGTAATATTTTGTAGACTGTGTATCACAGAAAGCATGGAAAGATATTACCTCGCTGAAGAAGTATTATTGCTTCTCATAACGTGTTGGTTTCCTTAAAGAGCAATTGGGAGAGTGGCTTCCCACAGTTTTATTTGTGGTTGTCCCAGACACCTTTCTCCTACTGTACACTGCTTTTATCACCTGGGGAGTGAAATGTGTATACAGTGGCCTTTGCTTGTGGTGATTTCCTTGAGTCTCTGTTGCCTCTTGTCAGTCCTGAAAAATAAAAAAAAAAAAAGATTTTGGGAAGCCTGGCATGAAGATGGTTGAAATTGCCTTAAAATTGTGGATGATAAAAATGGAAGTGGTTTGGGAAGCACAGTACGCAGATTCCACAGTACCACATGTGCCAACTTTGTGCAGGAAACTACAGTTTAAAACAGTTGGCACTTCTTAAAGGAAGCTTTTTTTGTACATGAGACAAATATGGACTTTATTTTACAGAGCTGAGAGTGTTGTGATGTTTGTCAGAGAATATGGGTCAAGTGCAAGAAATCAGTCCATCACCGAGCAATAAAACAAGACAGATTCTGCTCCAGAAATTTGTTTCTGAGTTTGAATCAATAAACAGATAAATACCTCTATTAGGATTACATATCTATATATGTTGGTATGACTCTGGTAATTCATGATGGATATTAAGAGTGCAGTCTTATTTTTTTTTTTTTTTCTGTTGTCCCTTAAATGAGATGAGAGTCTGAAGTAGCCAGGCTGGAATTCAGAGATTGTGTTTAAGTGCATTTTTGTTGTAACAGGGGCTGTATTTGGCATTCAGATATTTGCTGTGATATGATGCATCAGTGCTCTGTCAGGGACTTGTGCAGAAGTGAAGAGAGGTTTGTATAGTGGTGCTCTTGCCAGCTGTCCATAGAACTTTCATTATTTATCTGAATCTTCGGGTGCAGAGCCTGAAGCTGGAAGTCAGGCCAGGGAGTTTTTTTTGTTGCCTGTGGTTCTATGTGAAGAGTTTATTTTTGAAAAGTAGCAGAGAGTAGTTGGACTTTGATTCCCTGTGCATGAAAAAGCAGCAGGTAGAAGAGCAAGTGAAAAAATCCTAGATAGCACTCCAATCTTCGGAGGCTTTCAGCTAAAACTCTTTTTTCCTAAAATTCCAGGGAGTGATGTGAAATACACACCCATTTTTTCCCAAGTCTGAAGACAGAGTTTTGGTAAAGTCCCAGAAAATTTGAAAAGATACATAGAGCATCTCCAGGCTGGCTGATAATTCTCTCAGAGACTGCTAAGAAGGGCAGTAAAAGTTTTGATTGATACCATTCCACTGATTTATTAAAATAACTTCTGAGGCAAAAGAATTTAAACAATATTGTTGTGAAATGGATTGAATGATTCAATTCTCTCATTAAGGAATTGAATGGAGGAGTTTGGAGCTGTATTTATGCTGATGCTGAATACTTCTCTATAAGCTAGATGTAGATGGGTAATTGGTCATTCAGGCAAAGGCTGTGGAGGTACCACCCCTTTACCAGGTACAATGTGCCTTGTGGTGTCCCTTCATGCAGGAATTGTGGCTTCTCAAGCAATGGCCAATCTTGCTTTAGGAAGATTTTTGATTTTCTTGTTTGTTTGGGTTTTTTGGGGCGGTTCATTTTGGCTGTGGGGTTTTTTTAATTTATTTTAAGTTCAGATGCAGTAATTCCTTGGTTTGGTTTTATCTGCGTGTCTCTTGATAGAAAATAAATTTATTGTTAAATATGCCACATGAGGAATACATGTAAAGAACGAAATAAGTAAAGAGACTTATATAAAGCTACAGAAGTGTTAATACAAACAGGAAATAGAAACTGAAATTATTTTATGCAGTACTATACATAGGCTTGCAAGTATGAAAGAAGGAAATAATTTGGGTGGAAGCTGATGTGAATGTAACATGTAACATTAAAAACCAGTATGGGGAAAATCCTGTACTTTTTTCTATATGGAAGTGGAGATTCAATGTCGTTTCTCTAGGGATTTGTCAGAAAAACCTGTCCTTTTTATCAATAGTCATTATCACAACGTAACTATTAATTTTCTTCCAAAAAGCAGAAATGCTTTTGTGCTTCGGCTTCAGAGAGTTGCCCTTGTGAGTGGGTCTCACATGTTTAGATGTGGTGACGCTCACTGGAGTGACAGCAGAGCTCTTCCCTGTGGGCAGAAGGCCAGAGAATTACTGTTCCTTTCATCCTCTGATTCTCCACCCTAAGGATGAGCATTTGTATAGTCTGTTGCTCAGGAGGTTGTCTTGTCCTGATCACTAAAATTCTTTGTTCTGCCGGTTGTGCCACAATTGAGTTATCCCCTCTGTAGTTTTTCCCCCTAGACTCTGGGCAGTCTAGTTTTTAAACAATGTTACTTAGTGGCTTAACTTCCCTGCCCAACCACACTATCAGGATCTTTTTGCATGCACTGTCCTTCTTTCTGCTCTCATATTATTGATGTCTCTAAGCTGCCACATTCCTTGCTTGCTTAGAAGTAGATCTTGGGTAATTTCTTTTCAGATCAACTATGTTAATCCCTGTTGCTGCATCGATACTGGTGCCAGTGTTAATGATCGTCAACAAGCATTAAATAGTGCTGTGTATTCAGGGCCATTAACTTGTGTCACCACTGTATTTTGTAAATGACTTCTTAGTGCACCTCTTTGGAAATGTTCCTTCCTTTACCAATTTTCCTTGTACACAAATACAACATCGTGTATTAGTTGTGACCTCTGTAGTGTCTTGTAGCTGTTGTCTTTGATTGTGCATTACCTTTATTGATTGCAAAAGCTTTTTTTCTAGTCATTTGTTTTCTCATATTTTATTTTGTTTGGGGGTTTGTTTTTGTTGTTGTTTTGTTTTGTTTTCACTAGACATGTTATACTTCTTCCACAGAGTACCTGAAATTTGTTTTTGTGGAGAGTCCTTACTGCTTGTAACAACTTACTTCTCGCTGTATTCATTGAGATGAAGCCTGATTCCATGCTAGTTGAAATCTTTGGGTATGGGACAAAATCCAAAAATTGGTATGTAAGTCAGGAATGAAATCAAGTATTTCAACTAGTGGGAGATGAAACTAACTTTTGCCACCATTAGCCAAAAACACAGCTGATCATTGCAATCCTTCTTAAAATTTATGTCCCTATTGATTTTTTACTTCGTCCACAACCCAAAGCATTAAGAATTTAACAAACACATCAATATACTTAGAAAACATTTACAGAGGCTCTGTACTGTTGTATAAGGTGTGTTTTGAAAGAGGTTAGCAGAATGATTTATGTTTTCTAAGCAGTATTTTTAGGTAGTAACCTAATGTTGAAGGGTTAAGTACAGTAATTCTGTATGTGAACCCCTGGGAAAGTGGACCAGACACTTAATAAATCTTAGTTCTCTCTGTTTGTTGAAGCAAAAGTCTCCTGAGTGTAGGTCATGGAGTAAGTTTAACTATTCCTGTTCCCATAGTGATGTTCATGGGAGAGGGAGACCTCAGTAATACACTTTTGACTAATACAACAGTCCTTAATATGATGAACAATTCTAAACCGAATGTGCTATATCATTACTCTTAGGATGCAACCCTCTAGGGTAAATATTTTTACTACATGGGCAAACCTGAACATTGGATAAAGTGTTTTGGAATGGTAGCAGGCGGTAGGTGCTACACAACAGATTTGTGAGTTCCCTCCAGACTGCCATTGTTTTCTGTTATACACAAAGGCTTCAGAGATGTATGTGTTCATGCATCAGCAGGTTTAAGTACCCATGAAGAACATTATTTTCATCCTGTGCCTCCTTGTTCTGTTGTCCCCACATATCATCACTGCTCCTCACCAGTAAGTGCCCAGCTGGAGCTCTAGTCCTTTCCCCATGGGATGGATTTGTAGTGACCTGTTAACTTTTCCTTTGGAAGCTGCTGTTTATACCAGCAGCTGGTTTTATGGTCCTCTTACAGGCTCATTTAAGATGCTGTAATTGGTTCATCAGCAATTGGATTTTCTTCAAAGGAGTGCTTTGCAGGAGGGGATAAACCTGGAGTTGTAGCTGTATGCAGCAGCAGCACAGTTGGCTAATTCTGCCTCCTTTCCATTTGCCTAAACCAAATCCTTTAATTATCTTCAGTTTTCTTATTTGTCTAAATGAGCAGTTCTTTAACAAACAGTTGTGTTTTGTGGCAGATTAGAAAACTGTACAGTGCCTAAAGTAGTTATCTTTAAAAGCCAAAGTTTTACATTTCTAATCCTTATATTTTGATGTCCATTAGTTTTTTCTTGAATTAAGAGGCAGTAAAACCAGTCCTTTTATACCATTCTGTAAAGCTCCAATGTTTACATAATGGATCCATAAAAATTGCATTTTTAAAAATATATGTATCTGTGGACATATATGTAAGTTTATTTCACTTTTAGTCCTTTTCTAGTTTCTTCTCTTTAGTTGATTCTGTTGTGCATTCTCTAAATTTTTTTCCCTGTTCAAGTGGCAGATTTCAGAGACACTGACTCATATTTGCCACCCATTCATCCATTGCCCTGGTCTGTTTTGCTTTCTGTGCCGTATTTTCTTTTTCTTAAATGTATGAACAGGCCCTCTGCCCATGGCAGAGGGTTGGCAGTTCAGAGAGCTGGAAACAGGTACCAAGCCAAGGTTATTCTTTGTAAGAAAATGTGATTGGTACATGAACAATTTTGCTTGTTACGTCTTTCAGTGTGATGCAAAAAGTACTTTTGGTTTTAGTATGTTTGGGAAAGTGGATATATCTGTCTATATATACTGAGGTCTTGTATTTTGGATTTTTTCAAGGGTCTACTCAGTGCATTAGTTCTGTTAAATTCTCTCAATAAGTGTTAGTGTTGAGCAGGAGGAGATGGCACCAGTGTTATGTGGATTTAATCCAAACTGCATCCTGTTGCAGTTTGGATCTATTAATTTTAAATGCATCAGGACTGTAAGGGAAAGACACTGGAGGAAGAAATGTACAGAGTGAAAGCATAAAACAATTAACATCAAAAACAGAAAAGAGGAAAACTTCTGGGTACAGGGAAAGCAGAGGCAGGAGAAGGAAATGAAAGGACAGTCCAGTAGAGCACAAAGGCTTGAGTTAGAGCGTCATCAGTGCCACAGGAAATGTGTGTTTTCCATTGAGGATATCTCTTTATTCCAAAACTCCAGGCACCTTTAGGGAGGACGCATACAGGCGGTGAGAAGTTCCACTTAGTGATTTTGACCTTTGAGAGAGGAGAGCTGGCCCTAGTGATGAGCAGGAGACATGAGGCTGGTGCTAAAGGTTTTCATTTGATATGTCACTCGTGGCCAGCTCCGAAACTGTACCAAAGCCATCCTATTGCTCTAATTCTGCTGATAAACTGCCCAAGGAGAATTTCGTGATGCGACCCACCAGCCATTTCAGTTGGCCAAAAGTTGTGCTTTAAAATTATAGCTGTGTCTTTATTTGGGCTTTTGTGAAGTTTAGTGAGAACAGCAGTGCTATAAACTTTGAATTATTAACTTTTTAAAAATCTGATTTGGTTAAATTTTTAATTTACTGTTGCTGAAATCAAATGTGGCCCCATACCATCTGTGTGACACTGTAGAGATGAGATGAACCGGAGGCAACTTGATATTTGCTTCTTTCTCCAATCTGACAAAGTTTCTAGGCAATTTGTGTGAGATACTTGTAACTAGTAATCATTAGCCCAGCTGTGCATTGTTTTTCCAAATCTGTAAACATTGGCATGAACTGTTAGTACTGCCATACAAACCCATAGCCTCTCTAAAGAGATAAATAAGGCTCTGGGCACTTTGTAAAAATATATTCACTAAAACCTGGGACTGGGAGAACCAATTGAGTTTTTGACAGAATTTATATACCAGCCTGCCATCTGTGTGTGGTTCAGCTTTAACCTAGTTTTTGCCAATGTTTTCCACATTTTTCTGCTCAGGGAAAAAGAAAATCTTTAGTTTTGAGAAAGGTTTTATCCATAATTGAGAACTTAGTTGATGAATGTGGACCATCTTATTTTACAAGTGCCTCAAAGGGAAATGCAAAGTATGCTTTCTGTCCTTGCAGTCTACCTGAGGTATATGTGACTGAGAAAATTTTTTCTGCACCTAGAATATGGATTTTTAAGTTCAGCCAAAGTTACTTGCAAGCCTAAGGTTTGCTGCAAATCTGTGAACTGCAACTTGAAAGTAAAAATTAGAAGTACTTTAAAAATGTGGCCATGAAAACCCAGGACTTTTGACTCCTCATTTTAAGTTAAAGCAAAATAAACATCAAGGAGGTAAGCTAATCTATTTTCTTGCAAGACAGGCACTGCATGAGAATGAGCTTTACTAGTTTCCAAAGTTGCAGTTATTGACCCCATCCTAGAGCAGCCATCCCTAGGATAAGAAGGCAGCTTTGTTTCTGCTTAGGCCAGAAGTTATCTCCTAAGTCTTTTTTGCCAAACTAGGTCTGTCAGTTCTATAATGATGATTCAGATAATTACGTATTTGTTATCAGGATCTCACCTGAGGCAGCTCATCTGTAAAGGTCACTAAGCAGCTTCAGGGTGAAGATAACTTGAGATACTGCTGATACGAATTAGAATGGCAATTATGGTTTGCTGAAGATATTTTTGTCAGGAAAGTTTTCTGGTGATTTCTCTTAGTCTATTTTTAATCGTCACTTGCAAGTTTTGTATGAAGAAGCATTATCTGTGAAAAAGGTTTAAATAGGTCACTTTAGCTTTCTCACATTTGCAACAATGTGATTTTTAATTTTTTTTAAAGTGTTTAAATATTATCTTTAGTATAGTAATGATTTCATTTTCACATTTCTCTGTTATTTTAATGTATTTTATATTACTTTTTCACACTATATTATTATGCAAAAATGCTGTATTGTGGTGTTATCGGAGTGAAGAGTTCAACATTTAAAAACAAATATTTAAATATGTTCTATCTAAAATTCTAAGGAATCTTTTAATTAAAAAATTTAGAAGTGTAAGGTTTTCAATTTATTCTAATGTTTAATAAAAATGCTTGCACTCTCCAATATTTTGTCACCTCTAGGGGCAATTTAGAGAAGCCATATTATCAATTAGAACCATATTATCAGTTACAGCTCCAAACCACATTATTAATTTCCCAAACTATGATGTCGTGTTCCATTCATGGAAATCTATTGCAGAGTTAATATTATATAATCTGCAGCATTTCCATTGATTCCTGAAGGATTCCAGATATACAGAGATATGGAAATAGGCTCCTCTTATGAGATGCTTTGAAGATGGATGTTAATTCTTTGCTTTCTGGGTAACTGCACATGTAATGAAATTTATGTAAGTTATGAATTTCTATTTTTTTTCCATTTTCATGCCCACTGTTGTTCCTTGTCCTCCTAGAGGCAAGGACTTACTGTTCCAGCAAGTTAGTCCTTTCTTTTTTTAGCAATTTAAAATGATCATATAAAGTGTTACATAAATGTTCCTCTCTGCTTAAATATTCTGTTCTCTTTCTCCAGCTATTTCGTGAGCTCTTATTTTGATAAATTGTTAGTTGAAAACAATTTGGTCTCAAAAATATATTTTTTAAGATCTTGATTAGCTGATGCATTTTACTATAATGGCAATAATAACAACAGTTCTACTGTATTATTCCAATAGAAGTTATAACGTTAAATTGTGTTTTTAACTACTTAGCTAAATTCAGTGCAAAGAGAATTGAAAAAGGGCTGAAAGTGAAGATAAACAAATTTCTTAGGTCAGGTACTGTCATTGTCAGTATCATCATCTGATCTGTAGTATACGGAAATAGAGGCAGGCAATATGTCTTTCAGGACGAAATGCTTTCTGTCTCACTACCATCCTCAGAATATTCTTCTACTAATTTTAAACAAACATTTTTTTTAGGATATGTCTGTCCTGAGTACTGCAGCACACAGCCACTGATTGCCTCACCACTAGATATACTTTGAGTATCTTTTACTTTGTTACTCTTTATAGCAGTGAATGAGTGGGATCATTCAATAAATTGCATTAATTTTTCTGACTGCTTGCTGCTTTTTTGGATTAGGTAAGGCTAAATAACATTATGTTTAAATTATAGAGGTTTTTTTGTCAGAGAATAAAACTTTGCAGATATGGGAGCAAGAAAACAGTGCTATGAATAGCCTGACTCTGGGCTGGTTTGTGAGAGTTCCTGAACACCATATTGAAGACAGTTCAGTCCCTTTGTTGAAAATCATGAAATTTCCAATTTCCCTACACTGGTAATGTGTTAGATGAAGGTTATTTTAGTTCTTTGTAAGGGCAGTTGTGGAGATTGACTTAGTATCCACTTTATTCTCTGCTTCCTGTTTTGCTTCATAGCAAAAATTCTCAAATGACCTTATTCAGAGTACATTGATATATCTGTAGCTATTCATTGAATGCCTGTTCCTTTAGTACCTTGTACTGAACTTCCATACAGTATCATAATGAAATATATTTTAAAACTATTACAGAGGTTCAAAAATAATATTTGAGCTTAAATTTAGTTAAAATATATGGATATTAATTTTGAATTAAATTTTAAAAATGTGTGGGAGTTTTTGTTATTTTTAGTAATTGTGATGCCTCTGCTGAATAACACTTTATAATGTTTTATTTGTGGAATAGATAAAATACATACTTGCATAATGTTTTATTTGTGGAATTGATAAAATACATACTTGCATAAAACTTGATTTTTCAGGAGTACTTGATTTTTAAGCACCCACAACTCACTATGGTGCTCTTATATAGTAATTTAAAGATAAGATTTTTCAAAATAGCATTTGTTCTTTCTTGGGTGTAAAGGAACGTAGGGAGTTCCTTGTTTGGGAGCTGTCTAACTATGTGTTAGTCAATGTTTAGACAAGTGTGAAGAGCTCAGGGCTCAGGAAAAGCACTTGGTTTCCTCGCAAATAGGGAGCTGATAGAGAGGAACTGTTAACAGCCACTGACTGACAGCGCTAAAGAGAGCACAGAGCTGAGCACAGGGAAAAACTGGTTTGATGTGGCAGAAAAAGACGGTTTGTTACATGCCTTTTCAGGAAGGTTTTTTTATTATGTTTTGTTTAGGGGTTTTGTTTGTTTGGTTGGTTTGGTTTGTTGGTTTTTGTGGTTTTTTTTAACGAGATTGAAGCTTGTGCTGGAATAAGAACTGGTCTCCAATCTAATCTGGTTAGTTTTAGTGAACAAATAGTGTCAGAAAAGGGAGATAGGCATCTATAAGATTCCTTATGCTTTCCTTCAGAGCTGACCATGGCCTACCTCTTCCCCACTCCTCAAGAAGCGATAAAACTCAATGCTTTTTCTGAGAATTTACTAAATAAATGAAAAAAGTAAATACGAACTTCAAAAAAAAAATATTAAAATGCCATCAGTTCACCTTCTTAATTACAACATGCATGTTCATAGAATTGTAGAATAGTTTGGGATGGTAGATACCTTTAAAGGTCACCTAGAACAACCCCCCTGCAATGAGCAGGGACATCTGCAATGAGATCAGGTTGCTCAGAGCCCCATTCAACCTCATCCTGAACGTTTCCAGGGATGAGTCAGTCACTACCTCTCTGGGCAACCTGTTCTGTTGTTTTGCAACCTTCACTGTAAAAAACCCTCTTCCTTACTTCTAATCTAAATGGACCATCTCTTAGTTTCTAACCTATTGCAACACATTCTGCTAGAAAATCTGTCCCCAAATAGATAATCTAGTTATACTAAGACAGTTTGCTGGTGGACAAAATCGTAACAATTCCTTAGGAGAGTATTAAAGTAATAGGGAGGAATCACCTGATTGCATCTTTAGTAGTGAAAAGTTCTTTCAGTAATGAAATTTTTATAAGTATTTTACAATCAGAATCTTTAATTATAAGGGTAATTATTTTTATTGCATTTTTTATGTATTTTTTTTTAACAAAATAGCAAACTGATTTCCTGCATTCAGTTCTTCCAGTGAAGGAGAAATATTTTTTAAGTGCTTAATCTGAATTTAAATTAATGCAAACCTTTGTACTCAGCTTGCATAGCATGGAAGTCATAACTTTAATAAAAATACAGCTTTGTGACACACTGATTACTTTTGTAAAGATAGAAGTATATTCTCCCTTTGATGAGTGCGTCTGACTTCCAGTAGTGCTAATGGGAGTTATGCATTTATGCTTTGAAGAGTCTGCACTCCAATTAATTATAACACTTTAAAGAAAATGTGATATGTTGTTGAAAGTAGAGATTCTTTGGTGTTGAAATGTTTTTTTCTGAGTTTTTATCTTGTTCCCTCTCCTTCTGTGATTGTTTTGACATTGACTGACATATTGTCATGAAATCGTATAAATACCAGTTTCATGGATAGTTGAAATCGCATTGTGATATATCGATAGTTAAAGTCATCTCACATCAAGTTCTTAGATATCTAGCCTACCTCCTGGCAGTCTCTTTCACTGTTTACCTTTAGCTGACAGCTGAATAACTGTTCCATTAAGTTATCAATTCCAAGGTTAACCTCAGACCAAGTTTTACCTGACTGAAGTTGAGATAGATGAAAGAACTGTGTTCCTTGTGCCCTTCCTTAATCTTCTTGTTGTGAGCAGAAAACAACGAGAACCAAAAAACAGATAAATTGTCCCTGGATCCTGTGCTTTGGATCTGATTGCAAGCAGAAAACAACACTTGAGAAAAGTCTGAAAAGCTTTTAGGCAAACAAGGATGAATTGTTGCCAGTAGTCACTCACACTGAAGGTGATGCAGGTGCAATAGTTTCATCTGGGAACTAGAAGCAGTTAAGCAATTTACTCTTTAAAGAGACAGGTAAATGTAGAAGGTCAGCACAAAGGGAAAGAAGATGAATCAGTTTGACCAGAGACCTAATTATTTCTTTGATTAATGGATATCAGACCTGAGCAAGATCGATAAGGATATAATGATACTTTTCATATTTATTCTTTTTCACACACAGGGTAAAATTTGCAGAAATATTCTGGACTGTTGAGTCCAGAATATGGAGATAGACAGAGGATGTACAAAAAGATGCAGACAAGAAAGTAGACTTCTGTGCTAGAGTGGCAGAAAGAGGGAAAAGGCTTTGCTGGTTAAGCTATAGCAACTTCAAATCAAACTGCATGAAATCCACAACTTTAAAATGTGCAAGAGAGTGGAAGGGCAAAATTTAAAACCCCACATTTTTCTGCTCAGAATTTCTTTTGGTGGAAAATACACAAGGATTACATTTTAGGATTGGATGTTTGTCTTTTCCTGACACATTCAACTTCATTTATCAATATTTCTTTTTGTCTTCAGTTTAGTAGAGTTTAATCCAGTACATGTTTTTTCTTTCTAAAGTTAGAAAGAGGTCTGTTATTTTTATCTTTGTGTATTGAGTGTAATGAGAGAAATATTTTCTCTTGCTGACTAGAGGCAACTTGACTACAGAACTGATGATGAAAACCCTGACATCCTTCACTACAGCAGTGTGAATGTGCTGATATGATAGTTTAGTCTGAAAACATGTAATTATGATAATGGCAAAAGAGCAAGTCTCTATGGGGACTTAGATTTCCTTCCATAATGCAAACAAAAGACACTCTCAAACTGTAAGTTCTGTTGTTTCATCTATTACAATGGGCAATTAATCAAGATGCCAGGAGAAAACTCTGCTGATAATGGTAAAAGCTGGCATGGATCCCTCTAATTTGTGTAGCAACAAATTGAGAGATGTAATCACAACAGAGGAGGGTGCTTAAATAAAATTAAAGCTGTGATATGAAATGACAAAGAGAAAAAACTGAGAGTTAAGGATGACATTTTATCTTATTTTAAAGCAGCTGTGGAATGGAAAAAGACCATCTCAGTGGCATGCCTGGTGCTGAAACAGATGAGCTGTCAGCCCAAACTACACATTTCTGGCTTGGTATTTGGTTATGATATATCAATTGCACTAACAGGATATATTTGGTCTGTGATTTTCTTGCTTTTATTGTGCTTCAACACAACTGGTGAATGGACTAAAATGGTTCTATTTAAAATATGAACAAGCTGGATCAAGACCAATTTTTGAATATACATATAGTGTATGAATTATTGTCATCTATATCTCTCTCTGCCTACAGATACTCTGTTTGATTAAGCTTAAATAATTTTTTTTGGTATTGAAAACTGAGATTGGCTATAGGTATATAAAAACTGTAACATAAATAGAAATAACTTTTTTATTCTCTAAAATTGAGTGTCATACCTCAGTTGAGCCTTTTTTCCTGTGCATGTAAACTAAAAATTTCTCTTAAAAAAAGAGTTGAGCATGATGTAAATCTCTGTTTCGTTCTTTGTTGGGTGCCATATGCTACTGTAATTCCTAGCCTTTAAGGAGCACTTGAGTGTTATAATGCATATTTTCATAGAAAGATTTCTTCTGTGAAACAAAGTTTATGTGAACTAGACAGTCATTACCTCACAGTAGGCTGCAGTTCCTCCCTCTGCATCAGTGCAAAAAGAGCTGCTTCTTAGAGCAGGAGACTTATTTTTGGAACTGTGGAAATAATGACCTCAGTGAAGATCTGCATCATCTCCATAGCACATTTTCTTTATCAATATGCTTAGTCAATGAAAAGCACAATCACTATCCCTGGTAGGATATGAGGAAATTAAGGCATAGCACTGAAGAAATGAAAGCAGTAGTTGGAAAGAAGAAAATTACAAACTCCATATTTCCAGGGTGGAGATGGTGAGAGATTATTGATTTAGGCTGTGTCTGTCTTAACGAGTAGTGTGAGCCTGTAGGAGAGGACTTTCAAAGTGAATCAGCTGGTGCTGAGACCAGCTCCACACTGTGTGTGAACAGGGGTGTTTGATTTCAGACCAGCTGCTGTCTCATCCCGTAGCTGGAAGGATAAGTGCTGCTGAAATGCATCAAGTGCCCACCTGGAGAAGTTTAGTTTCACTGTGCAGTTTGTCTGATGCAGGATTCTTCTGTGATGTGAAACAAAGCATGGCTAAAAGGAAAAAAAATCAGATGAGAAGACAAGCATCTGACAGGAGTGGTTTAGATACAGCTGATTCTTAACAGGAGATGGCAAGTTGCAGGAGATGGCAAGTTTCAGGAGGAAGGGATCAGGGAAAGAAAAAATTTGAGAGTGCAATAAATGCTTTCTTGATGTCTTTTCTACTCTGCCTTCTCTGATTTTAAGTTCAGAGGCTTTTCATGGCATCACAGGAAGGGAGCTTTCCTGCAAAGTGAACTCAGCGCTTTTTTTACTCCTTTTCCCGTGCTTTCATTATTGCAGTGTTTTCCTCCCCATCAGGAATATTGATAGCCTAGGAAATCCATCATGAACATTGTTATGGTGATTTATCTCTATACCTCTTGCATATTATGGTGATGACTACCCTGCGATACCAAACCCTGAGAGTAATACATTCCAGGGTTGAAAAACATTTCTGCAATACAATAGAATGACTTTATCAAAAATTCCTGGGCAGCAATTAAGAGTAAAGTTTAATTAAAAAAAGTCTGCTGATGCAATTTGCATAATATGTATATTAAATCCTAAAGCATATGCCTGCATTGCTGATCTGTTTTAATTGGGCTTAATTGATTGCCAAGAGTAATCCAAAAATGTTTGTGGTGTGTCTAGACTAACATTTACAGTTCAGTGCTAGACTCAGTATAATGGCTATTTAAATAATTTGAATTAAAAGGAGAACTTTTGCTGAATGGTCCTTTCCCATTTCATCTCACGATGCCTCAGAGGTCCCAAGGTGTTTAATCTGAAGGCATCACAGGGTCAGTCAGGGTGGGTGACTTCATGAAATGGGGACGAAAGATTGATGCAGCATGACTTCTCTGATGAGGCCCAAATATTCTTCATTACAGTAGGTATCACAAAGCATTATTTTTGTCTGTGCTGTTTTTTACAGGATTTGATGCAAAGAAGAGGGATACTCAATGGCCTAATGGCAATTGTATGTTAGATTTTGTTTTTTAGGTACTGAACAGTGTATGTATTTTTATGCATGTACCTAATGCTGCATAAAACTGATTTTTATTTAATAAGGTGACTTCAAACTAACATTTAAGTAGAAAGTTATTTTTTAAAGTACATAGTAATTGATGGACATTTTAAACTTGGATTTCTTGAGAAGTGCTTATTATTATGATGTTTTTACAAAGAATGTACTCACACATTCATGTTTCTATTGAATGAGGCTCTGTAAAGATTAAATACATACTACTGGAAGGGAGCCACCTCTTGCCTAGTCTCAATACAAAGTAATTTCTTCATTGTATGGCATTTTTAAATAAGCAGTTACCCAAAACACTAAAAGCAAAAAATTTCAAGTCAATACAAAAAATAAATTAATGGCATCTTTGAATAATAATAGCTTACAACACTATCTAGACCTGCAGTTCTATTTTGCTGACAGAATATCTCTTCAGTGACCTTTTTTTTCATATACACCTGTCAGTGTCTAAATGCCAGTATTTAACACTCAATGCAAAAAGAAGTGATTGTGCTCTAATCAGTGACAGAAATGTTGAGGGAATTCAAGTTGCTTGAAGGCAGTTGCCATAAAAAATGAATTTCAGTAGTTTTATTATTGAGCCTCCATATTTTCCCCTTCCCTGACATGCTGCCTTATAAGTAAATGGTGAATCTGAGATAAAACAAAAAGAAATGTGCTGAAGCTGGAGAGATCAACAAAAGCCACAGACGGGAGCCTGGAATCTTTGTTTGTTATTCAGGAAAGGGTGATTTTTCCTGAAAAACTAAATGTTCCCGTGCACATCAGCACCCAATGAGGCAGAGCTGCTTAAAGAAACCAAAGAATAAGTAGAACTATGTCAGAATGCTCACTGACAGCCTCACTCCATCATATTTAATGTGGCAGGGATAAGTTTGGAAAACCCGTAGGTGAGTATCCTGTTCAGATACAGCACTAGTGATGTGTATCATGGTTGGTGATTCTCCCAGAGGTTATTTGGTTTTTACTTTCATTCTTTACAATGGGAATCTTTAAATATTATTTTGCTGGGGAGATAATAGTATTTTCTGACAGAAGGAAACAGGTTGATTAAGTGGGTAGAGTAAAAATGTTAGTGTTGCAGTACATTTTTAATTCAGAAACTAATGGTTGCTTCACATGGCTCTGTGCTGTAGAGATTTTGGATTCCTTATGCTCAGATCAGCCATACCATTTATGTGGTGGTGTTATGTGTTAGGATCTTGTTCATAGCTGGAGAAAAAAGTCACTGTAAATAAGATTAGAAAAACTTATTTGTATTGATTATCTTACTTTTCCCAATCACACAAAGTGGGAGGAGGTAGATGTAATCTTTATTTCCTAACGATCAGAGAACAAAGAAGGAACACGTTCTTGTTAACCTGGAAAATGGATGGTCTGAATGCACATGTAGTGCTATTAGCACCAGGGACATGGCTGAATCCAAAGCAGTAGGCACCTGAATAATAAGGTGTTTCAACAAAAACCCAATCCCTTTTTTCTTTTCTTCCTGCAGGATAGTTTTAGGGAAGATATATAAGACAGAGAAGCATTGATAGTGGAAGAAAATTCAGTTATTAACGACCACACCTTTTTTTTACAGGATGTGGAATGGTAGCACTTTGTAGGAACATCTGCAAAACCAGACCTTTCATAAAGGCCTTGGAGCCTAAATTTAGATGAGGGGCAAAAATGATTGATCTCAGGAATACTAATGAGAAAGACACATAATTGTTTAGGCAGTTGGGGTTAGGAGGGAGAGTACCAGGCTCTGCAAAGAAAAATACGAGTAAATAATTCTAAATTTCTGAATTACATCAGTCTGAGCATTATTACAAATGTGACAGGTTGTACAACTTGGTTTTCTGAATGTACTACTCAGTTTTCTGTATAAGTGCTGCTTCCCTGGGTAAGAACAGGCCCTCTGTGATGTGAGGTGTAAGACATAACTGATAGTGTTGCTTTGCAGTTTCCTGAATTAATATTTCAGCTGGAGGTGGACAGATTGCTGAAGGACTTCTGGGCAAGCATTTTCCTCTGAATCTCTGATGATTATCTAATAAGATTTTAGAAGCCATTAATAAGTCTGAGTCCTACAAAAGCATTTGTAGTCTTTGTAAGGATACCTCAGACTGTGGGTTTTAGGCCAAACTAAGACCTTTAGTGAAACCTAACTAGAGCTTAGTTCTAAACCGTCAAAGCACAATGGTTGACTTGTATGCACAGTTAATGCTATAAAAGCCATTGTTGACAAAGCATTTTATTTTATAGGGTTGTGCATATCACATAAAACATATGTGTGTAGAATATGTAATGTATATGGGTTAATGGGATCACTTAAATATCACATCACTGTGATTGGTGCCCCAGTCAACTGACAACAACAAACAACTGACAATTTTAAGAAGGGAAGGCAGTGGGTCTGTCCTTATCTCCCTGGACAAACATGCTATATGTATTCCCAGTGGGGTGGAGGAGGATGACAGTGAAGTGGATGTCCTGCCTCACTTCACAGCACAGATGGGACTAGAAGGAAAAACCCTTCTAGAGATGGATAGCGTGTTCTCTGGAATTTTAGCCTTTCCATAAGATAAATACTTAAAAAGTCTGTGCAAAGCGCTTTCCAGCTGTAAAAGAAAAATATACAGAGAACACGAAGGTAGGTATGTAGTTCCCCTGTTTCTGGGAAATATTGTTTCATTGTGATCTTGAGGCTATTAGATGATTACGATTAAAATCAGTAGGACATCTGCCATGTTACTCGAGGTTATGCTTTCACCATAAATGCCTTGCCAAAGCTGGGCTAAGTCTAAATATTGCTTGCCTCAAGATGTCTAGTGACAGCAAGATAAAAGGTGCATTATATGTTCTGAGAAAAATCCTTATTCTATCCGTATTATGTCTTCATTTTAATGTAATCAAGGAACACTTCTCTTACAGAGAAGGAAAACAGTATAGATGTTGTTTCTTACTGTTCTCGAGGCATTATTTTATCAATTTTTTTCCCCTGAATTAAGGATATAATCTGTGATTTTTTTTATAAGTGGAAATTTCTGTTTCTAAATGTATTCTTTTGCTTTTCTTTGATTATTTTGTGTCATAAGTATAGAAAGTGAATTGAAGATATACATCTATGAAACAGCTGTTTTTAGCATGGCTTTTTTATCACACCCCTTTCTCCTATGCAGTTTGATTTTCACAATCAGGTGCAGTACTGGGTTGAAAACATAATATATTTGGTCTTCTTCTGTTTTGGTGTTGTTTCTGTCCCCTCCCTCACCTCCCCCAAGAAGTTCCAGTTAATTCAGAAGTCACTCTCATAACCTTCTTTAAAAGGTTCTTCCCAGTGCACACTTGCTTATGCTTGTCTCTGCTGATAACATTTTTTCCTGGTTTTGAGGGCTATTGCACTTTACTGGAAAACAGAAGGGAGAGTTGTGACATGCACTATGAATGTTGTAGTATAATCTGTCATCTGTACAGAACTGTCAGGTGATGGGATATAAAGTTGTCTTTACAGCACAAACTTGGACTCAAATCTGTGGTTCTGCCTGAAGACCAGTCGCAGTCCCATATGCAGATGTAGGCTGGGTCAGCTGCCTGACAGCAATGGAAAGCTGTGGAAATGTTCCTCATTTAGAATAGAAAGAGGCTGTGATTTTTGCAAAGCTCCTGCATGAACTGTGGGCATCAGCAGTTGTGAACTGAAACTGACTTTTACCTATTGTCCTGTACCTACTTCTTTTGGCGTATATTACTTTCAGTGATGAACCAGTTCTGAAACTCTTTTGGAGACACCAATACATCTTCATTTGTCTCTACTTTCTTCATTTTGTTGTCTGTGCTATTGAACTGTTTCTCCAGTCAGCTTGGGGAAAGAGACTTACTCTAGTGCAGTCAATGAAATGAGGATCTATTTTCATGCTAAAAGCTCTTCTGATTTTCCTGGTGTTTCCCTGGTCGCCCCCCTTGCTGCTCTCTTGGGGGGGTAAGCAAACTGACACTGCATCTTTGACTCTGATGCCTCTGATGTATCTGGTAAAAGCATATTTCTGTTGGTAAAAAAAATATAAACTTTAGTGGTGGCATCACAGAGGCTTATCATCACCAAAACATATGCTTGGGACTGGGATAAGGAATCACACTTATGGTGGAGTTTTGTAGGTGAGTTTGGGAAACTTTCTCTCTTCTGTGAGAGTAAGGCAGAAGAAATAATTGAGAAATGGGGTTGAGATAAGGATAGTAGGTGAAGGAAAGTCTTGATGCGATCATCTGTATGCACCTCCCCTGTGCATAACACTTATATGCTCTGGCACTTACTTTTACAGCATAAATCTTTTCCTTTATTCTTAAAAAGTCCCAATTAAATCCAGTCTGCCTTGTGGGAACTGCTGAATGTCTGGCTCCCAGGTGAACAAAGATGGGGGAATTCTGAAAGCCTACTAGGGTTTTCTTTATGTCAAACTAATTCAGAGTGATATTGAATGTTGTAGTGATGAGCAAAGGCACAAAACTCATAAACAGCTGAATCAAGTATTTAAAAAAACCACAGATGAATACTCTACATTAAAAGTGAGGTTCTGGGTTAAAAATGAGATTCAGAAAATCTAGGATCTGGTCTTGACCTTAATGTTTATTTTATTTATTTAATTGCTAAAATAACCACTATTACAAAAGATCGAGTGCTGTAATTTTGGTGATGATGGACTATCACCTTGGTTCATCCATCATTAGTCCTTGGAGTTTGACTTTTAAAAGTGAAATGTTGACAGCGGTTAAGTCTGCATAAAATGATTTGCCAAAGGTTGCGGTCCTAAAAGATCTGAATTAACAAATATAAGAAGGTCACTTCACTATGGTTGTGAAGGTCAGTGTTATCTTTTTAATGATATTTACTTTTATATCATCCTATCTGCTACTGTATCTGCTTCATTATTTTGTTTTGGCAGTGTTAGATATATAGCTCTTCTCATATACTTTGGATAAATAATTATGTTGCGTAATTCAAGAAAAAATCAGAGAGTCCTGAATATTTGAGCACGCTCTGCCCAAGATGTTGCAAATAATTTCCCTTCCTTGTCATTAACATTAAAATTCGAACTTTCTTCCAAGGTGTCTCAGCCCTTACTCCAGCCATTTATCAGGAGGAAATAGCAGGAGCTTTTGTTTAACATTCAGATGACTCCTCTTTTGTTTTATTGATAGTTTCTATAGACCTTCAATCTCATCACCTCTGCGTAGGTCCAATATCTTGCTCTTCTTTGGGAACTGCAAAATCAATTTGGTTCAAAGGTGTATCTAGTGCTATGTAGTTCAGAGGTGGAACACTCGGGGTGTAACATGCCATAAGCATTTAATCCTCTAAAATTTTATACAGTGAGGGGTTTTTTTTGTTTTTCCTTTTTTTTTCCCATACTCTGATTTGACTGTGTTAACATGAAGGTTGTAGGGTATATACTTCCAAATAGCCAAGGAACCTCTTTTTCTGTTGGATTTGAAACTAACTTTTGTTTCTTAGTACCATCCTCTGGTATGTTCTGGAGCAGGGATTTTTTTCAGTGCTTTGTGCTGCAGTGATTTCATTTTGGATAGAATGATTAAATATTCATTGATCCTGAGTGTTGCACAGACTGTAACAGGCAAAGTACTTGACTGTGAGTGGAGTATTTGACTCCCAGACTAGATGTCAAAAGTCTGCAATATGTTTTATGCAACCCTACTGCTGCATCGCTTGAAACTATGTAATTATATAATTTAGACAGGAATCTTAATCATGGGAAGTAACAATTCAGTAAGCATGGATAAGAAAGAATCTTTGAGAATTTTTAGAGAATGATACTGAAAGTGAGCTAAAGAGCCTGTAAATCTCCACATTTCAAACAAGTGACATAACAAAATGCTGTTAAGCTGGAGGAGGAACAAGAGGAAAACATATAAAAATATAAATATAAAAAATATATAAATATAAATATATATATAAATATATAAATATAAATATAAAAAATATTGAAAGAAGAAAAAACTGGCTCTGGAAAATGCTCTGTTCTCTTTTCTAGTTTCCCTAAATTCTGGTTAACTGAGTGCCTGCATACTGCAATAGAAAGTGGTTGGTAAAAAGCTTTTATGTAATTTAGTGAAAAAGACGGCAGTACAGTGCTGAAGTAGAAAAAGCATCCAAGGTTTCTTTGTGCTGGAATGTTTGATTACAGGACTATTGTACAGTTCTATCACACTGTAATTACAGGTACATGATAACCTGTGCCTGATAACACAGTGCTTTTATACAATTTGATTTCTGTTCTAAAATGGTTCCTGATTTGTAAAGCTCTGAAATACCTGTTCTGTTTTCAGGGTAAAATTTTCAAATGTGGCCTGTTTGACTTACAGCCTACTTCCCACCAAATTTAGTGTTTGCGAGATGAATGGTGACATCTAGTCATAGGGACTTAAAATTTATTTTTAATGGTACTGATAGATAAATGCTGAGTAGCTGTGGTTGTTAGTTCCACTCCAATAGCAGTTTCTATAAATTGTTGGGATGAGTGTTTTGTAAATTGATGATGAATATGTCATCAAAAAGTTTCTTCACCAAGACAAGTTTGTGCCAGATGCCTCCAAAATAGTCTTGTGAGGGTTTTTGTTTGTTTGTTTGTTTCTTTTGTCTTTCAGTGTTTAAATATGATGGTATGGGATGAGAGAAAGTTGTAAAAGGAGGGAGAAAAGGATTCTCTGAGAGGGTAATGTTGAATATATTGAAATTAATTGCTTTAGCTTAGTGCTTTCTGTTCAAATGAAAGAAAGGTTCTTCCAACCCATGGTCTGGGGTTCTCTGAGCTGGCTGATGACAGGGCTTGCTTCTTTGCGTTTCATTTCAGATGGTGTTTCAGGATATAAAACCCTCATATATTAAAAATATGTTTTTAGCCTCCAAAATCCTTTGATGTGTCTGTCATTCATAATCACAAATTTTAAGCTTTTAGCTTTTCCAATTTGATGCTAGGAAAAGTAGACATTACAAATCTGCTCTGGTGTGCTTTTGGAGGGAGGTTTTGTGTCTGATTTGTATAGAGTATGACTAGAGCTGAGAAAATCTGTGAGAGAGAAGGTAAAGACAAAAATCTACTTTCTGCTGTTCAGCAGACCACTTACAACAAAATTAATGTACCAGAATCCCAAGACTAAACTGTGAGAGGAAGTTACGACACAAAAGAATAACGTCTAGTAGCCTTTGACAGATCTTCACAGCTGCAGGGTTTGTAATGGCAGTAAAAGCTGTGCACCCTATAGTCCTGGACTATTTTTCCTGGACCATCTATGTATTTGCAAGTGCTGAGTGTTTGTATGCATTTTTTGTATAAAATTTGATATTTGTTTTGTAATCCTTTTTCAGTTCCTTTAATGGTTGTTGTGTAAACCCATTTAAGCACCAGTAAAATCTTTAAAACCATTAGGGGAGAAAATATTCTAAAAGCTTAGCTTAGGTAATATGCTTCTCAGTATCTGATGTACTGTTTGAATCCTGAAGAATCTAATGTAGTCAAATGAACATTGTGGTATACAGAAATTTTATGACTTTAGTTCATCAGAATTCTTCTTTAAGGCTGCATGGCAGTTTCTTAATTGCTGTAAGAAGAAGTTACTGTAACATGTGAGATCTGCTGGAACAATAGTGATGGTCCTAGTTCAGCATCAATTCAGGATTTACTAGGAGTTTGGTATTAAAATATTTATTTGGCTCTAAATTAAACACTTGATTATGTTCTGTTGTAAGCCTTTAGTTGTGGCTTATGATTCAACTGACAAGCTTTCTTAGAGCTTTCTTAGGATTTAAAAGGATTTATTATCTTTGCATTAATCCAACAATTTAACTAATTAGATTATTTGATTCAAATACAATATTGAAGTCAGCTTTCTGGTTTGACCTTGATTTGATTGCTATGCTGCTTTATTGCTGATTTAATTTACAGTTATTGACATTAGTTCTTGGAGTTTTGTTTTTGTTGGGTTTTTTTTCCAGTTCCTCTATTGATTTTTTTTAATTATATTTACAATATCAGGTTATATTTCTGATGGGTGGGATTTCTGATGACTTGGTTAAAACCCTGAACCAGTTTCATTTCATCAGATATCTGCTTTCTCATACTTAGTAACAAAACCCTGGGAGAAATTCAGCAGCAATCTTGGACATGATTCCACTGAGTAACAGATATGTCACTTGTAAGCAAAGATGTAAAGAATTTACATCACCTAGAGTTTACTGAGCCTTCAGGCATTAAAAATTTTGCCATTGATTTCATTGTAGTTGAAGCTTCAGCCACTCATAACTCAATCCATTTCTATTTAGGTGCTTATTTGCTCATTATTTTTGTGTAGGGTTTTTTTTCCTTTTTTCTTTAATAGAAAATTGCTGTCAGGGAGAAAATGGATAATATTCAGGTATTTATATATGATGATGGTTATGACAGACCTTCCTATAGGATGGAAGTACAGGATAGGATAGGATTATACAGAAACCTAATGTCAAAGATGAAGAAAAAACCTTAACAATAGCAAAAAAATTGTCTTACAAATATAAACACATTTTTAAGGTATAAAAGAAAGTTCCATTTTCCCATCTGGAAAAAAAAAAAAAAAAGGTAAAGGCTGTAGAGTGCTGTGTTTACTTCCTTTTAGATATATTGACTTTTCACCAATTAAGATTTAGAGAAATTATACTTCATTTGCCTTTTTTTATTTCTCCTTTCCACTGAAAGTAAAAGTGACTGAAAGAACCCCCATTTTACAGTTTTAAGCAAATATTGCACTTTTTACTGCGAAACTTTTTTTTTAAAACTTGAATAAAAATAGTACGTTTGCATTTGCACATGTTTACTGGCATGGAAATGGTGGTGCTCCTTTTTTTTCTGTCAGACCAAAGTCCTTACAGTGAAATTTTTAATCTTATTTGTTGTAGTTCTATTCATGTTTAGCTTTTTTTTAACTCATGACTCTGACAATCACTTGAAATTTATTTATTTAGCAAATGCTGGCAAGTTCTATGTCAGGCTCTCTTTCTGTATGTCTAATGGGATCCACATAATTTCCTCATCCTACGGGAAGTCTCAAGCAGTGTAGCATTGCATCATTGGTATTTTGACTAAGAAGGAGTGACCAGGAAGGGATTTACCTGTATCCAAGGGGTCTGAGCTGCAGAATGGCCTTGGGAGTCATGAATTTCTGCAGAAATCAGGGTAACATTTGTTTTATGCTGTCCTTTCTAATAATCTGATGGTTTGTTTTGTCTGTACTGAGAAGTGAAATAGCTCTTACTTTTTTCATTGGCTTCTGCAGTTATTAAAGGCAGTTAAAGTAGCAGCCATAAGAAGGATTAAACAAGATAAAATTGTAAAGAATTTGCATGTATGAACTGGTGTATACAAAATATCTCCTAGATGGCTTTGTTTTTCCCCAGACGAAACCTAGGAGAATCTCATTTCTATTGAGAGATGTAGTAAGCAGGAAGGTTACATCACATAAAATAAAAATTGAGCACTGCTACACCAAAATGCTTTTGTGGAAATTTCTTTTCTTTTTTTTTTTTTTTTTTTTTTTTAACCAGTTAGATAGGAACTAACAGGAGATGGAGAAAGAGGCAAAAATTACAGTAGAAACCTTCAAGTTCTCAAAACCTGCAGATGGCTGAAATATTTTACGTGATGATTGAGGGAAACTGGGATAGGAACTGCTGATTTGAAGGAAAGGGAGAGGGAGAATTAACTCCCCAGCTCTTGATCACGAACAGTCTGGAATGTACCTGTGTCTCTGGTTTAGGTGATGCATTCAATCTAAGAGGAAAACGTGCATTGTTTGTTCTTCCTGTTGTACATGGTTTATATGAGTTGATATTTAGAAATTTGTTTACAAATAATATTTCCGAGTGGTTTCACCTTTTGAATCACAATTCACTTGTGATAAATAAATAAATGCAAGGCAGATTGGACACTGTTGTCCCAACAGTGTTTGGGAAGTGCTTGGATATCTGAATTCCAAATAATCTTATTGTTTTCAGTTGTCTTTGGGACTCTGTTGCTATGTACTGTTTATTCCATGAGGGCAGGATTTTGTTCAAGAAATGTGATTGTGATGCAGTCCTGTTCGTAAAGCAGGAAAGGAATCTAATAGCCAAGAGTCCTATTTCTTATAACATGCTGTTAGCTTTTCTGAGTTTTTTAGTATCCACCATAACACTGAAAATGGATAAAGAATATTCAGGTTCAGAGGAGAAGTTTTGTGATCAACTCTGTTCCTAAATCTGGAAAAATCTGGCGAAAGAAATCATTTGCTGAACAGTTTTCTGCACTGTGTTCTTCAATATAAATGTTCTGTCTGCCCCACAGAGGAAGGTTGAGAGGAGTGTGAGCCTTGCTGAAGGGACATTATGTCAATGTGACTTCCTTTGTGTTGCATGTACAGTGGTTCTAAGAAAAAGTGGTACACTGCCTGTGTAGGAGTGGTGCAGAATATATAACCACTTCAGTGAAGAAAGAACATTTTTCACAGTTGAGTATTTGAGTGTATAATGCTAACACCTCATCAGTGCCCCTTCTTTCAGAGACAATATTTGGTTACCACTGCTAATGACGGGGAGTTATAAATATTGGATGCTCAATAAATATTGGCAACTCAATCTCAGGCGGGGGGTAGGGGAGAGGATTTTTTGGTGCTTTGAGAGCTTCATGACAATTAGCTGGGAGGTCACATGTCCAAACAGCAGTGGGAAAACGGACTGTCACGGCATATGAATGGAGACAATTTCAGAAGGCTCTGTTGAAATGTTTTGTTCTCAGATACTTCTTCACTTAGTAGTAACTATTTTCTGAATGAAACAAGCAATTATTATTCAATAGCATTTTATACTACTGTGTCTTACTATGTGGCTTCATGGCAAGCAAGGCAGCTGAAAATCAAGCTTTTGTTAAAGCAGAAAGTCACATCTGAAGGGCAATGAAGATTTTTGTTCTCTTAAAGCTTGTCTTTATTTTTGACTCCAGCCATAACAAAGACCTAATGAAAGATAGTCTTTCTTGGTGTAGAAATTCTTTCTTTTATACATCTTTGTTATTGTGTCTACAGCTATAGGACACTGACTTTAACACAATTAAAATTCTTGAAAAAAACATAGGTGACCTTCTCTTGTATGGGTAGAATACTTTAAAGTGTTAGTCAATGAAAGGAAAAAAAAACATGAAAAGATGCATCTTGAGATAGAAAGTAGTCCTTCAGCTGCAGTTTTTGAATTAGTTCCATTTATGTCAATTGGAGTACACTGATTTATGTCAGACAGGGTTCTAAAACGTTAACTGTATCTAAGTGGCAGCTACAGTAAGGGCTATTCAATATTTAAATAATATGCTACCTAGTTTAAAATGGTAGAACTAACTGCACACAATCTGTGTGATGGCTGAAGAAAAGAGTAGAAAAATAATTTTATAAAGAAAAATATTTGTATTTACCTGTTGTAAAGTAGTACTTCTGTGAGTGGTTGAATTTTATAATTGGTTTTATTATCTTTTCTTAGCAGGAAAACTATGCTTTGCAATTGCTAACCAGTAGCTAAGTAAAATAATTGATTCAAAATTTTTTCTAATTAAAGATGATAATCTTTTCGTACCTTATTACGAACGTCATGTAATACATTGACTCGTAATTTGGTGCTTTAGGCAGTTGGAAATGTGTTTTCCCTCAGTATTCTTTTCATATCTTTTCTAGAGAAGTAATAGCAAAAAATAGGATCCAATGTCAATGAATTGCCTTGGCAGAGTTTACGATAAACAGAAAGAAAGTTTCAGTTTGGCATCAGACAATATGGAATTTTTCAGTATAGTTAGATACTGAAGGAGAAGGTCGCCTCCATGTTTGCTGCCAGAACCTTCTTGATTGCACATCCAGTCAGTTTAGCAAGTAGCATTCATCATGGTTGAGTTTGTTTAGTACTTTTAGAGGTGTCTGGGTGGACAGAAGGGACTAAAAAGTTCATAAGAGCCATCTCTAGGCAATAAAAAACATTGAATACCATGAATATAGCATGATTTGCATTCAGGGCTCAAGGGCCACACTTGGTGATCTGGTTTTTGTGCTCTGCCCTGTCCACAGAGCTCAGCTTGCATGAGTAGAACTATAGCAGGAGTTTCCTCAGAAGATCATGTGTGTTCACCCTGCCTGGAGAGAGGCTGCTCTGCTGCTCTGTGAAGTTGTGCCTGTCTGGATTAGTTCAGAGGATGGGAGGGGCACCTTGGGAAGGGTCACTTTTGGTTTTGTCTGTGTGAGGGTATGCCAGTTATACAGCGTAGGGTGACCTTCATTTCTCTTTGTTGATTCGGGGAAGTATACCACCACAAATGGATATTTATTTTGCTCTATTTTTCTTACCCAGTCTTCTTCTAGAGTGCAAGAGGTTTAAACTAATTAAAGAAACCTTCAAAATACAACCCCATGAGAAGTAAAGGAAAAAATGATTAAAACACATGCTTGGAGCCCATCACTAACAAGAAATAAAAAACCTCTAGAAAACAGCTTCCTAGTTTATATTTCAGAACATTTTCTCTTCCTGTAGTTTAAATGTTAAAATGGAAGAGTGTTGAGGAGGGAGAACTGCTTTTGAGCAACTCAGTGAATGAGTTCTGTATTACAGCAGTGAATTTTACATCATTTAGTGAAATGCTGTGATAAACCCACATTATTAAATATTGTGCTGCATAAATGCAATGAAAAACTATTCTTGTGATTAGCATTTTCTTACTGCATACTGAGCACTACTTTATTAGAAAAATCTCTACTATTATAGAACAATTTTCATTTGGTAAGAATACATCCATCAGAAGAAAAATGCTATAAAGGTTAGATATGACTAAATTGCTTAAAATTTAGAAGCTCATTGTGTGCAGAAGAAAGGACAGTGGGAGATAAAGAACAGGAAAGGGCAAAGTGATTTGTACACACAAAGGCCTAAACAAAGTGCTTCTAGAACGCTGGTCAGAATGCGAAATATTTCACCTCCTAGCCATTTTAAATTTGATGAGTTAAGTAGATTTGTTGAAATGATGTCATGAATAAAATGCTTCTTTTATTTTTTCTCAGTTATTTTTTTGGAACTATGGTTATTAAAATACTTTATATGAGATTGTTTTAATGGTTTTGGGTGCATTGCCAGACTGTTAATGCTGCGTGACATCAGCAGTTAATGCCACATTGAAAGCATGGGCTTAGAGGTATCTGGGGCAACAAAACCAGTAACAAGTGCCACAGTTGAAAATGGTGAATGAATGTGCCAGTCAGCTTCTGATAATTTCATATCAGGGTAGTCCTGCCCGGTTCAGCAAAAATATGCACATGAACTTCTTGGGATATGATAACAGAATGAGTCTTCTAGAAATTCTAGACTCATACATAAGATAAGGAAAACACTGGAATCAAATGCCAATGTAATTGCAGTTGAGGTTTTGGGGTTTTGTTTGTTTGTTTGTTTGTTTTTCTGAGTAGATGAAAAATACAGATTCATTTTCCTATTGCATGAATTCTGCATCTGCTCAGCCGATGCAGCAAATACTCATGGAAGTAAATTCTGATAGACAGAGAAATTATAGTAGAGGACACAGAGCTATAGGCTGCCTGAGGTTTTTTTTCCAGCTATATCTGAGAGGTTAGGCATTACCAGAGACAAATACGTTTCCATGTCTCTTCTTCTTGTCCCTCCCTCTTTGGGCTGCCTCTGCTTTTTTTTCTGCTTCTCACTGGCTTCCCTTTGGCCAAAATATCTCAGCAGGCTGTGGTACTTAAGTGTGCCAAACTAAATTAAACCAAAGTAGATTAAGAGGAATAAAAAAAGGGGATACTGCTCTTTATTTTTGTTTGTTTGAATTCTTTCAAAAGTCTTCTTTCAAATTCATTTTTCTGAAAGCAGTGGTGGAACAGCTACCAGGCTGATTGGTGCTCATGTAACCCTGGAAAATGAAAGCTCCAGTACAGTGGTCCTAGTTGTACACTGAGAGGGTATGGAGTGGGCATTCACTGTTGGAGTAATCTCCTGTAGGAAGGAATTTGGAATGACTGCAATCTGTCTGCCTGTCTGTTTTAATTTTTAAGTATCATTATTTTGTGTAAGCTACTTGAAATCATTGCGTGCATGGTAAGCTGCTTACTAAAAAATCCTTATAAAAAATAGATGCTGTGAATTTCTAGTAGGTATGCAGAAATGCTCACATTTTTCACTTATTTAAATTCATTTGATAAAAATAATTAGCTTGCCAACTCAAAGACAGGAGAGGGCAATTTTCAGTGACAGTGATGACTTTTAGACCCTTAAAACCAGGTTAAATTATAAAAATATTGTTCCTGGGTATTTGGGGTGACCCAGTCCCATCATACAGCTGTTCCATTGTCACATCTGTGCAGCTGAGGGGCAAGCTAGAGATCAGCTTTACCATGTAATTAGCTTTGTGTTTTCATGTAAACTTCTTTGTCTTATTACCAGATTGTCTTGCAGATGTGAGTATATTTACCTATGGAGGAATTAACATTTTTTTCTCCTTTTTTTTTCCTCTCCTTTTAATAGCTGAGGAAATAAGTCAGAATAGGAGTGATAAATCTGCCATCAAGTGGGACCTCTATATTAGTATAAGAAACTGAACCACGTTTTTTAAAAATTTCGGACTCATATCTTTGCCCAGGGGTAATGCACCCCTGGAATTGACTTACTCTCCTAATACATGAAAGTCAAAAATATGGTTTGTAACTTAATACACCCTCTCTGCCAAAGAACAAATACACTAGAGATGCCAGGTAGACTGCATTGCTTTTCTGTCCCATGTGCCTATAGGGAAAAACCATCAACCAGGATAATGTTCCTGGTTTGCATGCATAGACAGCATGGCTGTCTGTTTTCCTTCCTGCTCTTTTGTCAGTGACACATTGCAGCAATGATAAGGCTGCAGAGAACTGAGACTTGAGAAATACTATTTCACTCTTTATGAGGATTGCATTTTTTGCAAAGCTGCTTCTGGAAAACCATTATGTATATATAGTACTGGTGGTACAGAAATTTAACACAGAGAACTTTGTCACAGATTTCACAGGCCCAAAAAAGAAAAAGGTGGGGAAGAAGTTATTCAAAGATCAGTTCCCAGAGCTAGCCTTGGCTCTGACCACAGAGGTCATCGCACTGTCATTTTTCTTTCATCGTCATCTCTTGATCAGGTCTGTACTTACCTTTACAAGATGAGTGAATTGTGTAAACCACATTGTAAGACAAGTATGAAATCTGGAAGCCTTTTAATTTAATGTCAGCTTCTTTTTTTCCTTTAGGTGACAAGGTTAAAGGGCAGTCGTGAAACTCCAGTGATTTACTCTTCTTTCCTTCCTGTTAACTGAAAGGCCATTATTTAGCAACTAAGTGACTGGCCTACATAACAAAGCTTATTAGTAACATCTCTGTGAGCAGGACTGTGTAATACAGCAATAGTTAAAACATTTTTTCTAGGTATCAGAAATTCATTTGATATTAATTATATGATTCCAAGGTCATAGTAAAACCTTGTGCTTGTGTATAATTAGTATTTCTGTCTCCCACTAGGTACAAGAAAAAAGATAGAGCAGAGCAAGACTTCTCCAGCTTGATTTGTATTCACACCTACCAGCTGTAGCCCTGTCAGTCTTTGATTTTAGTGGAGTTATTCTTGATGAATAATAGTTTATATTATACATTTCCAAGGATCTGTGAACAAATTTGTGGCCTTTCTAATCCAGCACTTTGCAAACATATGGACTAAAGACTCAGGCTTGCAAACTCTTAAGCAGAAGCATTACTTTTCATGTGGATCACCGTATTGATATTTGTGAGCCAATTCAGATGAAACATTTTAGCCCTTACACAACACTGAAGATCATAATACAAGTGCTGTTGGAAAGGTCATTTTTGTTGTACCAGAAGTCTCCAGATATTTCCCCAATGAAGATTGCTTGTCAGATATTCTTAGGGGAGGTGGCGCACTATGACCTGAGTTAGACTCATTCTATGAAAGTACAGGGGCAATCTTGGGCTTCCCAGTTAGGTGGACCTGTGGAAGTTTTCTCGGGATGTTGTTTCCTGTTTTGGGTGTCTCTACATGATGAGTTATTCCATTGCCCCCAGTTATTATACTTTAGTTTGCAATGTGGACTGTTTGTAAAGCATGTGAAATTGATTCCTTTTTGATGAAACTTGCTTAGTCAGTGGGATCCAGGAGTGCTCCACATGCTCTTCAGTCCCTCAGGGAAGTTCCATTCATGGGGCCACTCTAGAGTGGCTCTGAGGTAAAAGCCCTCAGATACAGTTAATATGGATGGATGTCAGATCTTCATCACTCTGTCTACAGATCACTTCTGCTGAGCTGCAGCACTTCTTAATATACATACAGCTTTCATTTGTTTTCTGCAGTAATAAGCTACTAAGAAAGAGAGATTTGCATTTTTTTTCCTGTAGAGAAGCATAGTGTGAGACTTCATGACATGTTCAGGCTTAGCTTGAAAGCTCTTACACCACCAGAGCTATATTTTACACTGAATTTCCTGAAGTGATTTTGTATTACAGCAGCTGAGCAGTGTGCAAAGGACTACACCTTAATTTTAAGTAACCATTACGTGAATGGGCTTTACAAAGAAACATTGGATTCAGTGGTATTACTTGCATGAGGAAGAATTCTTACAATCAAAACCCTGTTGATTATTTTGTGTCCTCAGTTTGAGATTCTTGGGATACTTGGGGAGCAACCTAATCCAACCTCCCCAAAGATTTATTTTTAATTCCTTTGAATATAGTACTGTTTGTTTTGGATCAGGGCTCTTGTCAGGATTAACAGCAGGTCATATGTAAGCAAAAAAAATGAGAAATACAGATTTCTAAAAGGGTAACGGCTTTTAATATCTTTCTGGCAACTCCTGGGTTCTGGGGACTTAGCTGAAAGACCTTCCTTTCTCTCTTGCTGTATTTTCTGTTTGTTTTTGATCATGAGGATATTTTTATTCATTCTGCCTTTGTAGAAATTGTGAGGACCCTGGGCCATGTCATGATGCTCCATTTGATGTTTTCTTGACACATGAACATGGTTTCTGCAGCTCAGCAGCTCTTTTATTGACAGTGCACTTGACTCAGTTTATGTCACTTCAAGAGTTCTACCCTCATGCAACATTTAAAATCTACATTTAAAGTAAAACTTTCCTGTAAGTCACTGCACCAAATCTGATTATATATGTTCTGTAGCGGGACATGCATAGCAAAGTTTGTCCAGGGAATTACTTGAAACAGCTGACTGCTTTGCTTTTATCTGTATCATCTAATATTTGCAAATAGTGGTGGATTAAAAACAATATAGCAATAAAACTCCTCTGCTTGTTGTCTCAAAAAGCTGCACAAGCCCAAATTACAATTGTTACTTGATGAAAGACCATTATCAGCCAAAATGGATCCATTTATCTTGAAAAAACCAGTATTTTGATCCTTGTTTGATGAAAAATGTATTCAAGATTTTGAAAAGTAGAGTCTCCTTTTCTTTCATGGATATATGTTCATCACTGCCATGCCTACATCAGAACAGAACACAGTGATTGTTAGGCTGTTGGACTTTTAAAATTGCTTGCTTTATGATATTGGCTCTTTTAAACTTTATTGTAGTATGTTTGTTGTGCCAGTAAAGTTATTCTAGCACAGATTGTATCAACCAGATGCTAATAAAGAATTCAATGGCAACTGTTAAAATATAATCCCAAACTCCTAAAATGCTTAGTGGTGATTTGGTTAGGTTTTTGTTTTGTTTTGTGTCTTTGTGGGGTTTTTTTTGTTTGTTTGGTTGATTGAGTTTTTGTTTATTTGGGTTGGTTTGTTCTTGTTTGTTTGGGGATTTTTTTGCTTTGAAAGATTCACTGGTTTGGTAGTGATGATTGGGTATATTCAGAGGAAGAAAATGTGCAGACAGGTGTGCACTTGCTTCACTGAAATTTAAATTAGTTATGAATTCTCAGGAATGAAACCAGCTCTTTCTCTCAGGATTATCTTGTGGAATTCCACAAAGAAATGCAGTTGCAATTGCCTGTAGTTAAGTGAGTGTTTGTTCTTTGAAAGAACTGAAATCAAATCTTAACGCAGTCAGAAGGTTTGCTATAATGCATATTTAATTGTGATTGTGGAGGCCAATTTTCTTTTCTTTGTATTTGGAGGCATATTTTGTGGTTAATTGGTTTTTAAATGTACAGAAGTACCAAGCATTGTTTTCCCAGTCCCCACATAAAATCCTTGATGAGGTGGTGCACAGGGAGCTCCTTAGAGGTCAGGGGAAATCGCTCTGCCTTGTCTGTGGGTTGAGTTTCTGAGTGGTCAGTATTTCATGTTCAGGGCTATTGAAGCCTCTGGGAGCACAGTTTCTTCCCAGTCTCTCTGTCAGGGATTTCTAATTCTGGGCAGCCACTCAGCCACATACTGTTATTTTTCATTTCAAAGAGCTGCAACCATCCTCTCTTGCTCTGTTTCACACATTTCTGTAGCCTGTACTTGAGATGGAGGATTTTGGCTATAGTTCTTAGGCTTCAGTTCTGAGAGACTAAAACACAGACTTTGACTGGCTTTAAAGGTTTGTTGTCTCTAAGGCATGTTTTTTAAAAACTTAAATTCCACCCAGTTTCTGGATGCTATTCTGTTCTGTAGCAGAAAAGGTCCTTGCAAATGAGAGACTTGAGCCCGTGACTACTTTTTAGTAAAATGTTGTAATTTGAAATTGTGTAAATTATTTCAGCTATCACGCTAAACAGAATGGCAGTAGAGAATAGCATTAGAGTGCATTTCAAAAGGATTAAGAATGGGCTGATTGGCAGATCTTAAAATATGCTTGTCAATGGGAAATTACAACATTTGAATGGGGCTCCCTGTCGTTTAGCTGTGGGTCCCCCACTACCCAGTGTGTTCATTAGTGAACTCAGAGTAAATCACTGATGCTCAAATCTCCTGCAAATGATGCAAAGATCCTCATGTGAGTAAAAATAATCTGTAGGTATATGTCATGTACAACAACAATATTTGCACTCAAGACTCTGCATTTCTCTTAAGAAGGTAAAGAAAATTAAAAAAACACAAACCAATATCTCAAATCTTAGGAAGGAAATGAGTATGGTACAGTCGTACTGCTGTTGTGATACAATTGTATTTTAGAAAGCAGTGACCCTGAGAAAGGTTTAGCTGTCATGATAAGCAAGGGCTTGTGAGTTTCTGGTGTGATGTTCTGGCAAAAAAACAGCTCAGGGAAGTGTGATACCATCACACAGCTCCTGCAACTGTTAAAACAGGAGCAGAAGCAGAGAGATGACTTTTAGCTAAGGCTGTGGAATTGGCAGGTTCAATATAAGAATACTGTTTCCAGTTCAGAGTCTCCAGCTCTGTGGCCAAATTGTGAGATTTTAGAAGGTAAGGGGAAAAGTCACACATAAATTTGAAAGACTTAAGAAAATGCCTTTAGCTATGTTTTCTTTGGGCAGCTTTTGGTTAAAAGTCTGAACCACTAAACTGCAGAACTATGCCTCTATTAGTCCTGCTCATTTACTTAATGAATCATCATTTATTATATATAATTTTGGTAAAGAAGGAGGAATATGCTCTCTAAACAAAAATAATCTAAACCTTGCTGCATTGGCAGCATTTTTGAGGGGAGATAGGTGATGTCAAACATGTGTTAAAAAAAGTTTTTTAATATGTGTATCCTGGCTGAATATTATTCAGTAACTGGATAAAAAGATTTTCTGCCAAACTGCCTATAAGCAGAAGCTTCTTCTACTCAGTTTGGAAGGATCCCTGTCCAGTTTCTGTCTGTTTTCAAATGCCTGGCTTGAGTCACAGAGAGCATTTCAGCAGTGGGACAGATAATAAGATGATCTGGACTGGGGCTTGAATGCAGGTAGAGATCAGAATGTTCAGCTCTGCTTATTTAATGAATGTAAACTGTACATGTAATAAAGCACCTGGAGGAAGGTGACATTAAAAAGTTTTTGCCATTTGCCATTTAGGAGTCTCTGTGCTTTGGAAGTAATTGGGGGCTTTCAGGATCACAGTTTTTGCTTTGGGTCCTAAGGAATTGAACACATTTATTTGGAAGACTGTAGGTTCAGTTTTTCATTCTAGTGGCTCAAAAGAAGTTGATCATACTCTCTTGAAAATTCATCCATATGCACCTTCTTTTATATTGCAAGTGAAGCCTTTTTTATTACGTTATTGTGTCACATTTTGACAACTAAATAATTTTGAACACTATTCTCCCAGAGAAGTAGAAAAGAAAATGTCTCAGAATGATTGGCACCTCGCTATCTACTAAGTGCAGAGCACATTAAAATGATAGATGACTTTTCCACAAGTTGCTGAAAGTGGAAGGTTCATTCGTGGAATGTGGCCAATAGCAAAATGTGGTGAAAGGCCAGGATCTTATATATGCTTTATAGCCAA
>VYXB01009801.1:148023-188368 GCA_013397135.1 Pachyramphus minor | reverse complement strand
ATTCCAGCTGTCACATCCAGCATCTGGCACTATTTAATTTGCTGGTAATGATGTATCCATGGTGGAAGGAACAGATCCTGCCTTGGAGAGCTCCTATGTGAATTGGGAAAAACAGGGACAAAAGGAGGAAGGAGAAACTACAGTAGGCAAGAACCAGTTGTAAGATGGAGGATCCTGTTTGTTCCCACTCTTACTGTTTGGTCTTGTAGAAGTTTTTTGGGAAGCAAGTCAAGGAAAAGAAGGACACATATTACTTTGCATAGGTGCTCCAGCTCTACTGATTGACTCATGGTTGGACTCGATGGTCTTAGGTTTTTCCAACCTAAATAATTTTATTATTCTAAATAATGAGGCAAGAGAAAACCCACCTTTTTCTACATGTCAAGGAAAGACTCCTGTATCCATTTCACAGCAAAGAAACCAAATCACAGCTAGACTGAAATCCTTTCCTGAACTACTGCATGGATCTGGTTCAGAGCAGAACCATGGGACCACCATGGGCATCATTTCCTCCAAGCTGTAACCCACATGCTGGCCCAGGGGAAGCAAGGAGAAAAAAAAGTAGGAAAGAAACGATATGAAATTCCCATGGGACAACCCAAACTAACTCCCAGGCTCTACAAATTAACCAGCACAGGATATGGAAATTGCAATTATGTGATTAAGTATTACGGTTAATAACTCTATCCACTGCCCAAGAGAGGTGACCACGATGCTCTGCCTTTTCCATCCTCATTGGATGGTGTCTTCAAAAGTCAGACATGTTCATATGGAAGCAAAGTGGATGAATCAACCTTCCCTGCTCCAATCAGTCTCCTTCCAAAAGTTCTGGTTTGTATGTATTCCCCCTGTTACACATTATCAGGAAAAATGTGTTTTCCCTGGGAAAATGTTCCACCAAAAGGCTTTTTCCAAAATTCTGCGAGTTGCTGTTGCAAACAGGAGAAACACTTCTTCAAGAGCACATAGAAGCACCTCCTTTTCACCAAAAAAAGTGTAACATTTCTCTGGGAAGAGAAGGAAAAGAAAACCCCCACATGTTGTTTTGGAAAATCTTTCCTGCTTATTTGTGTTCCTGCCTCTCTGCCATAAACTGTGGTGGCAGAAGCTGCTCTTCCCACAGCCAAATCTTTGCCAGGTCCAAGGAACTCTGGCACAGCTGGACTTTGCAGCTCAGGTGTGGCAGGTTTTCCAAATCCTGGCAATAACAGGAGTTACCTTTGTTCTCTGGGTCTCACCTTGGCTGGTTTCGCTCTCTCGGACAAGGAAAGAGCCAACTTTGTTACCAGAAGACAAGAGCAGCCTTTCAGCCTCTTTTCTGCTCAGAGTTCTAAAATACCACCTGGGAGAGAGAAAAGGCAAAACCATCACTGAAAAGGATGGAAAAAAAAATTTATTTCCAGTTAGTTCTTTTTTTGGTTTTGTTTTTTGTTTGGTTTTGGTGGGTTTTTGTTTGTATGTTTAGTTGGTTTGGCGGGGGGGGGAAGTTGTTTGTTTGAGCTTGGTTGGGTTGGGTTGGGTTTTTTGCCATTACATTGTGAAACTGAGGGGTTATTTTTATCAGCAAATAATTTGTTATCTGCTGGAAAGTGGCAACAGTGGACTGGTTTTGGTAGATTAACACCAGATTTAACACTCTGGGCTTGTTTCACAGCCTGGCAATTCAGACAGAGCAGGAGGTCGATGCAATGTGCAGGATCCCCTCTGCAGGAGAAGTGCAAGTTCGGACACAAAGAACTTTTATGTCTCAACCACATTTCTGTGTGTTGCTAAATACTGACTGAATTCAATGATGGTTGGGTCCCTCCAAGGGGAGACTGCAGGCAGGACTGATCACTTACAGCTGAATGCCATAAAAGAGGGTAAATCATGGAAGAAAAATTGTTCTGCTGCTTGTGTTGTAGACATAATAAACCCTTTTGACTCAAGTCTTTCTTTCCATCTTCCTTGCAGGGAGGCTGCATCTGGGCTAATGAAACCAACAGCACCAGGCTGTGGGTCTGGGCACTCAGTTGTTGGTGTGGTCCCTGGCACACCCAAGACCTGGATCAATGTACCCTAACCAGAGAGATTCCCAAATTACATATGGATACTCTCTTGAAGGCTGAGGAGGTTTAACACAGTGTGTGGGTGGATTGGCCCAGTGGGACCAGAACATGATTCCTGGCACTGCTGATTTACCAAAAACATGTTCTTTATGTTCTCTCCCCCAAATCCTTGTTGTCCACTGTGGGTGCAATTAATGGGACAACAGTCTTTGCCCACTTTCCCCGTAACAACATCACTCCTTCTCCTCATTCTTTCTCCACACTCATACGGTGCTTAAAACTTCTCCTGGACTTTAGGGCAGCATTGTTTGGGATGATGAAAGACCTCTTGCCATCCAGCCCAGCCATGACATCTTCCTGCCAGCAAGTAAAGCCCTTTCCATAGCCTGTTGAGAGACAGAGCACTGCAGCAGGGTCCATAAGCTTTCACACTTACTTTTCCTCTTCCAAACTGTCCACTTGTGCCACGAAGTTGCTGGGGATGTAGCCTTTTCTGCCACTGCTGAGGGACTTTGCCAGCCACCAGTCCCCATCACTGCAAAGTGAGCAGAGGAAAGAGTGTGAGTGCCTGGAGGAAGCTTAAGGACAAAGCTTGAGGCTGTGAGGACATGGATTGTAGGGTTTAGAGCACTGCAAATACACTGGGACTCCTTAATCCACTCTACAGTTCCCTCTAAACTCCCTAGAACCAGCACCAGCATGAGGGCTGTTGGTCTCTTAGAGACTTCTAGAGGTGACAGACTCTTCCTACAAAATGGCCACAGACCCAAACCTTTGCTACACGCTTCAAGTGAGAGGAGGGAAATCTGGGTCACTGTGGGTTTATTTTTCTTCTTACATAGGGGCCTTGGGGCCCTTTTTTGCTCCTTCCTTCATCTGCCAGACACTTCACTTTGTCCACCCACTGCTGGCTCAGCCCCAGCCGTGACCAAAGGCCGTCCCCACATCGTGGGTTCTCCATCTCCCTGGCCTTGGATGCCAGCCCACCGTGTCTGGGTGAGAAATGGCACCTCTGCAGGTCACCAGGGATGGAGGGACTCAAGCCCTGTTATGGAGTGGGCCTCTTCTGTCTGAGTTTGAGAAGTTGAAATGAAACCACACATCTCTCTGGCTCGATTCTGTCCTTTCCTCTGACTACACCCAACCCACATCCTTTGCAAAAGCACCATCAGCACAAAATATGAAAGAGGACAGGAGCTATTTTTTTTTGTTGTTGTTATTTATGCTGCTTCTGCATCCCCAGCACAGAAGGTCCCATTGCTATCCAGGCAGGGACATTATGAAACCCCAAAGTATCTGTGACCCATGGAAGTGTCACCTTGCATGGAGACACCACCTTGCACGTTCACACTCTGGAGCAAAGCTCAGCTCTGATGAGCTGCAAATTGGTGTCTGATCCCAAAGTTCCCCCTCTCCCAACTTCACCAAGCTCATATTTGAGCTTTCTTCTGGCAGAAGGTCACTTACTTGGAGAGGACTTGCAGTTTCTCCCCCTTGACCAGCTCCAGGTCGCGGTCACTCGAGGCAGGAAAATCGTACAGTGCAACCACAACCAAGTTATCTGAAAGAAAGATTAACAACACTGGATCCAGCCTGTTCCCTGCTGGGGGGGTCATACCCTGCTGGGTATAGGGTGGGACATTTCAGCCCCCCCAAACACGGGGGTCTGTCACCCCCACTGTCCTCTAAACCCAACCTTTGCACCAACCCAGCTTCCTCCTCACCACAACCTCTGCTCAGGAATTAACACTGATCCACCAAAGAGTTCCCTGTGGATGTGTTTTTAAAGCAGTCCAGACTCCCCCATTAACAAAACACAGCGTGTCAACAAGAAAAAAGGGTTTGTGTGGAATAAGAAGGGTCATAAATAACCTGTCTGTGTTTGGCCTGAGTTTCACACGGCAGTAAATGAAAACTGCTGCAGCAACATTTCCCAGCGTGGCTCTGGAATTTGACTCAAAACAGTGAGTCTTTCTTGATGAAAAAGGTATAAAGTAATTTCTGTTTCTGTCATTTGAGCCCATTTCTAGGATTTAACTTTCCCTCCAGATGCTTTGTGTTCTACCAGCACCTTGCCATCCCTCTTGCACGTTATTCCTCGCAGATCATAGAATGAATCACAGACTGGTTTGGATTGGAAGGGACCTTAAAGATCATCTTGTTTCAATCCCACTGCCATGGGCAGAGACACCTGCCACTAGCCCAGGTTGCTCCAAGCCCTGGCCAGTCTGGCTTTGGACACTTCCAGGGATGGAACAGCCACAGCTTCTCTGGGCAACCTGTGCCAGGGCCTCACCACCCTCACAGCCAAAAATTCCTTCCTAATATCTAGTATCTAACCCAAACATGCCTTCTTTCAGTTTAAAACTGTTGCTCCTTCTCCTGTCACATCTGCCTCTATAAAAAGTCTCTCTCCCTCCTTTTTATAAGCCCCCTTTAGGCCCCAGAAGTGGCTCTAAGGTCTCCTTGGAACCTTTTCTTCTCGAGGATGAACCACCCAGCTCTCTCAGCCTGTCTCCAGAGCAGAGGTGCCCCAGATGTGCCACTACAATCAGGTCACTCTGGTGCTTCCAGCCCAGTACCTCTGTAGCACCTTCCTGCTCCACCCAGCTGCGATTCCCACAGGGGTGGTGGATGCTCCAGGACCCCCTTCCCTCTGCCTCGCCCCGATGCACTTGAGATGCTCCAGACCACAAAACCCGTGTTCTGTGTCCCCCATTTTGCTTAAAACCCATCTGGACTGAGGCTTAAATTTTGGCACCTTGGGCATGTGCCAGGATGTTCTGAGCCACCCCGGGGCAGAGCTCTGTGGGGTGGGGCTGAGGGACTCCAGGCCCAGGTTGTGCAACTGTTCACGTCGCTGCACCCGCAGCTACTGAAGCAGAAAGGAGCAGCTATTTTGGGGAAGAGTAAAGTTTATAAAGATGAGCAGCACACACAGAGGAGCAGAAATGTCAAACCTAAACACCTTGGTGAGAAAGGAAGGGAAAGAAGAAGAAGGAGAAAGAGAATGGGAAGGAGAAGGAAAAGGAGAAGGAGAAGGTGAAGGAGAAGGAGAAGGAGAAGGAGAAGGAGAAGGAGAAGGAGAAGGAGAAGGAGAAGGAGAAGGAGGAGAAAATAACGAGAAGAAGGAAAAGGAGAAGAAAAATAAGAACAAGACGGAGAAAAATAAGAAGGGGAAGAAGGAAAAAAAGAAAATAGAATAAAAATACAAGAAAAAGATANAGAAAAAGAAAAAGAAAAAGAAAAAGAAAAAGAAAAAGAAAAAGAAAAAGAAAAAGAAAAAGAAAAAGAAAAAGAAAAAGAAAAAGAAAAAGAAAAAGAAAAAGAAAAAGAAAAAGAAAAAGAAAAAGAAAAAGAAAAAGAAAAAGAAAAAGAAAAAGAAAAAGAAAAAGAAAAAGAAAAAGAAAAAGAAAAAGAAAAAGAAAAAGAAAAAGAAAAAGAAAAGAAAAAGAATGGAGATTGTTTGCTGCAGGAAGGCTTTAGCTTGTACTCAGCCTAATTAATGCACCCAGAGCCATGGCCAGCCTATTATTAGCATTTTTCAAAACAGCCTGTCAAGCCACAGTCTCTGTGTGACCTTTTCAAATAACGCCACCAGCAAGAGAGCCAGACTGGCCCTTTGTCATCGCAAGATAACGTGTCTCTGGGGCAACTTGGGGTTTGTGCCTGTGCAAGGTTGGCTGCTGCTCCGCTGGAGATTTGTTAGGGAGGAGAAAGGGTCAGTGTGGGGGGAAATGCAGCTTTGTAAACCAAAGCCCTGAACTCTTCCCTTCAGGCTTTCCAGAAGGAACACGGAGATCCATGAGGGGTTTCAGCAGAGCCTCACTCACTCCTAGTATGGGAAAAGGATGATCAGTCATGAGGGAGAACTCTTTGAAGTCTTAAAATAACTCACACAGTTGGGGGCTTCCCCTTGAGGGATCTCGAATTAGCAAAGCACCCAAACTCCTGCTGCCTTCTGGAGACAGTTGTTACCACACAGCTTCTCTGACATGAAAGGTTTTGGGGTGTGTGCCTACTGTGAGGTGTCCACAGCAGGCCTGGTGATCCACACACACCTTCCTGATCCTCTTGAAAGGAAAATAACGCAGTGGGTCACACTTGTGCTTTGAAAAATAGAAGCAAATGTGTAAATATCTTCAAGCACAGAGTGGTTGTGTGTTCCAGAAAGTGAAAATGTGGTTGTGATCTTAAAGGAACTGACATAAGTGCAAATAAATGAAATTTAAAAAAAAAAAAAAAAAAGAAAAAAGGGGAGGAGGGAGAAAAAATCGAATATAGCAAGGACAAAAAGGGTTTAATATGCTAAAAAAAAATACTGTAATCACCTGTTATCTCCTTCTCAAATAGGATTTGACAAACACTGAAAGCGAGCCAGAAGAAAAGGTCTCTCTGCCTGAGCCAGTGAGACTTGACATCTCACGATGAAAGCGACTCTTCCTGTCTCTGAGTCGTCACCCCACTGAGAAATAGGGTTGGCAACACTTTCTTGGCCTATTTGATGAAGTCAGGTCCTGAGTGACTCCGTGGCAGAGAAGCCGTCGGGGCTGTGAGGAGCGACGGCTTTGCAGATAATGCTCTCAGCCCCCAGACTTTGATTGGGAGCCAAATCCATCCTGGCTCAGAGCTGCTGTCAGGAGAGTTTGATACCAGCTCACTTTGCAGAGGCTGAGGGCCAGTTTGGTGGCTTAATAGGAATAATTTGACCAGTCTTCCCGCTGCTACCCTGTCACGGATGGAAGGTCTTTATGATCATATCATGGTCACAGAGCCAGGCTGAGATCCAGGGTCTCCTGGAGGATCATCCATAGGTTTAGAGCTATTCTAGGATGGTCGTGGCATAAGTGACAACTCACAGCACATGTGTTGGCCAGCTGGGTGCACTGAGCTGTGGAGTTACTGCCGCTGAAAATGGGTTCAGCTTTTTGCTTCCTGGGCTGGTTGTAATTGTGGTGTCATTAAGGTTGGAAAAGACCTCTGAGATCATCAAGTCCAACCATTCTCCCAGCACTGCCAAGCCCACCACTATATCATGTCTCCAAGTGCCACATCTATGTGGCTTTTAAATCCCCCTCAGGGGTGGGGACTCCAATGATCAATGACCCATTTTTGTGAAGAAATTTTTCCAGATATGCAATTTAAACCTCTCCTGGTGCAACTTGAGGCCATTTCCTCTTGTCCTGTCCCTTGTTCCCTGGGAGCAGAGCCTGATCCCCCCCTGGCTCCCCGCTCCTGTCAGGGAGTTGTAGAGAGCAAGAAGGTCCCTCCTGAGCCTCCTTTTCTCCAGGCTGAGCCCCCCCAGCTCCCTCAGCTTCTCCTCATCAAACTTGTGCTCCAGACCATGGTAAAGCTGTGCTAGAAAAGGAAGTCTTCAAAACACACACCTGCTGCTGTCACCGAGAGAAACACCATCAGATCCCATCAGTGGAGATGCAGAAAACTATGGACTGGGACTATTGCATCTCCCAAATGATCAGCAAGCCAAGGTGTGACAGTATGGGAGGTATTTCCTGGGATATCCAGGCCTGCACTGCCAGAGTGTTCCCTGTCAAATACCTTCCTGCCTTGTGTTTTGTCACAGTGAATGTTTCTGCAGATAATTCCTGCTTTCCTCATAAAATCAAATCAAACTCACCGTTTTTTTCCATTAGGAAATCTGAACATTTCGGGCAGTTCCCTCTCATGTTTGTCTCCCTCTTGCTTATGATTAGTAATGCCTATTTTTGATGAGAAGTTTTAACTTCTCATTGAAAAATCAGCCTTTTCAGTAGAAACAACCTCTTCCTTTGCCCAGTTAAACTCAAACTTGTGGTTCTGGCAACATTCCTTTCAAACTCAGAATCATATTCAAGGAACAACAGTAGAAACAAGTAAGAATTTTGCTGTTAACCTTGAGATGCCTCAACAGACCTTGAGTTCCAGAGCATGCCAAGCTCCCACCCCCTGAAAACCAGTCGTGTTCATATTGTGGTTTGCAAAAAGCAAGTGAAGAGGTGGAAGAAGTCGCAGTTCCTCATCAGAAGAAACGACCTCGCAGAGACCAAATCTTTGTGCAGTCACAGGTTATTGTAATGGCTGAGGACAAGCACCCAAAATGACCATCTCTGTCCATCAGTAGGACTTAAATCCAGCTGTGAGCAGCTGGCAGGGCAAGGACAGGGCTTATTCTACCTATTTTCTATGTCTTATCTAACCAAGCAGCAGCTGTAGCCAGGGCACTGTGGTGTTTGAGGTCCACCATCATAGGCCAGGACTTTTCTGGTCTGGGGGCTTTAGAGGTGTTTTAATAAGTTTTGACTCCATGGGGGCCTAGAACCATCCTTAAAAACATTGGGATTATTTGGGGAACTATGTTAAAATGAATGAGAGACTCACACAATGGAAGAACCTCCCCAGGTGAAAAGTGGATTGGGGATGCCACTCACACCACACTGAATCTGGAGTTGTGCACCCCTTGCCTGCCTTTGTATTACTTCCATTGGGATAAATAAAGTCAGGGAGAATGAAGCTTTTGTTAAGAATAAATAAATAAATTATCTCTGAGATGGTGGTGTGAAAGCTGGAAAATGTGAAACAAATTCAACACCAAGATCAGAAAAAAAAGCAAACAAAAAAAATCCACAAAAAAACCCCACCCCGAAACAATTCAAATGCAAGGAAAGCCAAAAAAACCCAAAACCAACAACAACAACAAAAATGCCACCCCAAGGGAAAAATGGGTTTGATTTTACATTTCATGCCATGCTTCCATAGTCAATAATTTTGCCTGACTGAATTTTAAGTGCTCCCACAGGATATAATTCAGCTCTTTGATTTTTTTTTTTTTAAATATATTTATGGTGTGGTTGCCCAGGTTTGGTGCTTCCTCTATCAATTCACTTGAATTGCTTTCTTTCAGGAGGTTATCTCTGATGCCTCAAATATTTTGCACAGTTCCTATCAGCCCACTTTGCCCCACAGGACAGAGTCAGATGTAGCATCATTTTGGGAAACTCAGACACCAGTAGAGAAAAATAGGAAGTTTCCCAGACTATCAGTGTGAATATTCCTCCAGAACTGGAACTGAATCTAATGAACCAAAATATTTTTGAGAGCTGAAAATGGCTAATATGGTACTTAATCCATTTTTTTAGCATCTTTCCACTTCTGCTGTCTGGTGTGAAGCAGAAGTAAAAGCCGCCTCCCTGAGAATAACTCGTGTTATGCTTCTGACCAGCATGAGGAGGTTGATAAAAACTGTGAAAAACTGTCAAAGTCTGCTCAGTCTGGGAGGTAGGAGACCATGGACACTTGGAAATGTGACATGAAAATGATTTTGCAAGAGAAAGTGTGGTTTATCCACATGGTGTAGGAGCTTCACCTCCCACAACTTTCACCTCTGTAACAAATGCCAAATTTGAAGATTTTGATGTTGCAGGAGTCCCTGTGTTTGGCCCATGGCAGGGACTCTCCATCATCATCCACAAGACCTAATAAGACCCACCTGTGTCATTTGACCCATCCCATTTATTCATGAACCCCCTTTTTCCTATACTCATGCCCTGTCTCCCCTAATCCTGCACTTCCATCCACATGAAGAACTTTTAGGTGTTGCTAACAGCTTTCTTCCAAGCTTCCTCTATTTTTTTTTCTTTTCTAATTATCTCTGTGTCCTTAATCTGCAGAACTCCTTTGAGAGAAATACACAAAAGCTGCTTTTGGGGGGGCTGGGCAGAGGTAGCAGAGGGCTCCCTGCTGAAAGACAATAATCTCCAAACACCATCTGTGACCTGCAGGTGGATGAAGCCAACAGACAGTCCCCGAGCAGGGGATCTGTGTAGCCTTATTTTAACCTCTTTCCTTTCTTCTCCTTCTCTTTGTAGTCTCCCTGGCCTCTCTTGGTGCCTGCTATTTCCTCTGGAATTTTCAGCTGGCTGGATACAACATCCATGAGCTGTCACGCTGCCGACAGGGCAGCAGACAGGGAAATCTCACACAGCTGAAGTCCCAGATCTCCCTTTTCCCCACCAATCACAGAATCACAGAATGGTTTGGGTTGGAAGGGGCCTTAGGGATCATCTCGCTCCAACGAAGAACTGGTGCTTTGCCTTCTTTGATGAGCAGGGAAAAATTGGCAGCTAGAAACACTGAGTGATGTAAAGTGAATTTTCAGAAACACACTGATAAACAACCTGCTTGGCAGTGCTGAACATACAGAAACCACACGCCTGTGACGTGATGGCTTGTTCTCAAGACCTGCCATTTGGGGACCACCACCTTGCAAAACCCCACGGGAAGGCAGAGAAAACAGAACCTTACCTTGTGCAGAGGCTTGGTTTAGATGAGGGGATTTGATAAATTGTCTGCCCTTGGGTAGAAATAGAAAAAAAAAAAAAAAGAAGGTATTTATTACTTTGCTGTGTTTTCAGGAAGACCTGCTCTCAGCTTCACAGACAAGTGGGAGTCAGTGAACAGCCCCTGTGTCTGGCTCTGGACGTGTCCTGATGGCTTTAGCACATTTTGCCATGATGTGTCCATGGCTGTCTTTACAGTCAGCTCGAATAACACTTGGCTTCCCTCTGAATTTAAGCACAAATCTGCCACCCACTCATTTGGACCCTGGTCTATCTAACCCTTGTTCACTTGTGCCAGATTTTGGATCCGTGGGGGATGAGACATGAATGGCCCCATTGAGAAATGGCAGTTGCAATATTATCTGAAGCAGAAAACTGGTGATACTCTTTGCCATAACTATCCCAAGGCTCGTGGGATATAAAAGCAAAGGCAATGACTCTATTAGCAAATTGATTGTAGAATCATAGAAATCATAGAAATCACAGAATAATTGATGATCCTTGTGAGTCCCTTCCAACTTAGGATATTCTATGATTCTATGATTCCTGAGTTGGAAAGGACTTACAATGATCACAGAGCCCAACTCCTGGCCCTGCACAGGACACCCCAACAATCCCACGCTGACCCTGGGAGTGTTGTCCAAACATTTCTTGAGCTCTGGCAGCCTTGGTGCTGTGACTGCTTCCCTGGAGACCCTGTTTAGTGCCCAACCACCATCTCTTGAAAAACCTTTTCCCAATATCCATCCTAAACCTCCCTTGAAACAGCTTCATGCCATTCCCTTGAGTCTATCACTGGTCACCAGAGAGAAGAGATCAGTGCCTGCCCCTCCACTTTCCCTCGTGGGGACATTGCAGGCTGTGCCATTGAAGAGCAACAAGGTCCTGCAACTCCTCTGAGCACACTTTTAAAATGTTGGCACAGTCCCTGGTCTGGCCCAGTTGCTGAAAGCTGCAAACTGGCCATGGACCATTCCAGAGCAGCTGGGGTGGAACCACCTTGTCTTCAGGTCTAAGAGTTTGAAATTCGCCTCCACCCAACTACAAACATCAATCCTGTGATCAGCCCAAGGTACTGGACCCAGTGATTGTAGCAGGCGTCCAACCACTACCAGGTATTTTTGTAAATGTGCAAAAGGAGTGAAATGCAGACACTGAATTAAAAATATCCACTGTTTTCTGTCTGTGCCACCCTTTGCAGTGAGGAGCAGTGAGGGGTGGGAGAGCTGCTCATCCACTGCCACTTCCAATTTAACTGAAAGAAAGATGGACTTCCCCTGACACGTGAGAGCTGAGTGCCCGTGGCAAAAAATAATGAGTGGCAGAAGGTGATTGACGATTCTGTATTTATACTGATAGCAACTCCTCTCCAGTGAGCTGGAGAGAAGGAAATTTAGGAAAATAACACCTTCTTGGTCAATCTGACATCTGCTGTCGTGAAAAATGGGCTGTATAACCATGGGAGAACTCAGAAGTGAAGCTAAAGGGGTGAAAAACATCTCCACCTGTCATAAAAAGCAACAACAGGCAATTCCTCTCCTCTCATAGCATTCAAGATCCGAGGTGGTTTTCACAGGACAGTTGCACCAGAGTTTCTCTTGTGCTGGCTGCTGGATGCAGAGCTGACAGGGGCAAGGAAAGAGAAAACAACATCACGCCCTCTGTACAGCACCAGACAGACAAAACAGTGGGCAAAGTTCAAACAAGGAGTTTGCTGTTTGAGATCTCCTAAATCCTGCCCCAGTGCCTTGTGTCCATGCAAGAAGAGGCTTGTGTGAATTCAAAGGGAGCAGCAGCTGCCCAGCATCTCTGATTCTCAGCTCACCCCAACCCACGTTGGCTGTGGACCCTCACTGGTGAACCCGCTGCCCTCAGGATGGTGAAGTTTCCACTGCGGTTTTGCAGCTCTGAATCTTTAGCCTGAATCTGACCTATCTTTGTGCCTTTTGCAAGTCAGCAACATCAGCTTGGGTTGCAAAGTACTGATCAGGAGATATTTCAAAGTCCCCATACACTGAATTTTAATTTATTTTCTTTTTTAATAGTACAGAGGCTCCTCAGAACCCTTCCCATCCCCGTCTAAAAGATACAGGAATTATCTGGGAGGACCAGCTCAGGTGACTTGTGTCCAGGCAATGCTGGGCACAGGTTGCCCTGAGAGGCTGTGGCTGCCCCATCCCTGGAATTGTTCAAAGCCAGGTTGGATGGGGCTTGGAGAAACCTTGTCTAGTGGAAGATTTCCTTGCCCATGGCAGGGGGTTGGACTAAATGCCCTTGCAACCTAAACCCTTCTATGATTCTATGATTCCAAGTATTGCCTGCATCATTCCAGACATTAGCTGAGCTGTGGAGGATCCCAAAAATTCACAAAACTGCAGGCTTACCTTGGGGGGAGCAGGAGGAGGTTTATTCTTGGTTTTTGGGTTGCCTCCAGAAGTGTGTTTCTCATTGGGCATCAGCTGATTTTTGCTCCCAAGCAACCCCATCCTGGAAGGAAGAGCAGAAATTCCTTTTTAATGAAACTGCTCCTGGGGAAAGGTGCAGGCACCGAGGGACAAAACAATCTTGAATAACAAACTGGAGAAAATGAGAATGCAGGATGATGGGACAATGGAGAGAGGAGTCTAAAACCATTCTGTCTACGGCCTCCTGCTACCTCAGACTTTCTGAACGCCATGGTTTCTCTTCCTACATGACTCTGGTGTTTCACACTTTGCAAATGAGGCTTAGACAGACACAAACCCTTATCAGAAAAAAAAAAACAAACCCACAAACAAACACATAAAAGCAACAAAACAGGCTTTGGATACATCCCCTCTCCAATGCAGAAATCCCAGCTGACAAGGTACTGGTCCTCACAAGGTGTGTGTCTCCCATAAATCATGGATTATGTTTCCCAATACTACATGCATATCTTAGACCTCCTGGACACCTCAAGGATCACTAGACTCAAGTGAATCAAACCCTTTCCATGGATCATCCTCTGGTCCACATTAGGGTTTCCAAATTTGGGCTTGAGGGCTGTTTAACTGTGATCCTACAAATGTAATTTCAGCTCCAGTCAATAATTCAAGGATAAGAGTGGGTCTGGGCAGCCAAATTGGCCAAATTATGGCAAACTCAGCCTGCTCAAAACCCTCAAAAATTAAGGAGCAGATGAAGCCAACGTTCCTGAAGTGCTGTTGCCACAAATACACAAGGTATCTACAACATTCAGTGCCAAAATCTCCCCCAGCCCCTGCTTTGAACCAAAGGCACAGGAAGGTGTGGACTAAATGCTCAAAAAACCCCCAAAACCCCAATCCCAAATCCTCATAGCTGAGCAAAGACGTATTGACTCTTCTTCTTGCCAGATTACCTCAGAGTCTGCCATGAGAGGATCAGGGACTGCAGGTCCAGAGACCCCGCCAAATGTCAGCCTGGCACCGTGTCATGAGAGTCAGGCTCCAACAGAGATGTCCAAAAAAATCCCAGCAAACCAGACTTGCAGGAAAAAAATACTCCAGTAAAAGAAATTTTTTTTTTGGCTTTTTTTGCATCTAATGTTTCAAAAACTGGGGCTCTGAAATGAGGCTTTTACGGGAGCCATCCCAACATTTTAAGGTGTTATTTTTTTAAATGCCTTCTCCATCCTGCCTCATTTTTATTATCACTGATAAAGTGAGCAAAATGGAAGGATTTTTCACCCACCCCCCCATCAAAACTTTTTCCAGCATCATTTCTTCTGAGCTTTTCCCTGGCCTGAGTTTACAGATGGCCCATCCATCTGTCCCCAATCATCAGCACTGCTCCAGGCACTGCCAACACAGTCAGAGGGGAAGTTTCACCTACTAAATAAACCACAGCATTTCCTGCAGCAATTTCATTTTAATTTGGCAGCCTCCCTTCCAGGTTGCAACCAGGGTTTGCATGATTTATTAGGTGAACTTTTCCCACTCTTCCACTTCTAGGAGGATTTTTGACAGGAGTTCTGATTCAGAATGGTGTTATTGGCCATGAGAGTAGCTGGAATTCCCCCTTTTTTACGGAAGGAATAGCAAGGTATCATTTTAAGTCAAGGTTGGATGATAGACAAGTTTTAGATATCACCTGTTACCAACCATGAAAGACAGAAAAATCCACCTCCATGTGGGACATCCATCTACAGTCCTTGTTACTGGCTCACTGGAGCATCTCAGGGTCTTTGATATCTGCTCCCAAATGGGAGATACAGATGTGGCAGTTGCTGGTTTTTTCAGCAGTTTTAGGGGATGTGAGATATAGCACAAGTCAGCAACATGCTCTGACTGACAGCCATGTCACCAAAATGATCTTATGAGAGGATTGATGGACCGTCTGCAGGATGATGGAGGCATCTTTTGGGCGTTTTGAGTTGCTCTCAGTGAGCGATGGCAACGAAAGATCTTCAAGTGTGTCCTCCTCCCACACACATCCTCCCTCTCCCTTTCCGCTGTCTCTGGTGGGAAATACAGTTTGTCCTCACATGAGGACACCAGGTGCTCACATAATTAACGGAATACATAATTAATAATAATAACGAGATGTTTGCAATTGATTTTGGTGCCTGCAAAAGGAAATAAAATGCTGTTGGAGATTGGGCCACCTGGGCCAACTGGACCAACTGGTGTCCCAAGGTGATCAACTGGTCACAAACCAAGATGGTCACCAACTGGTGACCCATCTTCTGGATGGATCTTCACCCCACTTTTGGATGGGTGAGTACAAGCACTAAGATCCCATCAAATGCAGAGCTAAAATCCTGAAGTAGCCCCACAGGTGCTCTGTAATTGTGAATTCTCCAAGGCCAAAGGCTGTAAACCTGCACATTTCTAGCTGACTGTGCATATAACATAATCCTTTAGTCACGAGCTGTTGGCCAAATTTAAGACTAATTGGGCCAAGCCATACTTGGACTTCTCTGAGCAGTTTAGAAAGCCAGAAGGTCCCACTGAAGCTCTTGGCTCGACAGAAGGGACCATGACCTGATGATACTGAACCACTGTAAGAGGTGATGGAGCTGTTCTTTAGATACTGAATTGTTAATATTTAGATACTGTATTAGCAACAAATCTGGTCATAATCATCCAGGTCATCTCTGAATTTCTTTCAGCTGTTTTACTGTACAGTGATGGCCCTGGTGGAGCAGAGTGGGAACATCAACCTCAGCAAGTCCCATCATGGTCTTGGGGCCATCCCAACTCCTCTGACAGGGTTTGAGAGGAGTGGGGAGCACGACCTGACCTGTGCAACTCTCCACAGTGCTCCTGTGCCCGGGGGGACACTACAACCCTTCCTGCACCCTGCAGAGCCTGGAAACACCTCTCTGTGCTCTTGTACAAACTCAGCTTTCTCCCCACGCACACGCGTCGAAGACGCGCCGAGAGGGGAACAGCACGACCCACCTCGGGTGGGAAATGGAACCAGAAAGGCCCCCACAAAGGTCACTCAGTCCCACCCCCACACAGAAGGGGTTAGCACAGCTCTGGGTGTTCACAGTCCCCACAAAATGCACCGGTCACACTCTCCAAGTTGCCTCCACTACCTTCGGCAGTCGACGCAACCTATCCCTCAAAATCCCAAAGCAGACCTGCAGATAAATGTTGTTGGACACAAAAAGCTGCTGGTGAGCTCCCCCAGTCCACTGCAGCTGGGGAACTCTTCATTTTTTAAACACTCATTTTTATTCCAAAAAAAAAAAAGCAGCTGAGTTGAATGTACGTTGTTCTGCGGTGTTTTCAGCTTCTGATTAATGTTTTTTAGAATGAGCTTTTCACAGGAAAAAATTATGAGAAAAGTAACTGATTACAGTTCTTCCATCCTTTTCTTAAATTCTTTTTTTTTCCAGTGGAAAAGAGAGCTGGGGATAAATCAGTAGCTCAGAAAAACATGAAAATTTCCTTTTGTGAATTTATAATTTTTCACATCTAAAAATATTGGTTTATATTTAATACAGAGAGTGGGGAAACTTGTTTCCTCCACTTTATTCAAGTTCAAAAAACTGGTTCTTTGTAAAGCAACCAGAAAACAGAGCAGAACAAAAAAAGTTTTAAGGCAACAACATTTTTTCATATTTCTCTTCATCGGGAACTGTAGTGATAGGACAAGGAATAATGTGTTTAAACTGAAAGAGGGGAAATTTAGGTTAGATATTATGAAGAAATTTCTTCCCTGTGAGGATAGTGAGGTCCTGGCACAGGCTGCCCAGAGAAGCTGTGGCTGCCCCATGCCTGGAAGTGTCCAAGACCAGGTTGGATGTGGCTTGGAGCAACCTGGGCGAGTGGAAGGTGTCCCTGCCCATGGCAGGGGGTTAGAACAAGGTGATCTTTAAGGTCTCTTCCATTCCAAATAATTCTGTGATTCTATGATTCCATATGCATGAAAAAACTTAGCAAAACACAGTTTCAGAAAAAAATTTTAGGGTTCTTAGGGTTGTCCTGTGCAGGGCCAGGAGTTGGACCCGATGATCCTTGTGGACCCCTTCCAACTCAGAACATTCAATGATTGTGTGAGTCCAGCTTAGCTGCTGACAAGTTTTGAGTAAACACATTTGATGCAGACCTGTTCCTGGAAGAGTCAAGCTGAGGGAATCAAAGGACACAAGGCCAATGAGCTCTGTGGAGCTCCCAGCTCTGGATGTGTGTGGGACAGACATGCAGGGCACAGGAACACTGGATGCTTGGGTAAGACCTCCAAAACCTGCCGTGTGCCCACGTTGTGGGGTTACAGAAAGTGACTTCAGTAACCTTCAGAGGGGCAGTTGAGGTGACACTTTTGCTACAGGGAGATGGATGCAGGTACAAGTGTTCCCGCAGGAATGGGCCAAGGGAGGACTTCTGAAGATAGAACCACAGAATCATAGACTATCCTGAGCTGGAAAAGACCCACAAGCGTCATAAGTTCAGCTCCTGGCCCCGCACAGGAAAGCTCCAACAATCCCACCATGTCCCTGAGAGGATTGTCCAAAAGCTCCTTGAGCTCTGGCAGCCTTGGGGCCGTGACCACTGCCCTGGGGAGCCTGTTCAGTGCCCAACCACCCTCTAGGGGAAGAACCCTTTCCTGATATGCCATCTAAACCTCCCCTTCAGTCCATTCCCTCAGGTCTTGTCACTGGTCCCCACAGAAAAACATCAGTGCCTGCCTCTCCTCTTCCCCTCCCTGGGAAGTTGTGGACCCTGATGAGCTCTAAGACCACACCACAAGGCCTTGCTCCAGCAAGGCTTCCACTGACATTTGAACCATGGCAGAGAGGACAAGATATGACTAAACATTCTATCACTCACCCATCTTCAAGGAGTGTTGGAGCAAATACCTTACAGGAGCAACCCATTGAGCTGAACTTGGGATTCCAGGAGGAATTTGTTGATCACAGGGTCTGGAGACTCCCCCCATTTGATGTGTTTTGAGTGCCCAGGGTGGGCTAAAAAAAACAGGACAGTGTTGACTTGGACCTGCTGGGTGCACAGAGGGTAAAATGGAGGTACCTGGGCTAAGCCAAGCCCTAAAAACATCTGCACCCTCTCTGCAGTCAGATGGTTTCTGCTACCAGGGCAAGAGAGCTCAAAAGTTTCTGCTGTGAGTGCAGCACTTTCTGCCCCAGGGATGCGGATGACACCGAAAACCAGCCTTGGGATTGCATGGGCGGGTGTGGGGAAAAAACCAAGATTAAATCTGGCAGAAAAGCAGAAGTCTTGGCTCCCCATTTGCCTCATGAAACGGCCCTGGAAAAATAAGTTAAGACCCAAGCAAGGCAACAGAGTTTCATTGTGAAGGCAGCTCCGAAAAAATCCCCAAGCCCACTGAAATCACAAAATGAGCCCCCTTTCCATCCAGATTTTAGGGGGTGTGTAAAAAAGTGTTTTCATATTTCACCCAGATTATATATTTTACTTCATTTTAAAACTTAATGTCTTTTTTTTTTTTTTTTTTTTTTTTTAAAGAGAGTACATTTTAAAAAGATACGGCATTAAAAACCCCCAAAAATTTACTTTGAAAATGCAGATCTAGACAATCATGAAAGGCTTAAAATGCTGAATTTCTATTTGGAAGTCCTTCCTTGTCCAGAAAGAATTGCTGAAATCAACTCACTTCAGATGCAACAATTTAAGTGTTGCAGATTTGCAATTTTGCACCAGTGAGGAGCGAGAAAGTTCAGTTAAAAAAAAAGATTTCCCCCAGTTCTAAGCACATCACAGATGCACAAAATTCTTTAATAATTTTCCTTAATAAAATAGCTGTTCAATACATTTCCTGACCTGGCACCCTTGGATTGCTTTGCAAGACACAAAATTGGAGAATTACTGAAGATCTTGGTGGATCAGCTGCTGAAATAAGAAGGAAGATTTGCTACTGAAGTGGTGTTTTTGCTGTGGTGGTTTTCTACTTTTTCTGGGTTTCCGTCAAGCTGCTCTTTTCAGCTTTTTTTTAAAAAAAAAGGTTTGCAGCTTTGGTGCTCGGAAGGGGTTTGAAGACAAGAGCAAACCAATGCACTGGGTGATGAACAGCACTGACCATGCACAAGGACTTGTAGAGGCAGAAGGTGGAGGTTGTGGCCACCATCCGCTGTGGCACAGTGGCCAAAGTCTTGCTGAAGCCCTGTCCCTGTAGGGGGGAGGGCAGCAAGAGCTCCTGTGGTGATACAGTGCTGAGTCTCCAGCTAAAATCAGTGGGAATTTTATATCCAAAGGCTGCTGACCAGTAGGAAGCAGCCATAAGGAATAGATTGAGTTATTAGGAAGAAATTCTTTCCTGTGTGGGTGGTGAGGCCCTGGCACAGGTTGCCAAGAGAAGCTGTGGCTGCCCCATCCCTGGAAGTGTCCAAGGCCAGGTTAGATGGGGCTTGGAGTAACTTGGGATAGTAGAAGGTGTCCCTGTCCATGGCAGGAATGAGGTGATCATTAAGGTCCCTTCCAACCCAAACATTCTGTGATTACAACAATGCAGAAAGTCCCTGTGAAGAGCTGGAGAGCCCAGACCAAGAAGCATCGTGGTTCTTTCTGAGAAGTGAAACAGGTGCCAAGTTTCCCTGTTGCATCCTTGCTGGGAAACTGGGAACTTCCTACTGGAAATGTTCAGATTCCCTCCAGTCCTGGTCTTTGATGGATAAACATACCAAGTTTTGTTTGTGCATTGAGGACTCTCTCAAACACTCCGGTCCATGTAAAAGGTCCTTGAGGGAAAATGAAGGACAACTCCCAAACTCTCCAGTTAATGCTGGTGAGGTGCTGATGTTGGTGCTGTTTTGTCATAAAACCCCTCACACCTCCCTAACCCCAGTGTAGCAGCAGGTACAGGTACCTCCTTCTCCTGGCCACATCCTCCTCCTTCCCCACTCCAGTGCCTCCCACCTCCTTGTCTTGGACCCTGTCCCAGTCCCAGTCTCAAGCAGTGTGGCCAAACTGGTGTTGGAAATACCTGTTCCCTGCCATCCCAGGGCAGAGGGATGACAAATCCAGGAGCTCTGTGGTTCACCCCTCAGTGAGGGGGACACATTTCAGGAATAAGATTCAAGCCCATTTGCTTATTTTAGGATCTTTTCCTGCAACCCAAGCCAGCTCTCCATTTCAATTAAAACTTACATCTCCCCTAAATCTACCATTTTTCTTAGGCCTTTTTCTTTGGGCAGGTGAGCCTGGTCCAAGCAAATGAACCAAGCAGGAAATCCATCTCTTTCAGGCCTTCCTGAAAAGCTGGGACTCTCCATGGGAGCAGCTGTGTGTGAGTTTAGGGGGTGGGAGCACACAGGTTTCCAGGCCTTGAGTTTGAGCAGACACAAAAAGTCTCTTTGACAGGGTAGGAAAAAAAAAAAAAAAGAGAAGAAGAAGATAATAAAAGCTTCTTTCTCACTCCAGAAGTAGAAAAGAGCTGCCTGCTGCCAGAGTGGTCATTTGCTAATCAAAACATCTGTCTGGAGGAGAAATGGCTGCTTACATTGAGCACTGCACCCCACTGGAACCTGGCAGATGCTCGGCTGAGCTGCAAGAGGCTGTGGGCCAGGAAGCATAGCCAGGGATCAGGGTCTTGGAGCAGGGAAAAACAGGAGGGCAGAGTGTTAATCCCACCTCCCTTCAATGTGCTTCCCTCATGAGCTCACCCCTGGCATTGCAACAGCCAGGTGGGATTTCTGCTGGGGATGTCTCTGCAGGACTTGAGGGTGGTGGGATGCACCAGAGCAGGCAAGGAGAAGGAGACAAGGTGCATCTCTCTGTGTACCTGCAGCTACTCTGGGGTTCCTCAGGTGTGACAGGTTTCATGACAAAACTGCACTGCTCGACAGCAATTTCTGCTGTGGTTGGAATTGCCACCCAAATTGCAACTCAGATTTGTCTTCTGCCCAACACAGATGTGAGCCAGACTTGTGGATGGGCCGTGGGGCAGTTGGACACATCAGGGAGAAATCCTGTCTTCAGGCCACCCCTATCTGACATCCAAATCCTATGGAAGTGGGCACAGGCCATGATCTCTTGAACAGAATCCCTGATGCTCTGTTTCCCAGCACTTGGAGGGCACATCATAGTGATCTGTAGGGATGTGGGGAGGTCCTGGTACCTCCTCCATGGAGACGGATGGAGTGTTCCCCCACTCACCTCTATGTGTGACCACCCAAATTTCTGCCCTGGGAAGGGCCCTTCCTGAAGGCCCTGCATCCCAGAAGTTTCCTAGCAAGAGGACAGCATTTTGTAGGACCTGTTAGCCGTGTCCCACAAGGAGCAATGAAGCTGGTGCTCAGGAGTTCAATTCCTTGGATCATGTCTCAGAGGGAACGTTGCTCCCTCCCACCACCCTCAGAAGAGGTGAAGGGCTGTAGGGAAATATATACATCTCCAATTCCCCAGCTGAACACCTCCAACTGCATTTCAGGAATAGCTATGGAATGGCAGAGCACTTCCCTGCTCATCACAGCTGTGTCCAGCTCCAGTCAGCTTTCCCCACATATATCCTCCCTTCCCCTCCAGGTCCTGGGGGCAGGGGAGGATGGCAGTACCAGGGTGTGCACACTTGGCACTTATTTGTCCTCTCTTTTTGCAGTATTCCAAAGGAACAGCATCCCTGCAAACCACCGCTGATTCCGGGTCTGGGTAGTGCCCCCCGTCATCTCTTTAACCCACTGATCTCAGGGAAGGGAAACAGGGCAGGGGTGGAATCACATGATGGAGGGGTGGGAGAGAGGGTGAGGATGGAGAAAAACCTGCTGGGCTTCTCCCCACCCTCAGGGAAATGTGGATGGGGGTGGAATGTTCCCTACTTGCCTGCTTCCCACGCTGCTGCTCCTGGGGACACGATCCGAGGATGTACGAGCCACAGGTCGGACCCATGTCAGATGCTCCATGGGGCTGAGGGCCCCGGCCAAATTTCTCTGTTAGAGGCCTCAGGCTCCCACCACGTCCACACCATCCATGGGACCAACCCCTTGGAACGTTACAGCCCCTGGATTGCAGGAGCAGCCTGGTTTTGGAAATGCTTTTAATGGGCTTTCTTTTTTTAATCAGGTCTCTGTGTCAGAACTGACTCTTTTCTCCCCCCCTAAGGATTCCTTGCTCTATTTTGAACATAAAAATGATCATCTGGGAGGGGGGGTGCAAGTTGCACTTCCCAGACAACCTGGCCAATGGAAATAGCAATGAGGAAGGAGAGAAACCCAAAGAGAATCCAGACACAAAACCCAGCAAAACCCACAGGCCATTAACAGCTGTCATTAAAAACAGCAACAACGACTGTGAATGGATTGTGCCTCCACTATGCAAACCACCACATTTTAGGAAACATCCCAAAAAACCTGGCTTTGCAACGATCTTTTCTTTCTGTGACTAAAAAAAGACCTTTTTTTCTGATAAAACACATCTTGTTCCAGTGAGCCCTGACCCTCTATGAACCTACTCAACCATAGCAGCGTGGTCTAACGAATGGAGACCTGGCCAGGGACTTGTGGGTGACTCTGAGGAAGTGACTTTCTCATTCTGCCTCAGCATGTTCAAGAAGGAGACTTGGGAGATAAATGTTATATAAGAAGTAGGATTTGTTTCTACAGACTCACCAGGCTTCCCATGGGGGGTTTTACAATGAACTCGCTTCTCTGGCGTGTTTTTAGTGTGTTTTCTTAAGCTGTTGCAGAGATGAGGCCCCCAAAAACCACTGTTTGAACCTCTGTGGGTAATTGCACGATGTCATTTTTGTGTTCTGCGTGGCAGCAGGTGGGAAGAGACTCTTGGTCTCAGCTCAGGGCTGGAGTGACCTCACATAGTTTTACACTTCAGCTGCCCCCACTGAGCGGGATGAACATGAGCCAATATCTGCCCAGTGTGATGCACAACCTAAAGGTCACACACACGCTGCTGAGGTTGTTTACAACAGGAAAAGCTTCAAGGAGCAGATCTAAGCTGAGGTCATGGCAGAGGACCTTTACCAGCCATGAGACACAAGGACAAGGCGAGGCTGACTGAGGACAAGGTGCTGAGTGAGATGGAGACAGCTGCTCCAGGATGCATGTGCCTGGTCCCCACATGGGATGGGAATCAGCTTTGGCTCTGGTACTCTGCTCCTGAGAAAGGAAGACAACCCCATGGAGGGCTGCAAAGCTGTCTGAGCCATACACAAGGGTCTGCAAGTCCTCAGGGGTCACACTGAGCCCCTTACCCAAAAGGGTCAGCGCAGAATCACAGAATCAGAGAATCACAGAATGGTTTGGGTTGTAAGGGACCTCTGGAGATCATCTAGTCCAGCCCCCCTGCCGAGGCAGCGTCACCCAGAGCAGGTGGCACAGGAACACATCCAGGTAGGTTTGGAACGTCTCCAGAGAGGGAGACTCCACAATCTCCCTGTGCAGCCTGTTCCAATGTTCTGCAACCTCAACATAAACAAGTTCTTCCCCATATTGAGCTGGAACTTCTTGTGTTTTAGTTTATGGCCATTGCTCCTTGTCCTGTCCCTGGGCAACACTGACAAGAGTCTGGCACCATCCTCTTGGCACCTGCTAAATCAGGGTGACTCTGAAGGTAACCAGGACAGCCAGCTCCTCACCCCTCAGCCAGGTGTGCCTGCTGTTCGCATACCAACTAGAGGTAGAAATGAGGAAGCCTTTGCAGCTTTGCCAAACTTCTCCCTTGCCAGTTTGCATTTTCCTTGCCCAGTTCTCCTCCAGCTGAGGGCAAGGGAGGGAGGTAGAGGTGGTCAAAAGGAGAGGACAGTCTCAGGTTGGATGGAGTGCTTCGAGCTTTAAGGCAGGGGTTCATCATTTGTGGAGAGTGCTCTGAGGCACCTGACCTCTCTTTGCTGCACACACTTCACTTCCTATCCCTATGAAAAGGGAAGTTGCTCTTTTAGAAAGCTGCTCTCATCCACTGCTGAGGTGGGAAGGAGGAGCCACCACGAGGTGCAGCAAATGCTTAGCAGTGAGCTGGTGGATGCCAAGTCATCCTGGGAGACAGGGGCATAGCGTGGCAGCTCCAGACAGAAACCTGCTTCTGATTTGAGCCACGTTCCCCATGCTGACAGAGCTGAAACCCAGCAGCTGCAGCTGCTGCAAAGACTCTTCCAGTGATGGTGGTGGTTCAAGAAGCTCAAAAGCAACTAATAAAAATATAAAGGATTACGTATGGTGTGTTCTACCATATTATAACTAAGATATCGTGCATGTCAGCTGGGGCAAATCCCTTCGTCTTTGGGCCTCCTCTGTTTCATCCAGGCTGGGCATCTCACAGCCATAAGATGAGACACAGAATCAAGAAGCCCAGGCAGTTTGCTTACCCAGCCCAGGGATGGCCTTTGAAAGTAGCTGGAGGGAGGACACTGAGAAAGCACAAGAAAAAGGGCACTAAAAAGGGAGAGAGCCTCTCACACGCAGCTCTCAGTCACTGCAGAGGGGCTCCATCTGCCCCATCTTGCCCGACCTGAAAGCACAGGCTGTGATCTCACCCAGCCAAGCAGGGTCTGTCTGGAGGTGGTTTCTACCCTGTTTTCACATGTCAGTCCCCAGATGTTCTCCAGTAACTTTTCAGGCCTCTACGCAAGTGCGCAATCATGGAATCAATAGTTTGTGTTGGAATGGACATTAAAGATCATTTAGTTCCAACTCCTGGCCTGGACAGGGACACTTTCCACTCGCCCAGGTTGCTCCAAGCCCCATCCAACCTGGCCTTGGACACTTCCAAGGATGGGGCAGCCACAGCTTCTCTGGACAACCAGTGACAGGGCCTCACCACCCCCACAGGGAAGAATTTCTTTCTAATATCTAATCTAAACACATCCTCTTTCAGTGTGAAGCCATTCCCCCTTGTCCTGTTTCTCCAGGCTCTTGTAAATCACCTCTCTCCATCTTTCTTGTGGGCTGCTTTCAGGTACTGGAAGGCTACAATTAGGTCACCCCAAAGCCTTCTCTTTTCCAGGTTGAAGAGATTCTCCCAGCCTGGCTCCAGAGCAGAAGAGCTCCAGCCCTTGGAGCATCTCTGTGGCCTCCTCTGGACTCTCTCCAGCGGCTCCACATCCTTGTGCTGTTGTTCCCCAGATTTGGAGGCAGCTCTGCAGGTGGGGTCTGACCTGAGGGGGCAGAGGGGCAGAATCCCCCCTCCCCTGCTGCCCACAATGTGGGATGAGCCCAGGACACGGGGGGTTTCTGGGTTGGGAGTGCCCATGGCCGGGGCATGTCCAGCACCCACCAACACCCCAAAGTCCTTCTCCCCAAAGTCCTTCTCCCCAGGGCTGCTCCATCTGTTCATCCCCAGTCTGGATCGATCCCGGGGATGCCCCAACCCATGTGCAGCACCAGCACTTGTTCTTGTTAAACCTCATGAAATTCCCATGGCTTTAAACTTGTCCAGGTCAATCCCAAGGATGGGTTGTCTCCATTACCTCTTACAGCCCCCTCTAGGACACCCATGGAAACCAGAGTTCCAGTCCATGTGGGATATGCCTGTGGGCTTTTAAGCTTGTCTGGAAGATCTCTAGGATCTACTGTTCCACAGGGGGACCAGGAAATGTGGCAGCCCCCCCTCCAGATGACCCACAGCCCACTGGGATAAATCCACAGCCAATTTACACCCGTGGCCCACTTGATTTGAAACACCAACAGGAATGAAGGCACTTCTCTTTCAGCTGGTCCCAGGAGCTGCTTCCCTGTCCTGCTGCTGCTAAAGCCGGGCAGTTCATTTCCTCCAGATACTGTTTTCATGGTCTGGCCCTGCTTTTCTCTTCCCCTTTAGGAATGAGTAGTCTCATTTACCATCACAACCTCCCTGTTCCCATTCTTTTAGCAGATTAGAAGCTTCCTTAATGCAGCGTCCTGTTGCTCCTGGAAGATGCTGACGTGCTACAGCCAACCCACAGCCTCCATTTTGAGACTCTCTGAGCTCTCCGAGGACTTTCTGAACTCCAAGGAAGCATCTCAACTACTAAAATAGGCAATATTGGGGCTTGTTCTCCCACCCTTAAAAATTTGGTTGCTCCAAACCTCTTGGAGACCCCATCCTACAGGAGCTCCTGTGCCACCTCCTGGATTATGTTTAGGAGAGTGTAGCCTGATTTCACTGCCTGCCTGTTGGGGCTCTGCTTTCCAAGAGACAGGCTCTCTCTTTTCCCCTGGTATGGGGGAAATCAGGGGGTTTCCCCTGATCCCATCGGGGATGACACTCAGACACAGGCACCATGTGTAGCCCCAGGGCCCAGACCACCCCGAGTGCAAGGTGGTGGTGAGCTCCTTGTTGTTTCACAATTGTTATTTATTGTTAAATCCTGTGGGTACTGCTGGGATATCTCAAGGGACTGGGACGAAAATGAAGCAGTGGTTTTGGTGGATGGCAACTGGGAGATATTCTGCTAGCAGGGACCACAAAGAGGTTTTGTCTTGACCCAGTTAGGAAAGGTCTTTTTGGAAGGAGAAAGCAGCTTCATTTTTCTTCTGTCTGAACAAGAGAACTAATGAGGAGAAATGCTAACGTTTTAAGGCAGCCTCCTTTCTGGTGAGCTCATGGAAGGGTGAATTCCCACTGCTCAGTCACACATCCCTCTGCCCCAAGGCGTGATCAGCCCTCACAAAACCCTCTTGGAGGAGCAGGTGGTCCTTGCCCCCAGAACTCTGCCCATGCTGGATATGATGGTGCTGGTTCTTGTCTCCAACCCACAGCAGCCCTCCCTGCCAGGCTTCTTCTGCAGTGCTCACAACATGCCTATTTTTGGCTACTTGTAGCAGCCAAGACCTTATCTCAATATTATTTCCTTTTTGATGTTAGTAAAGAAGGGAAATACCCATTATTTTTTAATCCCTTGTCCAAAATTGGAAGATTAACTCAGTTTTCAGAATTAAAATAATATTCAAACATCCCTGTGGTGCTCAAACGTGGCAGAACGAGGTGAAACCTTGCAGCCAGGTCTGTTGCAGAAGTTGTTATAATGGGGCTGACCCATTTTTAGGTTATCTCACATTTGATCTGGTCTAAATCTATTGCAGCAGAGCCAGATGAAATCTTATTTCCTGAAGTTTCTCCCTTTTCCAGTGTCCCCTGCACTTAAACAACCAGGATTTCTTCCCACCTGGCTGAGACCTCTCCTGTACAGAGTCCCACATTCACAATTCCCTTCCATGCACAGTTATTATTCCTTGGCAGCCCACCCGGTGACTTTTACACAGAGTGGTTTTTTTCCCACTTTTCCACCAAAATTTCCAGGGGAAAAAAGCATTCCATGGGAAATCATCACCTTTGAAAAGGTTCTGTCACAAAAACACCCCTAATATTGGCATCTTTCACTGGAAAAATAGAATAATAATCGTGCAAGTTTGCTGCATTAATGTCTCAAGCAGCTGTGGTCTTCTCCCTCTGCTTCTGAAATGGTCAAGGCCAAATATGTGAGAGGTAGCCAGGAAAAAATCTTGAGACAAAAGTCAATTTAAAGCTTTTATATCAATGTTTCTCCCTGCCTAGTCCCCTCTCTTTCCATCACGTATTGCGGGTGACGCTTTGGTTTTTCCATAGGTTAAATTTAATCTCTAGTCAGAGCCCACTTCTCAAGCATCGTCCTCCCATAGACATATTTTGGGATGTTCTGCTTCAAATTTTGTGGCTCCAAGTCATTCAGAGAACCCTGGGTGCCATCATGGCTCAGGTGTTGGCCAAACAGCTCTCTGGGTTGAAAGAAGTCCTGCAGCTCCTCTGCCCACAATATTCTGTTGAGGTTTTTCCTTCCCACCACAGGTTTCACGGAAAAGAGGGATCTTCTGTGTACAAGAAAACACCTTCATGTAGCAAATTTGGACTCTGGAGATCTGGGCATGGGGGTCAATCATCTCTTTTGCCTCTTGGCCATAAAGTCCCTTTATTAAGGGACAAAGAGTTTTTCAACCAACCCTCATCCACCAAAGTCGTTGCCTATTCCACCGTCACTAAGTTCGACCAGACATCCTGGACACCTGAGCAATTTTTCACTCTTCTCCCCTTGTTAGGTAGGAAAAGCTTCATTTGTAAAGCATGTGTTTATTATTTCTGCTCTGTCTCCTGGCACCGCAGGAGTCCTGCTCGCTGCTTTTTGATCAGTAACACGTATCATGGTTTCCAGAGGAGCAGAAATGATCAGGGAGATTCGGTTAAATTTGGAAAATGATTTCATAAATATGTAAATAAATAAATGAATAAAGAGGGGGAAATGGGGGAGAATCATTTTGAAAAGAACATTTCACCTCAGAAGCCACATGTATTTCACAGAAATGTCAGACTAGCCCCAAGACAGTCACTAATCTGGTGGATCTACATTGCTTCTGAGACACCTCCTAACTTGTACTTTAAGGCTTTCAGGGATGGGAATTCCCACTGCTCCCCACCAGTCTATCCCAGCCCTCCAATTCCCACAGCCTTAAAATGACTTCCTAATGATCAGCACTAACTTCCTTCCCTGAAAGATCCATGGCTGCTGTCCATGTGGCTGCCTCATCCCTGGAAGAGTCCAAGGCCAGGTAGGACATGGTTTGGAATGACCTGATCTAGTGGAAGGTGTCCCTGCCCACTGCAAAGGGATTGGAACATGACGATCTTTAAGGTCCTTTCCAAGCCAAACCATTCAATGATTCCATGGTGGACGACAAGCTTATTCCCTCCCTCTTTGCCGTGGCTCCAGCAAATGAAACAACGTTACTTCTCGCAATAATTCCTCATAATTCACACTTTCTGCATCTTTACTCGACCTTGTCCCTCTCCTTCAGGCACTTATAGTTGGGTTTGGAAGTTTGAATAGTCAAGCTCATCATGTTTTTTTAATTAAAACTGACCAACATTTACAAAGACAAAATTGCTCCATAAAACCACAGAAACATTGTTCTCCCACTCAGCTGCAACTCTTTCTTGGAAAAAATCATAATTGAAAACCTGGTTTTTATTTCAACACAAGGAGCTGCTGCGGTTTGAGTTTGGGTTTTGGGGGCAGCAGAGGATTTTTTTTGGCTGTCTAGTGAGATGGATTTAGCCCTGATCTGGAAAACAGGCTGACCTGTGAGAAGCAAATGTCTTGTCCAGCATGAAATCCTGGAGTCCTGGTTTACATTCCTATTGTGTACGTCGGCCCCTGGCATTTGTTTTTAAGCAATAACCATGACCCTGTGTAACCTGTTTCGTAGAGTGATGTCCTTTCTTTAGAGCTCCACAGTGATGTCCAGTGGTGCAACAACTTCCACGGGGAGCCTCAGGGCCCTGAGGCTGCAATTCTTTGCCAAGACCTCTGTCAAGGGGGAATTGCATCCTTTTTTTATATCCCCCCAGCTACTCCGAATCTTGCAATGTGATGTCGACCTAACGAGAAATCTGACTTGAACCACATGAAACGGAGATGTGGATGGAAACTTCGGGGCTGGAAAAGGTTCCAGCAGGATTTAGCCCCAGGGGTCTTGCAACATTCTTGCCCATGATGAAACCCCTGCAGGAAACGAGTGACTACAAGGGAACTCACCCACATGGAGTCAACGCTTGGTTGCCTCTGGAGCCTCGTCAACCGTGGAAGGGCAGTGAGGAAACTCCCTTTTTAAGATAGAGAGAATGGAAAGAATGAGAAGAAAGGAAGGAAGCCAAATAATGATGAAGTAACAGTGTGCCCAAGAGCTCCTACTCTGCTCAACACAGCTCCGTGACACCCCTGAAATCCATGGTGGCTGTTTCCACACCTGTCTAAGATGACAAAAAACCTTTGCTGCTTCTGAAAATGAATTTTTTTTGCTTCTGATGTGCCCATAAAGGTGCCACGGAGAATTAAAGGTTGAAAGGTCCATCAGGAAGTAAGTCATAAAGCAGAAATTAAGGAACTGATAATCTTGTTTGAAATGGACCCACGGACTGAATTCTGTGGATGTGGGATGCTTATCCTGGGATATTGTGGGCTTATTTAAGAGAGGATGAGGAGCACACCATCTCAGGATGTAACAGCATCCCAGCACACCCTGCACTGATTGTTACACATGGAAAGTCATTAGAAATAAAGATGAATAAAAATCAGCAGCACGTTTGCAAAATTTTCACTTAAATATGCCTTGAGTCTTTCCCCCTTCATCAAAAAATTCAGCCTTTGACTTTGCAACCCTCCAGCTTCAACAATAGCCCTATTTTGGCAGAACAAAGCAAGAAAGGACCAGAAGGGGTTTTTTTTTTCACTGATTTTTGGGTATCACTATCATGACAATGCTGCAGGAGGGCTGGGAGAAAAAACCAAAATGCAGACAAGAAATCACAATCTCTGCAGCCCTCAAATCTTCTGCTAAAAATGACTTAAACCTTGACAGAATGACTGACTGAGCATATTAACGAGGGTGCCTTGGCTGCCCTGCAGCTGTCCTTTTTTTATTCCTAATTTCCATCTGGCCTCTCCATCTCCAGCACGTACCAGAGCAGGAACCATGTGTGTGTGTGCTCTGCATGCAGCAGGAACTCTCACTGCTAACAGTGCACACACCATGGCCTGATTTTATACTGTTTAAAAATCCATCATCAATTAAACCTCACAGCAGCCCTGCAAGAAAGGCCCTCAAATCATGAGTGGGGTGACTAAAGCAGCTTGAAGAGCGTTGTCTTGCCAGGCATCACTGGCCACAAAGCCCTGAGTAAACACCTGAGGAGGCCTGAGATGCAAATATCCCACAGCACAGAGACTGCTCTTCGCTCCCACAGCAAGCAAGGAAATTTCTGAGATATCCAGGCTACAACTTAGAGCTCTGTGGAGCTTTGAATCTGGCTTAAATTTTTATCAGTAACCAAAGTTATGGACAGCGTAGACCGTGCATGACTGGGGATGGGAAGTGGACAGGGGGAGAAGCAGTAATTCCACCCTTCCTATAACTCCACTGGAGATCTCCAACTTGCCAGAAGCTTTCTCTACAACCAGCGATAACTTTGCACTACTTTTATCAGCTTGAGTAGCTGACACAGGAGCTGGGGATAACAAAATATTATTTTCAATGAGACAATTCAAACCATCTCTGAGGCAAAAGAAAGCAAAGATTCCTCAAAGATCCCAAATGTGCCAGGGATTAAAACTTCAACCCTTCTCTGCACTGTCTGCAGCACTTACATGTTCAACTCAGAAAAGGTTTGCGAGTTGGAGCCTGAGCACCCAAACCTCCACTTCCCCTAAATTCAGAATTTGGACCTTGATTTCAGTTCCTCCCCTCTCTCTCCAAGGAATTTAGCTGGAAGAATCTTGCTACTTAAAAGCCTTTCATCTACTCCTGTGGTTTTTATAAGAGAAAGACCTTGATCTACTCCCAAGAGAGAACCCGCTGGGTTAGTGTCTGACTTGGAGCATCAGTCCCACCTCAGATGGGGGGATTTCAACACCACCAGAAGGAAAGACAGACAAACACCCTACCCCAGTCTGCAGCAGCAATTTGGCCCATTGGACATCGCACCCCAACCCTGAAGGCCTTAATAACCACCGGTCCACAGATGGACCAAATCACTAAATGCTCCAAGGGGATGCACCCCATGGAGTGCTGGGCAACAAACAGGCAGCAGGAAGGAAGCAAATCTGCTGGAAAATCATTTGCACTTACCTGCTGAGTCCTATGTTGGGATTAAATCATATCCTGCTCAATTTTAACTGTCCATCAGGGTTAAAAAATCCCTTCCAGGGCACGTGCTAAAGAACATCAGCTCTTCTTGTTGAGTTTTAATCCTCAGAGCACGTAGAAAGAGAAACCCTAATTCTTCTTGGCGTCATCCGTTGACTGCTGTTGGTGGTTTCCTGTCAACAGCAGCTGAATGATAAATTGAACTGGTTTGTTACACTTATAGCAATGAAGGGCTGGTGGTACAACCCCACTGTTCACACTGTGCTAATGTTAGAACCCTGTCTACCTTAGAAGAGCTGTTACCCACAAAGGCTCCTCAGGCTATAAAAAATACCATCCTGCTACAACTGATGCCCTGAATCAACCTCATTCAGGGCAGCCCTGACCTGAAAGTCATCTCCTGGAGCCAAAGGGTGAAGAGCTGGTCTGAAAATGGGAGGAGAAATGTGGGTCTAGGGTTGTTTAAATTGGTCCATTCAGAGCTTAGAGCAGCCTGTGCCAATAGAAGGGGTGGGGATATTTATTGTGTGCACATAACCTTTCAGAGAGCTTATCTCCAGTCAGGTTCTAGTCTGAAGAGTTTCCCCTTTTGTAATCATCAGGGTTACGGTGCTGTAACCTCACTCACTTTCCATTTGAGGTTCCGTTTCTGCTTAAAACCTCACCTAAAGAAATTGGTCATGTTCTTCCTCCTTTCTGCAACAAGTACAAGACAGCTGATGCCATTTAGGGCAGGGGGGGAAGAAAGTACAGGAGACAGCTGCCAGCACATCCTGATATCTCTTTATCACTTGTGTGTAGGATTTTGTGAGATCTGCCTTCCCTCTGTTTTGTTCAATTAACCACTTGCTGCACTGCAAGGGGGTGTTTCAGTGTCTTCTACTCCCAAGGGCCTTTGGGCACCATAGAATGGTTTGGGTTGAAAGGGAAAATAAAGATAATCTTGTTACAACTCCCCATCATAGGCCAGGAAAACTTCCTCAATCCCAGGTTGCTCCAAACCCCATCCAGTCTGGCCTTGAACACTTCCAGGGATGGGGCAGCCACAGCTTCTCTGGGCAACCTGTGCCAGGGCCTCACCACCCTCACAACCAACAATTGCTTCCCAATCTCCCATCTCTCCCTGCCCTCTGGCAGTGGGAAGCCATTCCCCCTTGTCCTGTCCCTCCAGGCCCTTGTCCCAAGTCTCTCTCCAGCTCTCTTGGAGTCCCTTTAGGCACTGGAAGTCCCTGAAGCCTTCTCTTCTCCAGTTGAACCCCACAGCTTTCCCAACCTCTCTCCAGAGCTGAGAAGCTCCAGCCCTTGAAGCATCTCCGTGGCCTCCTCTGGAATTGCTCCAGCAGCTCCACGTCCTTCTTATTTTTACCGTGCAACTCTGTGAACCTCCCTTGTTCTTATTTCCACCCTCATCAGAAGGGTGGCAGCCCCACCAGCTCATCTGAAGGCCAGGAAGCTGATGTGTGTCACCTACTGATCCTGCTGGATTCTGGATAAAGCCTGTGCCACACTGAGACAAGGACAAAGACCAGCCAAAGCTCCATCAAGCAGGACAACACGGATCCTGTCTGGGACTGGCTGAGCAATGGGATGTTTATCAACTCTTTTTTGAGCTGAGGGATGAAAACCTTGTGTAAGGAAAGGTTGACTTCAGTCTTGGTTCTGCAGTTTCAAGTAGCATCGTTGGCTGACATAACAACCTCCAGCTGACAGATCTCTGCAAGGAGGGAAGTTGTCAGAAGACAATTTGCAAAGTGTGGATACACTTTGGAATAGTGGACATCAGGAGTGTTGCAAACATTTCATGGCTCATTCACAAGGCTGAAAAAACAGCAAAGCAGAGGGATCTAACAAGCAACATTTCAATTGTTGTGCTCATTTTAATGCCCCCAAAAGGGTCAGTTTGATTCAGAAACATAAAAAAATCCAATAGTTGAGATGAAAACAAAAGTAAAAAAAAAAAAATATTCGTCTTTTTTTTCTTTCTTTTCTTTTTTTGTCCTGGGTTGAGGTTTTTTGCCATATTCAGTTTCTCAAGCCACCAGTTGTTGAAGTGAAACTGTTTTTTCTGACAGTCAGTTACAAATCCAGAAAATCTTACCCAGATCTTGTCATGGGAGTGAGCAGGAAGTGACTCTGGCACTGAGTGGGGTAACAAGGAGAGGGAAGCTGAGCTGACTCTTCATCATTCATTCACCCCAACTTAAAGCAAAGTAGAGAGGTGGAAAAAAATACGTATTGATCTGGAGATTTTAAACGCTTTTTACTTCAATGGATTGCTGCAAAGAATTGAATTAGCAGGTTTATCAAAGGAAAGTCATTACAAATGAACTACTAAAAACCTTTGGAAAAGGTCTTGATTTTTTTGTGAATGATTTATAGTTCTTCAGGGCCCGGGGAATTTTTTTTAAGTTAAGGGAGGAATAACTCACTAACTCAATATACACACTAAGTTAGGTCTGGAGTTGCCAAATTGATTTATTTTACCTATTAAAAAAACCCACTAATGGGCTGAAAATTCCCACCATGACTTCAGTAGGATTTGAGTCTCAGTTGTCCTTTGCTTTTGTCTTTGATGTTGACTCACCTGGGAGAAACACAGAAAATATCAGAGACACCCCCAGGCAACACACAATGCAACGAATATCACAATGTTCCATGCTGATGAAACTTATAAAATCTGACTTCCTATTGATGTTTTGGTGTTTAAGAGGCTTTTTCCTGCAGTGGACTCAGCCACCTCACTGCTCAGCCACCTCTTTGCATCTTTGAAACATCTCCTCCTTCACCAAACTCAACTAAAATTCCAGACAGTTTACAGGTTACTTGGTGGGAGGGGTTGATGGATAAACCAACAACACAATTGGTTTGGAAATTCACAGGAAAACAAAGTGGCAACCTCTGGGAAAAAACTGGGACAGACCTAATGGCTCACAGGAATGGTCAAGGTTAAGAACTATTTCAAGTAGCAGAGAAATATTTATTCTTGAAACATTTTACACATCACTGTTTTTCCCTTGAATCTTTACATCCCTGCTCTACTTCCATCTACCTGCAGGATATATGGTGCAAAACTCAGCTTCCCTATTTTACGCTGAAACAGCTCCAGAACTCTCTGCCATGTTATTCCTCATTCCCAGGCACCCAACTCCTCCTTGTATCATATCCCAGCAATTAATCTGCACCACGCTCCAAGCAGGGTCTGAAGACAGGATTGGACAACCCTTTCCATGGGAAAGGCAATTCCTCAGTGCCAGCAGGAGCATCATCTCAGCAGGGTGAGAGGTGGATGCTCAGCATCGTCTCGAAGCAGAGCAGGACAAAATTCATAAGTGCAAGGGCTTGTCCTTGCAGTGGGATATTTCCTATGTGTTGCTCAGAAATCTTGCACCATTCCAGCTGGGAAAAGGCATCTTTTAAAGCAGCTGACCCAGACTAAATGACCCAGCAAGACTAGTGGAAGGTAGTGGAAGGAACCTTTCAGTGGAAGGTGTCCCTACCCATATCAGGGGTTTGGAATGAGATCATCCTTAAGATCCCTTCCAACCCAAACCATTCCATGATTCTACGAAGACTGAGAAGGTCCCTCATTCCCAAGTCCCTCAGTGATCCATGGAGATGAGCAGCCACATGGAGACCACAACCCTCTGCAGCTCTTCTGTGCTCACTCAGTGTGCTCCCTTGGGGACATCAGGGCACAGCATTGCCTGTAGACCTGCTGCCCTCTGTAGGTGCCTCTGCCACATTTCCAGGTTGTCTCTCTCCCAGGTGATCCTCCAACCATCCCAGAGGACTTTCCTGGTACAAGACCCCTGGCTGGGATAGGATGGTGGTAGCTGGGAGCACCACAGCCTCCTCTTCCCATCCCAACCTTGGCAGGTTGAGCCCCAGAGAATCATAGGGTTGGAAGAAGACCTTGAAGATCATCCAGTTCCAACAACCTGCCATGGGCAGGGACACCTTCCACTGTCCCAGGTTGCTCCAAGCCCCATCCAATCTGGCCTTGAACACCTCCAGGGATGGGGCAGCCACAGCTTCTCTGGGCAATCTGTGCCAGGGCCTCACCACCCTCACAGAGAGGAATTTTTTCCTAATATCTAATCTAAGCCTACTCTCTTTCAATTTGAAGTCACTCTCCCTTCGCCTGTCACTCCAAGTCCTTTAAACAGTTCTGCCCCATCTTTCCTGTGAGCTCCTTTCAGGTACTGGAAGGTTTTGCTTTGGGGACTTTGCTTCAGGGGACTTTGCTTTGGGGAAAGTGTATTTATTTGGGGACCAGCTGAGAAGAAACCATCAATGCTCCTTCAAGATTCTACCAGCACATGGGATTTAGGCAGCTATAAGGCTTCTTAAAGCATTTGTGGTGGTCAGATTGACACAGGGATTCCCAAGACAGTCTGGATGCTCCACCCCTGGAAGTGTCCAAGGCCAGGTTGGATGGGGCTTAAGCACCCTGGTCTCATGGAATGTGTCCCTGCCCATTGCAGGGGGTTGGAAGTGGACAAGATTTAAAGTCCCTCCCAACCCAAGCCATTCCAGAATTCTATGAATTACCACTACAAAAAGCAATTCCCAGCTTGGGCTTTGCAAAACCACATCTCAGCTTGGATCCCTGTGTTCCCGAAGACTCAGCAGGGTGCTGGAAAAGACATCATGCCCAGGGATGTAGCTCTGGGAATTGGCAGCTTCTGGAGCTCTGAGTACAACTGAAAGGCCTCCCTGTATCTGAGGAAAAGAAAATAATTCTGAGCCATAGGTCTGCACAGTGCTGGTGTTGTAGAGGTTCATTTTGGCTCCTCACCTAATCTCAGGTGCCCAGTGCAGGTGGCTGGGGTTAGAGCCTTGTCTGTGGGAGCATCACTGCTCTTCAGCTGCTCCCCACCACTGCAGGTTTTTTGGGTGAATACAACTTAACCAAGATAAATTCAGGCCAGAAAACCTTCAAGACCCACAGAGAGACTTCAGAGGGACCTGGCTGCAGCCTTTCACTGATGTCTTATGGCAGCTCCTTTGAAATCCATTACACAACTAAATTAAAAATAAACATTTACAGAAGAGGGAGGGGTCACAGTGTGTGGTCTGTCCCTGCGAGGAGACAGACGTCAAGCCTCAGGAGTGACACCTCTGCTGGTAAACTAACCCATGCTAGGCCTGGTCTCTGGCCCTGAGGCCAACTGACCCTGTTTGGCCACATCTGTGTGGCAGGTACCACATTAACACTCTTGACTATCAAATCTGGGTTGCTGAATCCCGCTTGTTTGTCTCGCTCATTCCTGAGCCATGTCCTGGAACTGCTCATCCTACTTCAGAACCAGACCAGGTGCTGTGTTTCACCAGGCTCCTGTGTCCCTCTCTGTTCCCTGGTGCTGTTTGGTTCCTTGTCACAGATCCAGTTTTGGTTTGGGTGAGATATTCCAGGAAATGTTCAACCAGCATCTGTTTGATGGACCAGGCTCTGCTCAGGGTGCCCAGCAATGGAACAAGAGGCCACAGGCAGAAACTGGTTCCCAAGAAGTTCCACCTGAACATGAGGAAGAACTTCTTTCCTGTGCAGTGACTGAGCAGTGGAACAGGTTTTCCAGGCAGGGTGTGGAGTCTCTCTCACTGGAGATATTCCAGAACCATCTGGACACAATCCTGTGCCATGTGCTCTGGGGTGGCCCTGCTTGAGCAGGAAGGTGGGACTAGATGAGCCTCTGTGGTGCCTTCCAACCTCACCCATGCTGTGATCTGTGGTCCTTTTTGCTGCTCAGAGCTTCAGTGCAGCTGCAGGTCTGTGTCAGGTGGTTCCAGCATAAATGGAACAGCTTTTCCATCTTCCTGATCCCTCTCCATCATCAGCAGCAGTCAGGTGCCTCCCTGCAGCACAGCCAGAGCTGATCACCAGGCTGAGTTTGCATATGCAGATCTGAAATATGACAAAAAAGGGTGCTGGCAAAGCAAAAAAAAAAAAAGTGTTTTAAAATTGCATTTTCATCAGAAATGTGAAAGTGCTGCTCTTCACGCTTTAAATCTGCATTGCTGCACCCAGGGCACCCAGTGCCATGTGCTTGGTGCTGTACAGGCACAACCTCTAAACTACTGGGGGGTTTGGGGTATCCTCAGCTTGGCTGACATTTGAAGGGAGGTGGGAAATCCCAGCCCTTCCATGCAGAGCTCAGGAAAGGGTTGTAAATCTCTCCCAGTTGCCCGTGGTGGGAGAAGGGATGGTTAAAACATGAGAAGGGAAGGGTGGAAAAACAACAAAGAAAAGGCTGTGAAAGGGTTTCTCTCACAAAAGCTGAGTGTGGAAATGTGGGAAGGGGCCTGGATGGATGGGGGTTGATGACCAACACTTAATGCTTTGCACCATCGGGTTTGTAAACACCACCAGTGGCTCTGAGCCACCACACGTGCAGGAGCTGAACGTGGGGATGGATGTGTGGGATGATTTGAGAGCTGTCCCCAGGCTTTGAGGGGTTAAACTTCAGCTTCTGATGAAGGAGGCAAACCTCTTCTGTCCCCTGCCTTTGCTCCTGGCCCCAGCTCAGCCAGCAGCCCAGGCACTGCCTCTATCAGTCCCTCCTTGAAACCAGCTAAAATGGTTTCCAGTCCCACTGGGGCAGCTGTGGAAGCAACAGGCATTTTCCCAGTACAAAATGCAGGCAAAAGCTGTTTTCCAAGCTGGTTTCTGCCCTGGGATGGATGGTGCCAGCGAGCTGGTACTCACCACAGTGCCTCGAGGTACCACCCCAGGGCTTCCCAGAGATGCTGATGCATCCTTGCAAAACTCCCCTCCACAGACACACTGACCCCGGGCAAGCTGTGGCATCTGGAAAACGTTATCCCGAGTGCCAGAGGACCCCAGCTCCTTGAAGGGCTTGAAATAGGAACAGCGTGGGGACACCAGCCCGGTTTGCATCGGGAAGAGCCACATACTCCTTTGGGAGCACATCAACTCTCCGGGCACCTCCTGCAAGCCTTGAGGGTCCCTGCTCTCCGCTGAACCACTTCATCCCCGTTACCCGCATCGCTGCTCCTCCTCCCTCGCCTGGGTGCCGGAGGATGTTTAGGACCCAGGCTGTGCAGCTCCTCCCTTTCAGGTCTCTCCAGGGTTATTGCTTGGTGGGAGGTAGGTTCAGGGCTCGGTGGTATGAATGAAAGAGAGAGAGAGAGAGAGAGAGAGAGGAAATCTGGACTGAAAAGCTCAAACTGGAATAGCTCGCCGGTCTCCAGGCAACAGGCCTGACGCAACCGCTGGGGAAAAAAAAAAAAAAAAAAAGTCCCTTAAATGAAAAAAAAAAAAAATCCAACCACAGCACACACGGATTTCTGAAGCGAGACAGAGAGGAGGATGAGACAGACTCCTGGAGGCACTGGTGACACCGCTCTGCAAACGCCAAGTTGGAGCCCCGAGGTGGAAGGAGGGAGCCAAGATGTCCGTGCGATCCTCCCTCTGAGTCCAGCCCCGGTAAGTTTGTTGCTCGTGTTGGCTTGGCCGTGGTGGGGGGACACAGCCAGCCTGGGGACACCCCGTGCCCTCGGGACGGGGGCTGTGGCAGAGATGCCCAGTGCTGGAGGAGATGCTCCGGCTTTTTGAGCCCCACGGAAATGGGCAGCAGCAGGGACCGGGTCCCCGGGGGCCGATGGAGACCCCACTGTGAAGTTCAGCGCTGGGGTCTGTCGTGCTGGCAGTGATGTGCTGGGGCTGGGGGCTTGCAGTGTGTCCCCCCCCTCAGGCACAATCTCCTGCCTGGCGAGATTCCCTGGAGACAGTCAGCACGGCTGCTCCCCATTGACTGGGACAGGCTGGGATTCAGTCCTTCTTTCCAACGAGATTTGTGGATTTTGCTCTTCGCTGGGAGTGGTGTGGGGGTATTCACCTCCTCCAGAAGGGTTTTCCTACATTGGGTGAGCTGTAAGAGGGAAGAGCCTGGCCAGGTTTCGGGACGATCACCTGTTGCTCCCTCTGCCCCTTCCCTGGGATTTGCAGGAGCCCTGGGAAGGCTCGGGGGGTTGTGCAGTGCAGACATGGTGGGATGAGCGCGGTGGCCTCGCAGGGCGTAGCTACCTTGGATTTCTGAAGCAGGCGCTGTGTGCTTAGCAGAGCAGGTTTCCACCTGCTCAGGTCTGGCCCTTGCAGCTCAGGTTTACGCCGAGGGGGAGGAAAAAAAAACCCACAAACCAGCCAGAACTTCTTCAGAGCTCTTTCAAACAGCTTGGGGTTAATTGCTAAAATAATAGCAGCAGCCCACACCCCTCCCAGCGCGAGCGTTTGTGCAAGCCCAGCCAAAATCCCCCGGTGTGATGCTCACCCAGGCACCCACATAATCCCCATCCTATAGCATGGACCCTCCCCGGTCCGTGCAGGTTGTCACTTCTCTCTCCCTACGGACACCCCTCCCTGTTTTCCTGTGATGCTCCTTGTGTTATTCCATCCTGCTGCACCCTATGGATCTTTCCTGCATCAGGGTCCTCACTGGAGGGGGGGCTGAGATGGATGAAAAGCAAGTTCCTTGCTTCCAGCGAGGAGCCGTGTCCAGCTGATTCCTCTGGCTTTGTCTGCTCATCCCCTGGATCCGAGGAATTCCCCTCTTTCCACCGAGAACAAGCCTGTTTTGGCTGCTGTGGGTTTCCTCTGTGCCAGCCATCATTTCAGCATACGGGAGCTGTTGCTGTTATTTGCATCTCGGGTCTCCTCTGCTTTGAAATGCCCATTACAGATCCCTCCCATCCTTCGTGGGGGCATTTATACAACACAAAAATAAAGGAGAACGGGAGGAATCCAGCTTCTCCCGGGGTCTGGGAGAGCAACAGCCCTGTAGCCATTAGGTGTTTGCAAAATGTAGCAGAGACACCGCAGGGGAAAAAAACCCAACAACAACAATAAAAACCCCCAAAACAAACCCAAAAACCAAACACAACAAAACCCAAAAATAAAAATAAGCAGCCTCAGATTC